>CM041637.1:25807112-25827895 GCA_023333625.1 Bothriochloa decipiens | reverse complement strand
ATAAAAGGCAGAGAACATGAACTTCACACATACACTGACTAGTAATAACAAGAAATAATTCAGAAATACAGACCAGCGCATTGCCAAAAGGAGTGAAAAGCAGTAAGGAATGAACAGAGTAATTAATGAAGAAACTAATCACATTAAATTAGACACCAAGGAATATTTGGTTACAGCTGAGGATGCGAATGTGCAAGTAATATTATACCTAAGGGAATAGTTGACAGAATTTTCTTCTCTAGCTCTTCACCAAGTTCAGCAGTCATATCTGATGCAATAAATCCAGGAGCAATAACATTTGCCTAAATAGAGAAGTTCAGATATAGTTCACTAACTGCAAAACTGGACAAAAGCTTTGAAGTGATGAATCAAAAGTTGCACTCACATTAATATTTCTGCTGGCATACTCCCTAGCAACTGTTTTTGTGAACCCAATAACCCCAGCCTTGGCAGCAGCATAATTAGCTTGTCCAGCATTACCAGTTAGACCAACAACCGATGCTATGTTGATAATTCTTCCCTGCTTTGCAGTATGAAAATAAGAGTCTGGTATACAAAGTGATATATGTGCATAATAACCAAAAAAAAAGAAAGAAAATATCAGTCTGACAATGAAAAACATTGCCAACCTTTTTCTTCTTCATCATTACTTTTGTTGCAGCCTGCAAAGTATATGTTTATGTGAGATGGAAACAAAAACTTTTGCAGCAAAATGGGGGGAGAAGGGGGGAAATACCTGCGTGCAAAGGAAAACACCTGTAAGATTCAAATCAATCACATCTTGCCACTGCGATTTCTTCATTCTCATCAACAATGTGTCCCGTGTGATTCCTATTACCAGTTTTTGCTCCAATTGTTGGAAGTGAAACAAATGGGAGTAATTGCAAAACAAAAAAATACATTTGACAGTACCTGCATTATTTACTAGTACATCAATCGTTCTCCATGTATCAACAGCCTGCAAGTGCAAGATTTGCACATGGATATTTGTCAGAATCGAGAAGGAGAAGAATTGATGTAAGAAATAACAAATTGGTAACTCAAAAATTCACTCCCAACTTACCTACCGTTTTTATCATAGATTCAACATCAGCCTCTTTGGAAACATCTCCTCCAAAGGTAATGGCCTGGCCTCCAGATGCTTCAATCTGTAAAATATAGAAATATTCGTATGTGTTTAAGTTTGGTATTGTTTGGTGCAAAACTAGACTGAAAAAAATCTGCTCCCCAAAAAACCATTAAGTGTGTTCTCCATTCAAATAGTACATTCATTGACAATCCCTTGAAACACCAACAGATGTCAAGCTATAGTTTATAAAAATGATGGTACACAGATCTCCTGTGTGTTCGAGGAAAATAGTTTATATTAAATATATTTTCCTTGTCGGTGACCAAAGGATGTCAGGCTATAATTGAACTGTGACATCTGAAAAAAAATGTTTCATTCATACTTCTTATTGTTCGGCTAGGACCTAGCACTAGTCATAATGCCAGACCAGCAGCTAGAAACTGATTGGAGATTAGGCAGGGAAACATTCCAAATTTTGATACTTGGCAGAACTCATAAACTACATGCATTAGTATGTATGTATCTCGACACCTAACGTTATAGGTGGAATGTTATTTATAGTTGAGACAATGTTGAGAACAAAGCATTGGATAACAGTTTCCTGATAAAATACAATTACTGAAATGAAATTTTCATCTTAAATGTGTTGGATATGGAAGAGCAGCTAAGGATAATTTTTAGAATGGCAGTAGGATCAACAATGTTTAGTGGAGTGCAATCACTATATCGGTGGGGTATTTTTTTTTTTAGTCATGGGTATTAACTGATCATCAAGACCTGTCTACACATGTATTTACGGATAACCTACCAATGCAAAAAGAGAAAAGAAAATAAGCAGTGAAGTCTCTGTTGTTTATTTTGCCATTTTAAAGTTGGCATTAGTATAATCAACAATCCAATATCATATATATATTTATTCCCTAAAAGAAATTTTCAATGATTTGCTCTAATTGAAACATAAAGGATACTTCCAGAAGAAGCGGTAAATATTTCAATAGAATTCCACAAACTTTGAGTGGATTGGAAAGAAACTTATCGAGAAATTAATTTATCAGTCACAATATACATTTTATAAAAGCTGGGTTTACCTCTTGTCATAAAAGAAATATACATTTAATGTAGATGGCAGCCTGGCAACTTTTAATTTAAACATAGCATCCTGTCATTGCATTTTAAATCTGTTTTCTCTGCTTAACTCTTGTCTTTCAGGCATTGCTTGGGGAGTGAACAAGAATAAGAAAGAAGAGGAAACCAAAGTATTTTATTTAAGAGGCCACTTGCCACAATTGAAGCTTACCTCCTTGGAGACTTCTTCAGCCTCCTTTGAAGATCGGGCGTAATTCACCAAGACCTGCAGTTTAATCACAGCTTTCATAAGATTCTGAAGATAAAACCATTTAACCATTATGCATAATGGTCCATTTAAATTGGTAATCTAACAGCTTGCTCTAGCAATGACCATTGCGGCCTTGAGGTTTCTGCAGAGTTTAAGAGAAGCACCATACACATTCGATAAACTTCTATGTATTTATAAGCAGATTACTTAAATTGCTAAGCGCTAACCTTGCAGCCTGCTTTTCCAAGAGCCAATGCAGTGGCTTTTCCAATCCCCCTGGAAGCACCAGTAACAACAACCACAGGTCCTTCCAACTTCGTCTCACCTTGTACAATGGCTTGATCAACAGCCGTAACATGAGTTCTTACACCTGTAGATACAATTTATTACTGTACTTAGTAAAAAGAAAATAAAATATTAATGATTTTGTTTGTTAACGAAAGGAATTAAAATGACGTCATGATCAAACTTCAGTGTTTCCATATGAATGACCAGGCAAGGGCATCATCATATACACCTTGTTCACACAAGTACACCAAATCTACACTCAAAGTTGTTACAAAGTGATGATATGCACCAAATCTACACTCAAAGTTGTTACAAAGTGACGATATACGAACGCCGAGGAAGCACGCATTCGTAAGAGCAGGAACCTATGCAGAGCCTAAGAACCCACGAGATCAATCAAAGCAAACTACTGCTAACACTCCAGAGGTGAGGTCGTACCGGGGAGGGCGACGGCGCGGGAGCTTCGGTCGGGGCCGGAGCGGAGCGCAGGGGCGAAGCTGACGAGGCCGCGGCGCACCGGCGATGCGCGGATGGCCGCCGGGAGGCGAGCGCGGCGGCGGCGGCGGTGGTGGCGGCGGCGGCCATGAGGGATCGGAGGGCTGCGACGGGGAGGAGTCGGGGAGCCAGCGAGAGAGCCGTTTGTGGAGGATGGCGTTGGGGGTTTGGCACGTTTGGGGCGCCTGCCTGCGGGTTGCTTGCTTTGGCGGCGGCTCCGGTAGCGACGGGTGGCTTCTGCCGGAAGGCCACGATGGTGATGGATCCGAGATGATCAGGGAAACATTCTTGTGTGTCGTGACAGAACATGCAATATGTTGAGTGACGCTATACCGAAATTAACGACCTAACTATTTCTGCTGATTTTTTTAAAAAGAGACTGTCATTCCTTAAATTAAAATTCTTTTTATAACTGAGATCTTAATATAAAATAATATTAGATTAAAGCACAGTACTAGGTCTTAATCTTCATCTTCCTCGCGTCCGACTGCGTACTCTTTAGAAAACTCCATCACGACATGGGAGTACACCAGATCTGGACCCGAGAACCACAGCCCCTGCCAACAAAAGACTCCACGAGCATGATGATTTAGAATTATAGTCTTAAACCGATTAAATTTCAAGGCTCATGGCAAATTCTAATGCCAATAAACACTTAGGGCGTGTTTGATATGGGCCAGAATTACCCGGCCGGGCCTGCCAAAGCCATATCCCCGTGTTTGATATCGTGGCCCGTCATTTTGCCCTGTCCATCGGGATGCAAATCGTCGTCTCTCTCCTGGCTCTGGCCGCACGCTCCCCCGCTGCGTTCCTCCTCGGCCTAGCTCTGGCCGCGCGCGCGGGGGCGATTCGGCGCCATGGCGGGAGGCCGCGGCGGGCTCCCGCGCGAATGGTGAAACTTCCGCGCGCTCTTTTGTCGCCCGAAATCCTCCGCCTACATTAACCCCCTCCTCCACCCACTCAGTTCTTCTGCTCCAATCTCCACTCCACTCCCGTTGAGGTACCAGCGGCGGCGGTGAGCTCGGTTGCCGGCGCGCGGTGGTCTTCCCCAGGCTTGATCTCCGTTCCCCCGGTGTGGATCTGCGTCTAGGCGACGCGGCTCCTGCCGTTGCTGGGCTCCGGTGAGGCCGTCTGCTTCCGTCTTCATCTTCTTCTCGGAGCAGCTTTGGTGGTGCTTCACCACCAGATCTGCTACTTCTTCCCCACCTCTCTTCAATCCGACCTGCTTCGGCTCCCTCCGGCTGACCCGAGGTGAAATCATTCGTTTTCCCCAATCGATGCGATCTAGGGTTTGGTGTTGTGCTTACATATTTGCTTTGCATGATTATTTTGATCTTGCTTTCGGTCTACGGTTCCTTCTTGCGGTCAGATCTGTGATATGGCTCATGCTATTCAGTTACTTCATGTTGAACTTGACTACTTTGATATGGCTCATATTGAACTTGCCCACATTTCTATCATTCTAAGGTGGATTCTGTGTTTATTTGTACCTATTGATGCTTCAACATGGTTATTGTGTTCATTTGGATCTGGTTATAGTGAAAGGACCTAAATGGCCTAGAGGGGGTGCATAGGCCTGTTTGAAAATCCTGAAGCTCACAAACTCGAAATGTAGAGGTTAAATACCAACCAGAACTTCCGGTGGGTTTGGATCGGAACTTCCGGTCATGACCGGAACTTCCGGTTCAAACCGGTCGGAACTTTCGGTCCCCTACTGAACTATGAGATCAGAGTGAAATGAGTTATGATTTTGATTTTGATTGTTACCACACCCTCCAAGATGTTGTTGGTGATGATGTTGAACTCCACGGAGCTTGGCACCTCACTAAATGGTAGATCGGCTCCTCCAACCTATGAATTTCGGGGTCGGGAGGAAGAACACGAAGAACACAAGAACAAGGGTAGTCGAAGCTACCTCCACAGCAAGATACACAATTTATACCGAGGTTCGGCAATCTCCACTCAGGAGTTCCTACGTCCTCGTTGTTGAGGTGACCACGAAGGTCCGACCACGAAGCTCTCCTCCCTTAAGCGCGAGCTTGAGATATTTACTAAGAATTAAAGGTAATACAAATGCTTCGGGGTGCCCTCACAAATAAATCAATACGGGCAACCATGAAGAACGCCTAGCCGGCTAGGGTTTCAAGAACCCAAGAGTAATAAATGCAAACCAAACCGGCAAGACGAGGAAGACAAGTGCTCAAGTCGACAATCGATGCTCCCGCTCTCAAATCTCACGTCCCTAGCTCAAACAATCGAAGATTGAGGCTTGGAAGCAAAGAGGGAGAGAGAATGGGCGAGATCAGCTCACAGGAGAGTTTTGCAAAGCTTGGGCGTGTGAATCGAATGGGCTAGCCAGTGAGAAAAGGAGGTGAGAAAATATATATATATACTCAGCCTCAGATGCACTACCGGAACTTCCGTTACTTCGAGATTCGACCGTTGGGGAATAGAAAGTCAACACTCAGATCTGGATGATCGGAACTTTCGGTCAGAACACCGGAACTTCCGGTGAGACCGGAATTTCCGGTTCAAGGCCGGAACCTCTTTCTCACACGTGGTTGCTCCTGGAAATGTACTACCGGAACTTCCGGTCTGAGTACCGGAACTTCTGGTCCGGGTTGGAACTTCCGGTTCAAGGCCGAACCAAATACTTGCACGCGGTCGCTCCTGAAAAATGTACTACCGGAACTTTCGGTTAGTGTCGGAACTTCCGGTTCAAAGCCAGAACCAAATACATGCACGCGATCACTCGCGAGCACAGTGCAACTGGAGCTTCCAGTCGTTGGACCAGAACTTCCGGTGCACCAGCTTCAAACATTTTAAGTGAATGTGAGTGCACGGTGTCTCTCAAACGCGATAGCTAGACCAACATGAGCACTTGTAGACCACGTCTAGCTAGTCTAATTTGCATCCCTCTTGATAGTACGGCGTTTCCTATAACTCATTTTTAAATATAAAATGGTAAACCAATTGAGTCGAAGCGCCTTTCATCCATAGAAATTTTGGGGTGCTTGTATCACTAAATATATTCATTTAAATCTTTCAATGGACTAACACCTGTGAATACACTCAATTAAACTTGTTAGTCCCTAATTTGATTATCATTAATTATCCAAAACCCACTTCGGAGGCGAATGCACTTACATACTCCCTCTTTTTGGTAATTGATGACAACCAGCTTAGACTTACAATAAATTGTAAGAATTAAAGCTTTTGAATCCCAAATTTTGTGGAGAGCTCCCCCTAAATGTATGCATAGGATTTTGAATTTCAAATCTTGAATAAAATCAAGACAACATACATTTAGAGCAAGCTCCCCCTAAATTTTGCAATACGTGGGGTGCCTAAAAGCTGTGTGTAACAGTAATGATCCGTGATGCTTATGACAAGATATATCACAAAGAGATAATTAAAAGAAAATGAAATGGTTATGCAAGAAAGAGAAAGATTTAATAACAACATAACCATTCTAAAAACAACAATCAACATCACAATATCAAATATAGGCCATCACATCATGATATATCAAATAAGCATAAGTGCTTAGCCTACAACCATTCATCACACACATAGTTCATAGTTTACTACAAATTTCACCACATAGAGAGAGATATATTACATAACTGAATAGATAGCTATCCTATTACGTCATAATAAAGCCTAACACTCCCCTTTGGCATCAAATGCCAAAAAGGGTAGGCACCGCGAAGCTCCAAGGACAGCAACAACGACTAGAAGGTATCATAGTCGTACTCAGGGTCGATGTGGTAGGAGTAGCGGCTCCTGCCAAACGGAGCTGAGGAAGGACCAACCTGATCGGGAGGAACAGAGGTAGAAGTCCGAGTGATCTCATCAGCCTCATCAAAAATGCCACCATAGGAGCCACCCTGATCTGTGTCCTGAAAGGAGTAGCCAGCAGGAAGAGTAAGGTCATATGAAGCATGACCATGAGGAGAAACGCCCTCATGGATAGAGAAGTACTGCGCTTGTCCTGCAAAGCCCTTGGGATACCATAAGCCAAGATTAGGTGTGAGCACCACATACCTAAAAATTCTCTTAACGGCCATGAGATGACATTCTTTCGGATTAGATTGAAATCTTGCACACATGCACACACTAAGCATAATATCGGGCCTAGATGCACAAAGGTAAAGCAATGAGCCAATCATGGAATGATATACCTTTTGATCAATGGCTTTACCATCTTGGTCGAGGTCAAGATGTCCCGTAGTAGGCATTGGTGTGTTGATGGGTTTGGCTTTGTCCATGCCAAACTTCTTTAACATGTCATGGGTATACTTGGTTTGGCAAATGAACGTTCCTTCCTTGAGTTGCTTGATTTGAAAACCGAGGAAGGTCAATCCCCCATCATGGACATCTCAAATCTTTTGGTCGTAATTCTACTAAATTGCTCACAAAGCTCATTATTAGTACTACCAAATATTATGTCATCGACATAAATTTGGTAAATAAAAATATCACCATTAACTTTGCGAGTAAATAAAGTAGGGTCGGCCTTTCCTATCTCAAACTCTTGCTTGAGTAGGAAGTCCTTGAGACAATCATACCAAGCTCTAGGGGCTTGCTTGAGCCCATAGAGCACTTTGTGTAGCTTGTAGACGTGGTTGGGATAATGTGGATCTTCAAAACCCGATGGTTATTTAACATACACCACTTCGGAGAGCGGTCCGTTGAGGAATGCACTTTTCACATCCATTTGAAACAACTTGAAATCATGGTGAGCAGCAAAGGCAAGCAATATACGAATAGATTCAAGTCTAGCTACCGGTGCATATGTTTCCCCAAAATCCAAACCTTTAATTTGGGTGTAACCTTGTGCAACCAACCGTGCCTTGTTTCTTGCGACCGCGCCATACTCATCTTCTTTGTTGCGGAAGACCCACTTGGTACCTATCACATTTTGCTTAGGTCTTTCCACCTAGGACCAGACTTCATTTCGGGTGAAGTTCTCCAACTCCTCTTGCATGGCCATCACCCAATCTTCATCTTTGAAGGCTTCCTCAACCCTAAGAGGTAACATAGAGGAAACAAAAGAGTAATGCTCACAAAAAAATTCTAGACGATAACGAGTCATTACTCCACTTCTAATGCTTCCAATTATTTTATCAACGGGATGATCCCGTTGTACGGCTTGATGAACTCTTGGGTGAGGTAATGTTGTTCTTCTTTGGATTAGACCATCATCTTCACTATCATAATCTATGTTGGTTGGAGAAACTCCATCAAGGACTCCCCCTTGATCATCATCTTGGTTGCTTTCTTCAACTTATGGTGGATCTTGATTAGCTTGTTCTCTTGAGTCATGGCCATCTCTCGATGTGAAGGCATCACCATGGGCATTGGTTGACCCATGATGCATATGAATGTCATGATGAACTTGCACTTGTGCATCATCATCATCATCTTGCCCATCGGGTTTCACTTCACCGGTTGCAAGCTTCTTTATCACTTTATGAGAAGGCTCCTCTTTACCTACAATGTCCATATTAACTTGCTCCTTTTGAGAGCCGTCGGATTCATCAAAAGTCACGTCTACCGTTATTTTCGTAAGACCGGTGGTCTTATTGAAAACATGATATCCATGTTCGTTAGTACCATAACCAAGTAAGAAACCTTCATCAACCTTCGATTCAAACTTAGAGCTTTTGGATTTCTTTCTAAGTATGAAACACTTGCATCCAAAAACTCTGAAGTAATCAACCTTAGGCATTTTACCGGTGAGAAGCTCATTGGCGGTTTTGTTCAAAATCTTGTGAAGATATAGGCGGTTGATTGCATGACATGCCGTGTTGACCGCTTCCGCCCAAAAATTCTCTTAAGTCTTGTACTCATCCAACATTGCTCTTGCGGCTTCAATGAGCGTCCGGTTTTTCCTCTCCACAACCCCATTTTGTTGGGGAGTGTAGGGGACCAAAAACTCATGCTTGATCCCTTCTTCATCAAGGAATGCTTCAATGTTGGTGTTCCTAAACTCTGTCCCGTTGTCACTTCTCACTCTCTTGATCTTCAAGTCAAACTCATTTTGAGCTCTTCTTGCAAACTTCTTAAAGATCCCTTGGGTTTCACTCTTATCTTTCAAAAAGAACACCCAAGTGAAACAAGAATAATCATCAACAGATTTGCTACCTCCAATGCTTATATAAGCATTGGGTCCGAATAAATCCATGTGTACTAACTCAAGTGGTCTTGAAGTTGACACGATGTTCTTTGCGGGATGTTTGGCTCCAACTTGTTTCCCGGCTTGACATGCACTCAAATCCTATCTTTCTCAAAAGAAACATTTGTTAGTCCAACACCTCTTTGAAGGTTGGCCAAGTTCCTCATCCCAACATGAGCTAGCCGGCGATGCCATAACCAACCCATCCTAGATTTTGCCATTAAACAAGTCTTGGACCCCACTCTACTAGCTGGGAAATCAACTAGATAGAGCTTGCCCTTTAGTTGACCCGTAAAGACAATAGAGGAATCCACCCTTCTAGAGACTTCTACACCCTTATCCGTAAAGAGACAATTGTAACCCATCTCACAAAGTTGTGAAACGGATAACAAATTGTATCCTAACGAATCCACAAGTAATACATTTAAAATTGAATTATCATTTGATATAGCAATTTTACCCAAACCAAGAATTTCTTCTTTGCTATTGTCACCAAATGTGATTCCTTCACCCATACTTTCACTTGGTTGGAAGAAGTCAAACATTTTCTTCGCTCCTGTCATATGATTTGTGCATCCACTATCTAGCACCCAACAAGGTCCACCGGAGGAATATGCCTACAAAACAAAGTTAAGCTTTTGTTTTAGGTACCCAATTTGACTTGGGTCCTAAGGGGTTAGACACATAAGATTTGGGCACCCAAACACTCCTCAAGATTTGCCTCTTCTTGAGGGCGCCCACATACTTTACAACAATTTTACCATCTTTATCCCAACAACATAAATAATCACAAAGGTTGTTCCTTGATATAGGCACTTGTTGCTTGGGAGCCTTCACTTCCTTCTTCTTGCTGTTCTTGTTGTCGGAGGAAGTGATGGGAGAAACCTCGACATTGTTTACCTTGTTGATGAGGTCAACAAGAGGCACGCTCTTATTGAACTTCACACAAGGCACACCGTTTACCATGTTTCTCCCGTTGGCCTTACCATCATACCTATTGTAGCTGAGGCCATCCTTTATGTGTGGATGCCTAGGCGCCTTGTAGATTGTGGTTGGTTGCTTATCCTTGCTCTTGCGACCAATGTCCACACTAGCCTTCAACCTAAGAATTTCCTTTTCTTTCTTCTCTAGCTCAACAAGGTTAGTGGCACAAACATTTATATCAACATTATAACATCTATTAAATCCTTCACTTGTTGAAGCATTTGAGTCCCTAGGAGAAGTAGGGGTGCTCTTCCAAAGAGTGTCATAGTTTACCTCAAGCTCATGATATTTATTTATCAAGCTTGTGAGGCTTTCTTGAGATAAACTATAATCATTCTTTAGACTAGCCAAAGAGTCATTTAGTGAAGAATGTTCCTTGGTCAATTGCTCAAATGAGTCCTTGGCCAAAGATAATTTTACACTTAACTTCTCAACCTTCTCTCTTTCCTTGATGAGACATGCCTCTAGCCCTTGGTTCTTCTCCCTTTCCATTAGGAGCATTTCACTTTGTGACTCTAAGCATGTCTCATGCTCATCTGTGGTGTACATTAACTTTAAGATTTTAGAGGCAGCTTATTTTCCATATTTTTTAATTATTTTAATAGCATAGTTTTCATTAAGTTCATCATCACCATCACATTCATCATTAGAGTGAGTGAGAGTGTGTGATGATACCTTCTCCTCCTTTGCCATAAGACAAGTAGGAGTGACATCGTCATCATCGGAGAGGTTGACGAAGAGCTTAGGTGATGAAGAGGTGTTGATGAAGAGTGATGTCGATGAAGAGGATGTCTCATGAATAGCAATTGCAGCCACACTTTTCTTCTCATTGTCATCATCTTCATCACTATCATCATCGGATTGTCATTCTTCACCTATGTAGGCTTCACCTCTCTTCTTGTTCTTGTACTTCTTGTCACCTTCTTTGTTGTACCTTGACTTCTTGCCTTTGTTTAGACAATCCGCAGCAAGGTGACCGGCCAAACCACACTCATAGCAAAATCTCTTCCTATACACTTTGTTTCCACCACCACTCCTCATCTTCCCTTTCTTGTTTATCAAGAATCTTGCATAATTCTTCACCATGAGAGCTAGTTCTTCATCAAGTTCTTCAATGTCATTGTGCTTATGCTCACAATATCCTTTATTGCAATGACTTGATTCACTTGTATGAGATGCCGCAAGTGCCACACTTCTCCTTTGACTAAGCCTTTCTTTGGTCTCATCATCTAGAACTTCATGATGCATAATCTTCACAATCATCTCTTGTGTTGTCATGGTGGTGTAGTTCTCTCTTTCCATTATCACAGAGGTTAGGATGTTATTCTTGTCTCTGTATATTCTACATAGCTTTCTTGCCGCAACTTGCTCATCCCATCTATCACATCTGAGAGCTCTAACTCTATTAACCAAGGTCATAAATCTATCATACATGGCCTTAGTTGTTTCTCCTTCCATCACTTGAAAATTCTCAATCTTGTTTTGAAGGAGCTCAATGTTTCCTATTCTCACACTCTTGTCACCCTCAAATGATATTATCAAAGTATCCCAAATTTTCTTTGCATTAACCATACCATTGGCTTTGTTGTTGTCCTCCGGAGTGAGACATTGCAAGATCAAGGTTGTAGCCGTGGCATTGAGATGAAAGTCCAACTCATCTTCGGATGTCCACTCTTTAGGATCTTCGGGGATTTTCACGCCAATTTCAACCGCTTTCCAACATCTTGTGGCTATAAGATGCAACTTCATTCTATGAGCCCAATCGGTGTATCTTACCCCATCAAACGGAGGTGGTTTACCGGGGTTGACCATTGGCATGTGAACGTTGTTCTTGCTTGTGCCGCCATAGTCATAGCTTACTTGTGAATAACCTTTCGGTGCCTTGTTTCCACCCTCACTTTCATTTTCCTTTTCACTAGTTCCTTCTTGATTCTTCTTGTCAAGGATCTCCTTCATCATATCTAGTTGCTCTTGCATCTTGTTCATTTGCTCTTCTTGTTACTTTTGCATCGTGATGCTGAGCTGTGCTGCCACTTGTGTGGCTAATTCCTTCATTTGTGCCTCATTCATCTTGGCCATTGTTACACCTCACGCGGTGAAGCGTTGAACCCAGGGACCACGGCTCTGATACCACTTGAAAGGACCTAAATGTCCTAGAGGGGAGTGAATAGGCCTGTTTAAAAATCCTAAAACTCATAAACTCAAAATGCGGAAGTTAAATACCAACCGGAACTTCCGGTGGGTTTGGATCGAAACTTTCTGTCATGACCGGAACTTTCGGTTCAAACCGGTCGAAACTTCTGGTCCCCTACTAAACTACGAGATCAGAGTGAAATGAGTTGTGATTTCAATTTTGATTGTTACCAAACCCTCCAAGATGTTGTTGGTGATGATGTTGAACTCTACAGAGCTTGGCACCTCACTAAATGGTAGATCGGCTCCTCCAACCTATGAATTTTGGGGTAGGGAGGAAGAACACGAAGAACACAAGAACAAGGGTAGTCGAAGCTACCTCCACAGCAAGACACACAATTTATACCAAGGTTTGGCAATCTCCACTCAGGAGTTCCTACGTCCTCGTTGTTGAGGTGACCACGAAGGTCCGACCACGAAGGTCTCCTCCCTCAAGTGCGAGCTTGAGATATTCACTAAGAATTAAGGGTAATACAAACGCTTCGGGGTGCCCTCATAAATGAATCAACACGGGCAACCACGAAGAACGCCTAGCCGGCTAGGGTTCCAAGAACCCAAGAGTAATAAATGCAAACCAAACCGGCGAGACGAGGAAGACAAGTGCTCAAGTCGACAATCGATGCTCCCGCTCTCAAATCTCACGTCCCTAGCTCAAACATTCGAAGATTGAGGCTTGGAAGCAAAGAGAGGAGAGAGAATGGGTGAGATCAGCTCACAGGAGAGTTTTGCAAAGCTTGGGCGTGTGAATCGAATGGGCTAACCAGTGAGAAAAGGAGGTTAGAAAATATATATATACTCAGCCTCAAATGCACTACTAGAACTTCTAGTGGAATCACCGGAACTTCCGGTTACTTCGAGATTCGACCGTTGGGGAATGGGAAGTCAACACTCAGTCTGGATGATCGGAACTTCCAGTCAGAACACCGGAACTTCCAGTGAGACCGGAATTTCCGGTTCAAGGCTGGAACCTCTTTCTCACACGCGGTTGCTCCTGGAAATGTACTATCAGAACTTCTGGTCTGAGTACCAGAACTTCCGGTCTGGGTTGGAACTTCCGGTTCAAGGCTGGAACCAAATACTTGCACGCGGTCGCTCTTGAAAAATGTACTACCAGAACTTCCGGTGCGAGTACCGGAACTTTCGGTCAGTGTCGAAACTTTCGATTCAAATCCGAAACCAAATACTTGCACGCGGTCGCTCACGAGCACAGTGCAACCGGAACTTCCGGTCGTTGGACCAGAACTTCCGGTGCACCAGCTTCAAACATTTTAAGTGAATGTGAGTGCACGATGTCTCTCAAATGCGATAGCTAGACCAACATGAGCACTTGTAGACCACGTCTAGCTAGTCTAATTTGCATCCCTCTTGATAGTGCGGCATTTCTTATAACTCAATTTTAAATATAAAATGGTAAACCAATTGAGTCGAAGCGCCTTTCATCCATAGAAATTTTGGGGTGCTTGTATCACCAAATATATTCATTTAAATCTTTCAATGGACTAACACCTGTGAATACACTCAATTAAACTTGTTAGTCCCTAATTTGATTGTCATTAATTATCCAAAACCCACTTCGGAGGTGAATGCACTTACATATAGGACATTTTTTTGTAGTACCATTATTGTCAACTATTATGTTCTTATTCTGTTGGATGGGTACATTTGTGATGATATTGTTTAAGAAAGGTCGATGATGACTAGCTTGTGAGCACTGGGAGGCATTGATTTGAACGCTGTCGTGCTATTTTAATTATGAATGCATACACTCTGATGTAGAGGCCAGCCAGGGTCTATTATGTTGTCTTATACATTTCTAAATGCATGTAGATGGATGCAAATGAACAACATTTGATGATGGCTAGGCAAGCAGCTGGGATGGTTGCTGTGATGGTGTGCTTTGTGGTTAGTAGGCTTAGGAAGGTTGCTGGAAATGAATGCATCCCCTATGGGCCTAGGACTCATGCTGAGAGACATAGGCAGAGCACACTCCAGATGATGTATAATTACAATGACACTGAGTGCATAGCCATGCTACGCATGAGAAGGGTTCCTTTTTTTCATTATGCAACCTGCTTCGTAGTAGGGGCCCTGTACCTGAGAGTGTTGGATGCCCAGTTAAGGAGCAGGTAGCAATGTTTTTGCATGTGGTTGGTCACAACCAGAGATTTAGGGTGGTCCACCAATCCTTTAGAAGGTCTATTGAGACAGTTAGTAGAATCTTCCACCAAGTGTTGTATGCTGTTGGTGAGCTGAGGGGTGAATTGATCAGGGCTCCTTCCACTACCACACACCCTAAGATTATGGGTAGCCACAGATGGTTCCCTTTTTTCAAGGTATAAGTTAATTACTTTGATTTTTTGTTGGGTAGGTTCACACATTTGCTTATGCACATTTCCTGATTTATGTAGAATGTAATTGCTACCATTGATGGTACTCATGTGTTGGCAAGGGTGCCTAGACACATGCAGCAAGCCTTCAGGGGTAGGAAAACAAGCCCCACACAGAATGTAATGGCATCAGTCAATTTTGATCTCAAGTTCACCTATGTCCTAGCTGGTTGGGAGGGATCTGCCCATGATGCACTAATCCTAGCTGATGCCATTGAGAGAGATGATGGCTTCACTGTGCCAGCAGGTAACTGCAATACCTAGTGTCTGCACTTGTGTTAGTTCTCTGGAGCAGGCTGTCGACTTGTTGCTCCTGTAATTGAGAGTTTGGGTTCAATGGCTGATGATGACGGTTTCTTTTGTTTTACTTAGACAAAACTGTTAAGAATGACATCATTATTGAGTCTGAGGCTATGTTGACGACTATTTTATCCTAGATTTGTTGATGTTTGTCCAGAAGTTCAAAAACTGCAACTGTCAATGTGTTCTTCTTCTTTGTTCATATGAAATTCTGTTGGTTGCTGTTTTTTGGCCAACCTAGGCTTGGCCCGAATCAAACATCATCCCTATTTGGAAGTTGAAGGTAGTTGGTCTTAGACCAGGTTCGGAACTGGAAATCAAATACAAAAAAGACATGGGCCAGCTCCTAGTGATACAATACAATCAAACAACCCACTTGTCCGTGTTGGGCCAGGCCATGGCTGGCCAGAGCCTGGCTCGTCGGCCAGGCCCTGCTGGGCCAAAAAATCAAACACGCCCTTAATCTCGTATGGAAGATCGACAGTGACTCAAGTGAATTTGGCGGGCATCTATTGGGAGTTTAAAAAAGATGGAAAGCCATATGCAAGTCATGGTGAATTTGTTGAGTGACGCCATATGAAGTGACAATTTTGCGGTACTGAGACTATCTGCAGCGGTACCCCCTAAAACCCCCTGCAGGAAGCTTTTACCGTAAAAAGTGCTGTAGCAGGGTACGCGACGAATGGATGGAACGAGTGAGAGGAAAAAAAACCCTTTTAGTTACACGAGATTAATTGTTTATAGTAATATAAATTGCCGTATGTTTCTTTAGTAAATGAGAACTTTATTAAACTTATTAAATAGACATTGAAATAATTATGTTAAGACAGATTACACGTAGGTGGTTTATTTTTTTATGTCTAGCTAGTTGCTCTAAATTATTTGCCAGTGAATTCCGCAACCGGACTGGAAATTGTCACTTCAAACGTTACTCAATATTATGTTCCTACCTCCACTTGGATGCTCATTACGTTGTTGCCTATAGTATTTCCTACAGTTTTGGAGCTACTCCCTCCGTCATAACATAAGGTATATTTCGGCATTTTATATTTGTCTAAAATACAGTGCATCAGAGAAACAACAAGATAGTGTTACTTGAATAAAATGGGCCTTTTACACAGGTGTCCCTATTCTGGAGTCCAATTGCTCCATTGTCCCTATTTTTTAAACTTTACTCGTTTGCCTCTGTTTTTTAAAACCGAAGACTCCAGTTGCCACTGTCCCATGGAGTGGAGTTAACGGTGTTAAATACAGGTTGAAAAGACAAAAATGCCCTCTCTCACTATCAAGTGGGCCCTACATGTCATCCCCACTCAACTCTCCCTCTCTCAATGCCAAGTGGACCCCGCTCATCAGCTTCTTCCTCAATTCACCAAATGAACCAAAACACAACATAATCATCATGATTCGATCTCAAAATTTTACACGGGTAATCACAACAAAGTTGTTGAGCTACTCCTGAAAGATAACGGCTCAAACTAACTTCAATCTTTGGAAAATCAAATCATGCCCGGCGCGAGATCTCCGATGGTCGTACTCCCCGGCACGAAATCCCTGGCCCTCGGTAGCGTGCCTGCTCCACGGCATGGCTCCTCCCCACAGGCGGCATCATTCTCGGCCATGGAGCCCATCCTTGATGTCAGATGTTGTCGGCCCGGTCGCAAGCTGTCGCACGCGAATCCCCGGTGCTCCTCCCCATGGACGGGCCTGCATGCAGACGGCCTCGCTGGTGGCGCTACTCCCCGTGGACACCTTGCTCCCATGGCCGTGCCTCGCCGATGGCGCTCTCCTTCCGCGCTGCCATGACGTGCCCCGCCACCCGACTCGACGGCCGCTGCGCCACGTCCCGCCGCCCGCTGTCGCGACCCCGCCCGACAGCGCAAGACCGAGGCACGCCCAGTCGGCCACGAACACGCCCAGCTACGAGGCAGCCCGGCCACGCGCGTCACGCCAGCCACGAGCCCGTCCGGCCTGGCGCCCGCCCTCCGCGCCTGGCCGCCGACGCCGCCTGGAACCCATGGAGTCACGACTTTGTGTGCAGACAGAGAGGAATGGTGGGTGAATAGTTGGATAAGGGTTATTCCGGTCCTTTTGCCCTTTCTATTTCGTCAAATTTTTTTTGGGGCCTAAATAAAATTCTAGATGACGACAGTTAAAAATAGGGGCAAACGGAGGTTTCGGTTTCAAAAAACAGGGGCAAACAAGCAAAGTTTAAAAAATTGGGACAAAGGAGCAATTGGACTCCAGAATAGGGGGCAGCTATGTAAATGGCCCAAATAAAATACATGATTAGTTTCTATATATAAAGTAATCAATGTAATTGCCTATTTTGTATGAGAAGATTGAGAGTGCATCATTTAATTATGGTGAACAGAATCAGATTTCGAATAGATTAAAAGGTAAACGGTAGGTACATGTGTCTTTTGTCTTCTCCCTTATTTTGCTGAAAACGACCAGAACACATTGTATTTAAGGGTATAGGGAGTAGATTGTAGGCACTCTTCGTTGAAAACTCTTATCTTCTCAGAAAGTCATGTCGAACCGTCATTTGAGGGATCGTGTAAGAAGCTTTATGGACCCTTTGGGGGTCTTTAGCGGCCCAATTTGACAGAGGATGGCCATCTGGTTACGCAAGTTCCCCACAAAAAGAAAAATCTGGTTACGCAAGGAAAACTTTACAAAAACACTCATATTTAAGTCAAAAACACAAAAAAACATAGTTAATTCTCCCTCTATCTTTAAAAGAATGCAATGGACACTACTAAAAAATTCAAACCATCTAAAGCTTGACTAAATTATATAAAAATACTAATATTTATGATACAAAATATTTACCATTAATTTATTATAACTTCGCCTATGTTGATTGGAAGACTTTCTTGAGTCATTTCAACATAGCCGGTCCCAAGCCCGGATAAAGGAGGAGGGCGTGTTAGGTGCGGCTAGCCAACATTTTAAAACCAGCCACTCTCATGAATATGAAACCCATAAGAGATTCGTTGGGATGTAACCCTCTTAGCGACGCGCTACATCAGAACCCGGGTGTAGTGTCAAATGTGCAAGGGCCGGGTCGTCATCCCCTTAGTGGCGCGTCGTATCGTGATCCGGGTACGATGATAAATGAGCAAGGGTCAGGTCGTCGCAACCTTTGTGACGCGCTACATCTGCGCCCGGGTGTAGTGAAAAATAAGCAAGGGTCTTCGCACTTCCCTCGACGGGTGCGAAGGGTAAGGAAGCTAGCCGAGCCAACTAGGATTCGTCTAGGTAGCTGGAATGTAAGGTCCCTAACAGGTAAGTTAAGAGAGCTAGTCGATACAGCAATTAGGAGGCGTGTAAATATTCTATGCGTTCAGGAGACTAAATGGAAGGGCCAGAAGGCGAAGGAGGTGGAGGATACTGGCTACAAACTTTGGTACATGGGGACAACATCGGGTAGGAATGGTGTAGGCATCTTGATCGATAGGAGCCTTAAGGATGGAGTAGTTGAGGTGCGGAGGCAAGGCGATCGGATTATCCTAGTCCGGTTTGGTAGTTGGAGATTTGGCTCTGAATGTGATCAGTGCCTATGCCCACAGGTAGGTCTTTGCGAGAGCACCAAGAGGCAGTTTTGGGAAGATCTCGATAGCATGGTTAGTACTGTGCCTACCAGCGAGAAACTCTTCATAGGAGGAGACCTCAACGGCCATGTGGATGCGATTAATGTAGGTTTTAAGCGGGTGCATGGGATTTTGGGTATGGTAGTAGAAATCAAGAGGGGGAGGATTTTTTGAACTTTGCGTTGGCCTACGATTTATTGATAGTGAACACCGTCTTTAAGAAGAGGGAATCCCATCTAGTGACCTTTCGTAGAGGACAACACCTGAGTCAGATCGACTTTATCCTTGCAAGGAGGGGGATAGACGTGCTTGCTTAGATTGTAAGGTGTTACCTAGGGAGTGTGTTGTCCCTCAACACAAGCTTATGGTGGCGGATTTTCGCTTTCGGGTACGTGTCCATCGGGACAATCGGGCCAAGATTGCGAGAACAAAATGGTGGAAGCTTAGGGGGGAAGCAGCGCAAACATTTAAGGAGAGGATGCTAGATGAGGGGCCGTAGGAAGAAGGAGAAGATGCAAATGACATGTGGCTAAAGATGGCAACATGTGTTTGGAAGATGGCTTCGGATGTGTTTGGAGTGAGTAGGGGAGGCAAACGGGAAGCAAAAGACACCTGGTGGTGGAATGATGAGG
The DNA here is from genome assembly GCA_023333625.1 of Bothriochloa decipiens. NCBI lineage: Eukaryota > Viridiplantae > Streptophyta > Magnoliopsida > Poales > Poaceae > Bothriochloa > Bothriochloa decipiens. Next base: position 25,808,434 of record CM041637.1, on the reverse strand, counting down.
TGCAAAGGGCTATTAGGGAGAAGAAGGAGTGGTTCAAGCGCCTCCATCATGACAAGAGTGCAGCCAACATTGAGGGCTATAAAATAGCAAAGAGGGCTGCAAAACGAGCGGTGAGTGTAGCAAAAGGTCAGGCGTATGATAACCTTTATCAGTGACTAGGCACGAAGGAAGGGGAGAAGGACATTTATAGGATGGCTAGGATCCGCGAGAGTCAGACGAGGGACATCAACCAAATCAAATGCATCAAGGATGGGACGGATCAACTTTTGGTGAGGGATGAGGAGATCAAGGACAGGTGGAGAGAGTACTTTGACAAGTTGTTTAATGGGAAGAATGAGGGTCCTACCTTAGAGTTGGATGACTCATTTGATGATACCAACAGACGTTTCGTGCGGAGATTTCAGGAGACAGAGATCGGGGAGGCTTTGAAGAGGATGAAGGGAGGTAAAGCGATGGGCCCTAATGGTATCCCCATTGAGATGTAGAGATGCCTAGGTGCCAGAGCGATAGTATGGTTAACTAAGCTTTTTAACCTTATTTTCCGGTCAAACAAGATACCTGAAGAATGGAGGAGAATTATATTAGTACCGATCTTCGAGAATAAGGGAGATGTTCAAAGTTGTACTAATTACCGTAGGATTAAGTTGATGAGCCATACGATGAAGCTCTGGGAGAGGGTTATCAAGCATCGCCTAAGAAGAGTGACAAGTGTGACCCAAAACCAATTTGGGTTTATGCCTGGTAGGTCGACAATGGAGGCAATTTTCTTATTACGACAGTTGATGGAGAGGTATAGGGAGCAGAAGAAGGACTTGCACATGGTCTTTATTGATCTCGAGAAGGCATATGACAAAGTACCGAGAAATTTCATGTGGTGGGCCTTGAAAAAGCACAAAGTCCCAACTAAGTACATCACCCTCATCAAGGATATGTACAAGGATGTGGTGATGTGTGTCCGAACATGTGATGGTGACACCAGTGACTTTCCAATTAAAATAGGACTACATCAAGGGTCGGCATTGAGCCCTTATTTATTTGCTTTGGTGATGGATGAGGTCACAAGGGACATACAAGGTGATATCACTTGGTGTATGCTCTTTGCTGATGATGTGGTGCTAGTGGATGAGACTAGGGCAGGGGTTAATAGAAAGTTAGAACTATGGAGGCACACGTTAGAGTAAAAAGGGTTTAGACTTAGTAGGACCAAGACCGAGTACATGAGGTACAATTTCAGCGCGACTAGGAATGAGGAGGGAGACGTTAGCCTCGATGGGCAAGTGGTGGCCAAGAAGGATACTTTTCGGTATTTAGGATCGATGCTA
>CM041637.1:25743358-25807102 GCA_023333625.1 Bothriochloa decipiens | reverse complement strand
TGTTAGGCATAGAATTTCAGCCGGTTGGTTGAAATGGCGTCAAGCTTTAGGCGTCCTCTGTGACAGAAGGGTGCCTCAGAAGTTAAAAGGTAAGTTTTATAGGACAGTGATTCATCCGGCGATGTTATACGGTGCTGAATGTTGGCCTATAAAAAGGCGACATATCCAGCAATTGAGTGTAGCAGAGATGCATATGTTATGATGGTGTTGTGGGCACACAAGGAGGGATAGAGTCCGGAACGACGATATTCGGGATAGGGTTGGGGTGGCACCAATTGAGGAAAAATTGATTCAACACCGATTGAGATGGTTTAGCCATGTCCAACGGAGGCCTCCTGAGGCACCGGTGCGTAGTGGGGTTCTAAAGCGGGTCGATAATGTAAAGAGAGGTAGAGGTCGACCTAAACTGACTTGGGACGAGTCGGTTAAGAGAGACCTTAAGGAGTGGAATATCCCTAAGGATTTAGCTATGGATAGGAGCGCTTGGAGATTAGCAATTAACATGCCTGAACCGTAATCTTTTTCTTGTGCCATTTATGTGTTCTTTGTTTTCATGTCTCTTTTGGGTTTCATCTCTAGTCTACCCTAATTTGCTTGGGACAAAAGGCTATGTTGTTGTACCATTAATTTATTATAAAATATGTTTTTTTAGTAAACCTAGCCGCCGACATAACTGTAAACTTGATTAAAGTTATGCTAGTTTCACTTGCCAAAGATCTATAATTGTAATTCTGTTTAGCCGGAGGAAGTACATTGCAAGATTACAAAGCTAACATCATTCATTTCACAAACCTTTGAAAATGCCTAGTTGTGCACATGCATGACAGCATTTACCGATGTTTAATTAATTCTTTGCTTATTCTATCACAGGACTCACATTACGTATCATACACTTTGGGCAACTTGCGACTTTGGCGATTAAACACTGAACACCGTATCACCGTGCTCTTTTGTTCCTGGCTTGATCTTTGTCTTTTAAGAAAGGTTTGCTCAGGACGACGAGTTGTTGAGAACCCACTCCACCAATGTGGTGACTCCGAAGCCGGTACTCACCCGCTTCTTGTTGCTCCAGGCTGTGGCGGAAATGTCGATGTGCATCCATTGAACCTTCTCATCAACAAACTACAACACGTAGGCAGAACAGAACATCAGTCAATTATATTGGGTGCGTGCAAAATAAACCATAATACGCAAATAAAGATCGTCGCTGTAGGTACGTGTTTCAGGAACAATGCGGCAGTGATAGCGCCGGCTTTGTGCAGCCAAACGCCAGTGTTGAGCATATCAGCGATGCTGGACTCCATCGGCTCCCAGTAGCTCTCCTCCATCGGCAGCCTCCAGAACTTCTCTCCAGATACCTCATAGGCGGCCGCAAATTCCTCGGCTAGCTCATCGCTTGGTGTAAAAATCCCTGTGTATATATGGAATGGAAGGTGGTTTTAATATAATTTCCTTTGCACTCCTATATGCAAAACATCATAAAAAAGAAATCTGAAATGACATCGCATTATTTTGGACACATAAGATGCCATTATCATTTTAGATGCCCGAGTAGAGCACCGGTCAAGGTTAATTACGTTACCAGCAATGCTAGGCCCAAGTGCAACATGAATGGCACCAGTTAACGTTGCCAGATCAATAATCTGCATACCATGCATGATTTCAATGGTCAATAGATCAATCATGGCAGTCACAAGATATAATTGTTTGTATATGTACTTGCATAGTAGCCTTCCAAAAACAGACAGAAAATTAGCAACCTATAAATCCAACGAATAGTAATGTGATAAAGTGAAATCTATTTATATTATCAATTCAGTTTGATCATCTGCATTTTAGCACATTGTATTCCTACAAACTGACAAGCATAGCTGAATCACTAAATAAAAAATGAATTCATACTGAACCAATTTTCATTTTTCTTTTATTTGTGAAAACTTAACAAATTTCCTTCCCTAATGGAACAGAGAAAATGCATTTAGCAACTGACATGCATGATGTATAGAAAAACATGCAAATCATAATGATGAACTAACGAGCAGACCATATCATCTGCACAACACAAAGCAAAGTAACTCCTTACCTTGTCAACACCTTGATTACAGGCATAGACCAAAGCGTCAGCAAGCGTAAGCCTCCCCTCCGCATCCGTGTTATCTACCTGAAGAAGAAGAAGCATATATTTACGTTAAGACAAATTAATACTACTCCTACAAAGCAGGATATATACATATGTCGTCATCACACTACTACTAGTCCACTGCTATGCTTCATGGATCACATGGATTCTAAAATTTTGAAAAACATTATTATTACAAGAGAAATATATATACCTCGATTGTCTTTCCATTAGAAGCAGTCACAATGTCACCGGGCCTCATGCCAGAGCCACTAATCATGTTTTCACACGCAGCAGATATGAAATGAACCTGTCAGTCAAAGGTATTGACATCATATCAGAAAATACACTAGCTAGAACGTGAAGGTTAACTACTCGTACTTGGCTACGGCTACAACTGAACCAGAATCAGTACCTCAACTCCAGGAGGCTTGATCTCGCCCAAAACTTTTGCTGCACCAAGCAGAGCCGCTGCACCTCCCATGTCCTTCTTCATAAGCTCAATGGTGGCGACTGGTACGGCCTTAATGTTGTAACCACCACTGGGGACAGACATCATAGGTGAATCAAGCATTCAAAATCACTTATAAATTCCAGTAGTAAAACGAACAGCAATTATTCAGTGTTGAAAGTAGCATATATAAACCTGTCAAATCTTTATCTAAAAAAAATAAACCTGTCAAATGTGATGCCCTTCCCAACAAGAGCCAGCTTTGTCTTGACATTACCACCAGGGGGTTTGTAACACAGGTGGATAAAGTAAGGTGGGTTTGTTTCAGAAGCTGCTGCAACTGCCAAGTAGGAGCCCATCTTCAGTTTTTGGCATTTCTCTGCATCTAATATTGTGGCTGTGAACACATCGCTGTATGTCGAAGCGATCTTCGCCGCCGCCTCCGCGAGAGCACCTGGAGTGAACGTTTAAGGATGAATGTAGCGAGGACTACTCTGACAATTAATATGCAAACATTACCACAATAAAGGATGTACTACTATCCTAGTAATGTTTACTGAAAATTGAGTCCAACTCCACTGAGCACTGTACTGACCCGGGGTAAGGACATTGGCAGGAGAGTTCACAAGATTTCTCGCGAGCATGACGCCCGATGAAAGATTGTTACCATGACGAAGTTTCTGATCCACCTCCGGGCCACATCGTAGCCCAATAACGTCTACCTGTTTCAGATGCACCTTTTTCCATTCAGACTTGTATCTGCTGTCCTCGTACAGTCCAAGCACAGTGCCTGCAATATACAGTTCAAATTCAAATTAAACAGAACAGACAGAAAACTAACTAATCCAGCAAGCATGATGAAGCCAATTCGATCATTCCAGGATAACAACATACAGTACCGGAAGCAATTGCCGCGGCAGCATTCAGCTTCAACTCTTGTGGGATCATAGCGGGGGCGGCGACAAGGATGGCGGCGCTGGTGGCCTGAGCAGCCCTGGCAAGGGACGCGACGGATTCACCTAGGCCCTGCAGGCAACCGGCGCTGCGGGCAGCGAAGCCGACGAGAGCCACCCTTTTGAACCGCTGCCCCTGCACGCGGAGAGCCACCGACTGCCCGGGCTTGCCAGTGAACTCCTCCTCTGCCGCCGCGGCCCGCAGCAGGCCGCCGAGCTGGCCGTCGAGCTTCCTCAGCACGGCGTTCTCGAACGTCTTGGAGTCGTCCGAGGCTTGCGGCTGCAGCTGCACGTCCTTCTCGGTCACGGCGACGGCGAGTATGTCGCCGTGCCAGTCCGAGAATTCAATGTCTTTAGCTGCAAAGCTAACCTGAAAGGGCATAGAGGACAGCGCAGGTTGAGCTTACGATCGACGGCAACACCGTCGCTGGATGGTGAGCTGAGCAGATGATCGAATCGATTCCACGGGAATCCAAATCAAAACCTGAGACCATTCGACGGCGGCGTTAGGCCTGGTGAGGCCGAGAGTGGCGGCGGCGGTAGCGGTGGCGCCCATCGGGGAGAAGAGGAAATGTGCCGGCCAGAATGTGAGATGAGAGGCGTGCGGTGAGCTAAGAGCTACAGTAGCGAGGACTCTGGGTTAGTGAATTCGGTCCATCCCTGCTGCTGCTCACTGTCACTGTGGACTTACGCTCGCTAGAAGACGGGAGCGAGGCTTAGAAAAAGGGTGAAAACGTTGGCAGGAGAAAGAATTTTTCAATCCTCCTCTGGCCCTGGCTCTTGGCGCTGGTGGTGGCGGGCTAATTCATTCATCCAAAACGTCGGGAGCGGGCCCCGCAACGGATGGTTACCCATCCTGACTAAAGTGAGCACTCAGCAAGTCAGCAGTCAGCAGTGACCGCTCAGCTCGATCCGACCTTCAATGGTTTTCGCTTCCTTAGTTCCTTGATAGTTTTAGGTCTCGATTTTATCCCATCAACTTGCATCATGGAGGAGACTATTACACTAGCGATTGCAAAGTATAGTCCCATATGCACTAAATATTTTATCCTTATCCCATGGCATTAAGTAATGGGATTTTTTCAGAAAGAAAAAAGAAAAAACAAATCCAAGTAGGCCGACCCCATTATCCGTAGATGACAACTACGACCTTCTATACAAAGGTGTCATGCAGCAAGGGCCACCATATTTCACTGCAAGCTTTAAACCAATTGCATATTCAAAATATACAAAGGTGTCATGCAAATCCTGTTCCATCTTTTCAAAAAAAAAATATGCCACAACCACGAAGGAGCAAAATCAATAGGCGCATTAGAAAAGACCCACGTTTCTACTTCTGCCATGGCGGAGGACGACGCTACAAAACCATTGACTTGTAGAATTTAGATCGTGCAAAATAAAGTTTAAATGACATGCTCCGCCGTGGCTACCACTGTGTAAAATAAAGTGAAGAGATCGATCAAGAGAAGGTGCACGCCACACACACATGCAACCGATGAGACCCCTGGCACAGCTCTATTATTGCATAGTGCTACCTGATTGAGATTGATGCGAAGGTGTCGTAGCTGGCTTTGCTGCAGAGCACATCATAAAGTCTCTGCTCGTTTTATTGTTTGGGATTATCGATCAATGGTCATATTTTGTTAGCCAAAGAAAAACATTACTAATAAGTTTATGATAACTAGACTATTTTGTAGAAAATAAATAAAGAAAAAACATACTTAATTCTTTATTAGTTAGATGCAGTAAAGAATATATCTCTTAAAATTCTAGCCTATATGACATGGGTTGATGGACGAGTTCTCTAAATTGAACGTGTAGTTGTAGCTCCATAATTTAGTTTAGAAAGTGTTTTCTCTAAGTTGTTAACGCATAGTTGTTGCCATTTGAAAGACGACATTATAGTTTAGGAAAGGGTGAAGAGCTATTTCCATAGGCAATACCGATGGAATGCTACAGCTGAGTTGTCTTTGTTATCAATCTCTCCATCACAGATTTCTCGCACCCTTTTTTCTTGGTAAATACCGAACATCACCCACACAATAACAATTCCTTCGTAGCGCGGAACACCGCCAAGCACCAAACTACTCTTCTTCAATCCTGTCCAGTGGCGGAGCCAGAAATGAGACATAGGGGGAGGGGGGGGGGCAATTTGTCAATTATATGTACACTGGTAGCCCAGAAAATAATCATACTACTTATAAGTAAGGCACATTAATTATACAAAATACAATTAACAATAAAATAATCGAGGATAAAAAATTCTTTGAAAACCAACATAAGATCTTGATTGACAACAAAAATTATTATTCAGTTTTATTCAATTATTTCTAGTACGTATACTATGTTGTAGGAAGAATTAGCAAGTATAAAGAAAACAATGCTAAGAAAAACAAGTCCAAAGAAAACAGGCTAACTGAGCGGTGGGAGCACTACCACACTGTGTGTGTATGTGGGGCCTGGCCGATCTGGGCCAGGTCAGTGGCAGTGGTAGACTGATAGAAGCAGTGCAAACGCATGCAGTGGCGTACCTAGAGCAAGGGAACATGCAGAGCAAACATGCGTGGCATACCTAGAGCAAGGGAACATGCAGAGCAAACATGCATCAGACACATGCTGAGCTCGGAGACTTGTGACCTTAGGGCAGCCACAATGTGTTGAAAAAGGTGGTACTAAGCATTTATTGCTGCTACAGAAATAGACCATAACCATTGTGGCCGGCAGCCACAGTTGAGGTCAGGTCCCAAAAAGTTACAAGGCTATGGTCGAACCACAAGTAAATAAAATACATTACTTTTCTGCTGTGCCACTGTTTACAATAATAAAAAATTCTACTGAGTAACTGTCGGAGAGCGGTTGGTTTGCTGGGTCGGAGAGAGCCGTTGGCTTGCTCCAAGACTGTTGTTCTCCTCGACCGTTGCTCTGGCCACTTCAAGTTGTTCAGCACGTAGTCGTTGCTTGCTTTCAACCGTTGGCCTGGACTGCTAGCCAGTAGAATTTTAATGTGCCTACAAAGTAAAAGGCACAACACTATAAATATATGCTCTGAGATACATTGGCTCAACACAGAAAAGTAGAAGACATGGAGCCTTTCAATTGGAATTTGAAAAATTCAGTGGGCGGTTTCTCCAGCCAGATAGGAGAGAATGAGAGCCAAAACTCGCCTCTTGCCCAGTTCCCCAATTTTTTATAATACTATGCACCTAATTATCTCTAGAATTTTCATCCTTTTGATGTTCCTCAGCAGTATCCATAATATAGCCATCCACAAATGTTTCAAGGCCCTCAAAATCATGCAAATTGGAGGCAAAGCACTGCTGCAAGCTTTCAAGGAGTCCAGATTCAAGAAAATCCAGTGCACTCACCTAATCAAGTATTCAGAATTGCAGCCAATAGATCACAAGCTGGGATGCAACATAGTCCTTCATTTTGTATTCCAACCAACACTTCCTCCCATGGATCAGAGTCAGCTTCTCCATGTCCTACATCACAGAAGCAAAAAGAGGCAGTTGATGTTGAGTCAAGTGATAGCAGTGAAGAAGGAGAAGGAAGAAGAGGCGTACGCATCAATTGGAGTGAAGCTGACAATATACGACTAATGAGTGCCTGGTTGAAACACTCCGTTGACCCTGTACATGGCAATGACAAGAAAACTGAACATTATTGGAAGGCTGTAGCTGATGAATACAATGGAAATCTGCCAAGCAATAGGCACAAAAGGACAGCCAAGCAATGCAAGGTACATTGGGGTAATGTCAGGAGAGATGTAACCAAGTTCTGTGGATGCATTTCTAAAGCTAAAAATACCTTCACCAATGGGTACTCTGATGACATGATAAAGGAGACGGCCCATGCATGGTTCAGAAATGGTAACAAGCAAAGATCTTTCACCTTAGAGTATATATAGAAAGATCTCAAAGAAGAGCCCAAATGGAAGAGAATCCTTCAAGAGGGTAGCAAGAATAAGAGGAACAAGATTTCTGAATCCGGAGCATATACTTCTGCATCGAACCAAGATACTGAGGAAGAAACTTTTAGCAAAGAAAAGTGTCCTGAGGGGCAGAGGGCAACAAAAAAAGGCTCAAAGGAAAAGGTACACCATCACCTTTGGGAGACAAGCCATGTCAAAATATGGTTCTTTTTCATGAAGCTGTTACACAAAGAGCAGCAGCATTGCTAAAGTCAGTTGAAGTCACAGTACTATCAGCAGAAGCAAAAAAAGAAAGGGCAAGAGCAAAACAAGAAAAGGCAAGGGCTAAAAAGTTCTCAATGTACTTAAAACTGTCACAGAAGGATACATCGGAGTATAATGAGAAACAACTGAAGACACACAATGATATCTTAGACAAACTAGGTAGAGAACTTGCTGAGGAATAAATGACCAGCAAGTAATGTTAGGTATTAATGCTATTTGGCAGTGGTCTAGTTATATTCTAGAATTGTGTATTAGGAGATTGCTTGTAATGTGAACCGATGTGTATTGTATTTCTATATCCTATGTACTAAGTAGAATGTGTGAGCAAACCTGTGTAACTGTGAACTGATTTTTATTTCCATCTTCATTTCCTTGACCTGACAAAAGGAAAAGGTAGCTGTTAGTATGCTGACAAAAGAAAAAGGTAGTTGTGTGCTGACAAAAGAAAAAGCTTGTTGTATGCTGACAAAAGAAAAGGCTAGCTGTTGGAGTGCATCTAGCCGTTGGAGTGCAGCTACAAATATGTGAAGTCCATCACAGCAGGACACTACCCCATTCAGTTTCATTCACCTCCGTCGCAATAGCCAGCCCATTTTTCTCAAAAATGTCTACTGACTCAGAAGACACCACATCCACTGAGTCAGATGATTCTAGCTCTAGTACAAACATTGAAGAGCTAATGTGGGAAGAAATCAATGATCCTATGGAGGCCCAAATAGAAGCTGACATCGAAGCTCAGATAGAAGCGCAGCTACAAGCACAACTGCAAGCACAAGCCGGTACTTCTAATAGGAGAAGGGACTACAAACGGAGGTACATCAATAGAAATCATGAAGAGGATCATAATAGATTGTTTGCTAAATATTTCTTCGAAAATCCATTATATACCGATGAGCAGTTTCGTAGGAGATTTCGCATGAGAAAACATTTATTTTTGGACATTGTGGAAGCCCTTGGCAATTGGTCTCCTTATTTTCGTTTGAGACGAGATGCATTTGGGAAGGTTGGTCTATCACCATTGCAAAATTGCACAGCTACAATAAGAATGTTGGCATATGGTACGCCAGCTGATCTTATGGATGAGGCTTTTGGGGTTGCAGAAAGCACAGCTATGGAATGCATGATCAATTTTGTTCAAGGTGTGAGGCATTTATTTGGTCAGCAGTATCTTCGTAGGCCTACACAACAAGATGTTCAACGTTTACTTCAGCAAGGTGAGGCACATGGATTCCCAGGAATGCTAGGCAGTCTTGACTGCATGCATTGGGAGTGGCAAAATTGCCCGGTTGCATGGAAGGGGCAATTCACACGTGGTGATTATGGCGTACCCACTATCATGCTTGAAGCAATTGCCTCTGCTGACTTATGGATTTGGCATGCCTTTTTTGGTGCTGCTGGTTCAAACAATGACATTAATGTGTTGGATCAATTACCATTATTCACTGAAGTACTACAAGAAAGAGCTCCTAGTGTTCAGTTTCATATCAATGGAACAGAATACAATATGGGATACTATCTAGCTGACGGTATATATCCAGAGTGGGCATCAATAGTGAAATCAATCACTAGACCTCAAAATGACAAGGATAGAATATATGCACAAAGACAAGAATCAGCAAGAAAAGATGTGGAACGGGCATTTGGGGTGCTGCAGAAACGTTGGGCCATAATTCGTCATCCAGCACGGCTTTAGGAAAGGGAGGAACTAGCTGATATCATGTATGCATGTGTTATCTTGCACAACATGATAGTTCAGGATGAGAGAGACTCCTATGGGATCCCTGATGACAACACATATGAACAATCGCAAGCTTCTGCATAAATGACAGGGCTTAACCATGGCCTAGTCGATGGATTTGCAGAGGTTATGGAGAGGGACACGGAAATACAAGATCGATCAACCCATCGTCGTCTGAAGGCATATTTGATAGAGCATATATGGCAAAAATTTGGTACTCAGCCACAACAAAACTAGGGTTTAAGAGTTCTTATTAGCACTTAGCTATTTACTATGTAATCAGGCTTATTATTATGACGATCAGAAGTATGCAGTATGTACTAGTACCATCCTTTTGTAATGACGCATGAATCGTGTATCTTTTTTTTAGCATGCACACATCTAGCACAAGTAGTAAATCAATAGGAGTGTGCGATGTGCCTTGCCAACCAACAGCAAGTGCAAGTAGTGATTCGAAAAAAAAAGTAACCTTTGACCAGGAAGTCAACGAAGACGTGCACGGCGGCGTCGGTAGCGCACTCGAACACCAGCGAGCCTCTGTAGCTCCAAACAAACACCAGCACGTCCTTCCTCTTGGCCGCCGTGGCAGCCACGGCCTGCGGCTACGGCGAGTGTCCACCAGCAGCGCCCTTCTCCTTACCGCGCGGGGTGGGATGAACGACGACAACCGCCGGCGGGGATGGGATCCACGGCGTCGGGCTCGAGCTCGATCTCGCCCCTAGCTGTGAAATTTGGACGCGAGGACGTGGTCGACGGCACCAGCGAGGACGGGATCAACGGCGTCGACGAGGACGGGATTGACGGCGCTGGCGGGGACGGGATCGATCTCGCCCCTGGCCTCATGATTTGGGGATGGGGGTCGATGGAAGGTTGGGGAACGACCTGAACCTAATATTTTCCTTTGGCGCACGCGGATAGGAGATTTCACGGAGGTTGGGGTGGAATATTTTTTTACTGAAGCGAGACCCACCTATATTCTCAAAACGACCTTATACATTGTGCACTGAGTTTTAGTTGTTGCTCATTATAGGTGGGGTCCACCCTTATTGCTATGGCCGCATGCACATTGCGGCTGCCCTTAGGAAATCATGGAATCAAGGGGGGCCACAGCCCACTATGGCCCTGTTGACACCATTTTTTGGCACGTGTCAATAAGGATCGGAGACTAAACTAAATCGGCAAAAGGTTGGTTGTTCTTCAGCATTGCTTCTGACCTGCCGATAGGTGGTTGCCGATGAAGAGCATGTTGATCTGGATTACTGCCGATGGTGCTGAAAAGCTGATAGAGGATCGTTGCCGCTGGAGAGAGAAAAGCTACTGCCGATGAGATAGGCAGGAAGGCTAGAAGGTTGTTGTCGATGCCAGGCATGTCCCGATAAGGAGATAACTTCATCATGACGGGAGCGGACAGAGGATCGGCGACACAGAGCTTATGATTTTTTTCGTATTGTAGTTTAAGTCCAACTCCTATACAAGTTTTATTTCTTTTTCAAGAAATAGAGTTTATATAAGGAATTAGTTTATTTCTTCTATATTTGAGCTTTACGTATTAAATTAGGACTTTTTGATTAGCAGAGTATAAATATATGCCGAAGGGCATTGTAATGGACATCCAAGCATCGATAAACAAATCTACTTTTTATTTTACCTTTACCAGTACTTTACTTTTCGATGACTTCGTCAAGTACCTTTTCTTTTTCAACGAGTTCTTTCAAGAATCGACGGGTTACATCAACTTGATCTCCGGTGACCTTGCAAGTTCTGCGTCTACCGAGCACGATTCAGGCTTTGACGTCCGGGCGTATCGCTGTTGTCTCGTCTGATCTGTTCAACAGTTATCGAATACCTTCTGAGCTTTGACGTCCGGGCATATCGCTGTCGTCTCGTTCGGATTTTATTCAAATTTATCATCCTTGTCGATTAACAGGTCAAATCGACTGGCACGCTTCGGATATCAATTTTGGGTATTAGCCCGGTGTGTTTGCAGATATAATTTTGCATCAACAGGCCCATACGTGGCTCCACCGGTGATCCTGTCCCTAGACTCTTGCTGGACGCTTTGGGTGCTTCGTGCGTTTCTGTGAGGTCAAGATGACGGACTAGAGGGGGAAATAGTTTTTTTAAAAAAATTAATGCACCGGCTAACCGAAATAAATTCAGAGTTAAACTAAATAGTCTAGCCAAGACTTCACCCCTCTAACTATGACTCTAGATGCACTTTGTAAAAGATCCTAAACAAGATAATCAAAGTGTCAATCTAGCTAGTGCTCTCCTAATCAAGTATAGCGTGCAAGGTCACACAAATCCAAGCAACTAGTACTTTAGCATCCGAGGGAGCACCTACACAATTCTAATGAGCGAAAGCACAAAGTCAATCTAAGCTCACTAGATGCTCATGGATAAGGCTACACAAGCCGAACCCAAGAGCTCAATCACTTAGCTACACAAACTAAGCAATGCGAGAGATAAACTTCTAACTACACAAGCTATCTAATCACAAGAGCAACTACACAAGCTATATATATGAAAAAAGTAAATACAAGTTTGTGAAGAGAATTGCAAACCACCGAGAAGTGTGGAACAAGATGATACGGCGATTTTTCACCTAGTTCACTTGGTTGCCACCAAGCTACGTCCAGTTGTGTCGACCAACACTCTTGTGGTTCCTCCGATTCTCGACCCGCAAGTCAAGGCCTCGCAAGGCAAGCTCTCGCAAGAGCACCGCAAGCGAACCCATACACAAGTGGTTATTTGATTTGACTCACAAGCCAATTGCCTCGCAAGGCAAGCTCCCTCAAGAGCATCGTAAGACGTCACTGTGTTGAGTGAGGTAGCTCAATGACACCAGCAATCCAATAGAGCTACTCTTCACGATCCCCACGAGGTGAGCACAAAACCTCTCACAAGTCGACCTTCGGAGCACCGCACAATCTCCGTCGCGTGCCTCATGAAGTCTCCAATCATCAAGCCGTCTAGGAGGTGGCAACCTCCAAGAGTAACAAGCCCGCAAGCTTGCAACACGATCACCTAGTGCCACATGATGCTATCTCTCAAAGCAATCGCACTAGAATCGCTCACTCACAATATCAAATGATCTCCTATCAAGCATATGTGATTTAGAGGGCTTCCAAGCACCACAACACGACCCACCAAGGGTGTAGTGTGCTAAGCAACCGGTCACACCCGGCCACAACATCTATTTATAGCCCCATGGGCTCAACTAGCCGTTATCACCCCAACAGCTCTTTTTGGGGACCTCCGGACGCATCCAGAGCCAACCGTCGGACGCGTCCGATGCTATACATTTTCCACGAGCGAAGTCAAATTCGACCGTTACTCACCACCGGACGCGGAGCTCAGCGTCCGACGAACGCTGCCTCTCGGCGTCCGTATCTCGGCCTAAACTGGCCGACCTCAATGAGTCGCGTCTGGAGGCCTCCAAATGCACAGCGCCAGAGCCTCCGGAGTCCGGACGTTGACGTCAACGTCCAGACCACACTCTAGTTTTGCGTCCAAACTTGCCATTTCAAACCTGCACCATCGGACGCAGGACCCAGCGTCCGGACCACGTCCGCGGAAGCGTCCGGTGCCCCGACCGAAACCGCAAAGCACACTGGGTAGCATCCGAACTATTGCGGACGCGTTTGGCGCTCCTCCTCGGACTCCCACGGCGCACTATGCAGCGTCTGCAGCTCGCCAGCTCCATTTCGCCGAACTCATCTGTCCGGATGCACTACGTAGTGTCCGGCGCTCAACAGCAGACGCGTCCGACGCTTCATAAACTCCGTTTTCAAGCCGCCTACAAACGTGATCTCTTCGCCATGCTACCCAACAAGTATACCAACTTGAAACCGAGAGTTAGCATGATTTCAACAACAATTTGCATCCGACGCAATAGAAAATATGCATCTCATTTTCTCGAAAGCGACGAATCCCCCTCCCAAGCTCCAAGGGAGGATGAGCGGTTACCAAACCCAACTCAACCCTGAAATCTCCACCACCTTTGCAAAATGTGCCAACACCACCAAGTGACATCGCCATGTAATCATGTGTTAGCATTTTCATAATCATTTTTAAAGGATTTTCTCTTTTTCTCACAACGCCACTCGATCTTAGCAACATCACAATGTTAGATTGCTCAAGTGGCACTAGATGACCGATAAGCAAACTCGTTTGCCCCTCTTGATAGTACGGTCTATCAATCCTAAATCCAGTTATCAACTTCTCTACACACCTCATGACCAGTGAAATGAAATGCCCTATTTTATACATTTGCCTTGTATCTTCATTTCCACGTCTCCTCCATTTTGCCAATGCAACGCATGCACGACACGATCAACAAATGATATGATCCACTCCATATCATCACATGGTCATGTTGGTCCATCGATCTTGATCTCACTTGCTCTTCTCCATTGCGGCAAGTCTTGCCCAAGCTTCACTGTCGCACGGTCCTTCGCTTCCAAGCCGTAACTTGCCCTTCACTCTTGCAATCGGTCCTTCGAGCCAAGCCTCATCTTGATCTTCTCCATGCTTAGGTCACATGACTCCATGTCATGTCTCATATTTAATAAGCTCCTTCAACATGCAACCTTCTAGGTCCATTGATCTTGACCTTACTTGCTCTTTACCATTGAGTCAGTCCATCGGTGCCAAGTCTTGCTGGAGCTTCACCATCGCATGGTCCTTCGCCTCAAAGCCTTGACCTTCCCTTCACACATTCAACCGGTCCATTGAGCCAAGCCTTGTCTTGATCTTCACCTCTTGGTCACATACATATACATGTGGACTAATCTATTGTATCTCAACCATAAACACATTAGTCCACCTAAAGTTGTCACTCAATTATCAAAACCAAACACGGGACTTTCAGCTTCTCATATTCGCGGGCGAGGTTCTCTCCTACACACCTGCTCAGCTGCGCCGTCTCCTGGCGCTGCCTCCTTCTGGTGGGATTTCACTATGACCGTGGTCTTTAGGAGGGGATGAAACTCGATATTATTCTTGGTATCATATCCCACCTTCCCCATTTTCTTATCTTTTCTCTCCCTCTTTCTTTTTGCGTGTAAGATTTTTGCCTAATGCTGCTCTTTTGTTTATATATATGCTTTATACAAAACAAGTGTAAGCTTTTTGCATGATGCCGCTCTTTTGTTTATATATATGTTTGTTATATGCAGCAAATTCAGTCTTCGTTGTGTTGTATATCAATAGAACAAAGCAATATATAAATATACCAAAATAGGCTTGTTAAGAATGTTTAAATTTTTATAATGTTTAAATAGGCAGTTATCATTAGTTTCCTTTTATAATGTAATAGTCAAATGATGTATGTTGAATATATTATGAAAGCTTGCTCCATTTTATTTTCAGTCTTGCATTGGAAAGTGACGCAATCGTCATCTACCACGTACCTAAGATGGGATCTAGTTATGTGTTCTGTTTGGTTATGTGTTTGGCAGTGGCAACAGCGTCAACCGCTACAGATTGAAAGCTGCGCAGAGGGAATTTATATACCCCTTCAACTCTCGACCTCGCCAAGGACATTGTCGCTAAGATCGCCGATGTCTCCACGCACATCTCTGAGGTCAACAACTGGCTCTTGAACATTGAAATAGCTCTTGAACATTGAAAAGGGGCGCCCGACAGAGACGGAGATCATCTCCAAAAAAGCTGGAGCGTGAGAAGGTGATTATTGGTATTTTAACATCACTTAAAAACTAGGTTGTCATCCCTAGCATGACATTAGAAATGCACTGTTGGTATTAATGCAAACTTGAAATAAATATAAAATAAAATATCCGCAAGCGCACGAATATAATACCATTGTAGCACTTTACCAGGAGTAAGCCAAATATTATTATTTATATTTTTACCTATAGGAAGGGATGACTAAGGATAATGAGCACCACTTGCATGTGGTAATAGAGAGGTAAACCATATAGGAGTAGAACATTTTTTGATGGATCTAGCTGAAAAATATATGGATGTGTACTTTCAGGGTAGAAACAACATATATGGGTAGAGTGTATGTGATCCTGATTTTAATCGCATGACTAATTCTTAAGGGTTAACACAACTTGATCATACTCATACAAGTAGTAGATATAAGTGAAAGTTTTTCTAATCTTACAAGTATGTATATATGGTTGTGGTAGGAATTTAAGCTCGGAACTCATCATGCAATATTTTTATGTTTTTAAAAGATAAATTCTCTAGAACTCCAATATCTCTAGAAACAAGATAAACAACAACTTAGACCTTTCTATGTCATATTCACCTATTACCTAGACTTAGATCAAGCATCGCTACCCACAAATTTTAGGTTTAGAGCAAATCTTAAATCATAACAGTTGTATTCAAAACTCGAGAGAGTTCGAGGTTGAAAATTAGATACTTGAAAGGAATTACGCAAAGCAACTACTCATCATTTTCATATAAGAGTTTACTCTAGGGTTTATTTTAGCAAGCAAATCTTTGCACAATCTCCTTTATTTTATTTAGCAAACTTAAAGATCAAACAAAAATATCATATAGCTATAAAAAGGGAAATATTTATTTTGTTTTCTAAAGTTATGTATCTTTTATTGTTTTAGATTTTAGTAAAGCGAACTTAATTCAAAATAAGAAATACTTAGCTAGATATACGGGGATGCTCTCCCCAAGCTGGATATTAATGTAGTCTTTGATGTAGCCAATTAGCAGTGGAGATGCTTCCTCTTCTTGCATGTTCCTTCTTAAAATTCTATGGAGCTCAAATAGACAATAAAGTTTGTGAAACTGATTAAGCGTTAGCGATAAACTTCTAAGCCTTGAGTGTTTAGAACCTCACGAATAAACATATATGCCTTATTCTTTGTCCAGATCTCAATTTCAAATTTTTTTTATTTTTTATAATGTAAAGGAAAAATGTAACTAAGATAAAAGCATATTTATTTTTATTTTTACATCATCATAGTGGATATCTTTATTGGCTGGCGTTCCATAGATTTAATCATATGGGGCTTAGTATTATTTTGGATACAATGATTGAAGTTTTTATTTCTTTTTCTAATGCAGAGATGATAATGTAAACGTGCAACTAAGTTATGCATTAAGGGAAAATACATATGCTAAGAATAATTATACAGTACTAAATATTGATAACTACTTTACCTCATGGTGTAGGGTTTAGTGATTTAAGTCCTTCAAACAGAACCTCTCTCTTGTTTGCTTCAAACGCCCCAAGGCACGTCGGATGGTTTTATTGGTGAGCATAGCGGAACCGTCGAATCCGGCCGCGCTGGCCATGGCGAATCTGCCAGATCCAACAGCGGCGATGGCGGATCCAGTCCAGGTGGATGTCTTCTTCCTGCCTCTTTCTCTCTAGTGAACATCTCTTCCTCTCTCAGCGGCGACCACCTCAACGCGACCGCGCGCCCACCCCTTCTCACGCCGTGCCCACACCCCACATCTCTCCCCGGCGCCCCACGACAGTGTGCAGGACGGTGTGCTAAATCTGCGTTCAGTTTTTCATTTTTTTCCCATTTTTTCCTTTTTTTACCAGCATACATAGGAATTATTATGCAAAAGTTTTGCCAATAAATCCTTTTCCCCTAGTATTCCACCAACTTCCGTTTCTTCCCTCTTGTCCCCCGCGTTCTCCAAAACCTCTTGGACGCCGCACCCGCACAGCACCGGACGCCGGCGCCGGCGCCGGCCATGGCGTATCTCCCTCCCCACAAGCGCCACTCCAGCACCGCCGACTCCACGCCCACCCCCGCACCCAACCCGCCACCTCCGTCCCTCTCCTCCTCCCTCCGCTCCCTCTCCCTCTCCTCGCGGGGCCGGGGCCGCGGCCGCGGCGGCGGTGGACGCCACCCGCGCGCTTCTACAAAGATCATCCACGCCGCCGGCTGCATCTCGCGTTGGTCCCCCCTACCGCCCTTCTCCGCTGGCGGCGACGGCGAGGAGGAGCACACCCTCCGCCTCGAACCCTTCCCTTGCGCCCCCGTCGAGCACAGGACCGGCGCCAAACCCCTTGCCCTCGTCGTCGCCTCCACCCCGGTACAGGACTCTTCCGCCTCCACTGCGGCAGCGGTCACCGCCATCGCCGAGAGGTTCCTTCCCGATCTCCTTGCCGCCGCGGAGAGGACCAAGGCGGAAGGCGCGCCCAAGGATGATTTGGTTAAGCTGAATCTCGTGGCAAGGCTGGGAAAGGTGCTCTTCGAGAGTCAGCCGTGAGTCCTTTCTCCTATTGTTGTTTTGCATCGCACTTACATTTCTGGGACCTATGCTTCGCACGATCTTGTGATGTATGCTGAATTCGACGATTCATGTCTTCAGCGGTGGATCGCCCGTCTCACTGGACACACTCCGCCAGGCAGCAAAAGCAGGGGAACATGGTTCCAAGAGCCAGTTGCGTAAATCGTTCTATACCAATGTGCCTAGTGAGTGTCTGGATGATATGGAGCGGTCTATGGTAAAGAGGATGGGGCTGGATTTTGATTCGTCCAAGGAGCACTACCATGTGAAGGTTTGGTCTTCCAATGGTCCAGTGCAATGTGAACTGAACAGTAATTTGTGTTGGGCTCAGATAAGTAAATGAGTTTATAAGGGTATTCAATTTTGTGACAGGTTTTTGACAAGAATCAAAGTGATTCTACAATATCTTGTAAATGCACCGTGGAGGAAGATGGGAGCCTTGCTATCCATAAGGTTAGTGTGCCATTAACCATCCCATTAGGACTCTGTTTGCCTTGTTATTTTGCAGCTCATTTCAATTATATCGCCTACCAGATTTCCATCATCCACCTTGAGGCAGCAGCATGTCTTGATTTTTGTCTAATACGCACAAAGTTGTAATTCCTGAGGATATTATACACGTTTAATATTTTTTAGCGCTTGATGTCTAGGCACATGTAATCTAATTGCATAAATAACTGGTCCACAAAATCATGAATTTCGGGACTTTCATGTAATTTGATTGTGGCTATTCTAAATTTCTAATGCCATGTTCTGTATGAAAACTTGATAGCTGACATATACCTCAGACATCTTTATGGACTGTTTACTTCTATATACCACTAAAAATATCTGAACTTCTTTATTGTTGCTTGACTTGTTTAGCTGATGTCTCCTCAATGAGCTGTGTGTCTGTCCAAGCTTGTATATCCTTGAGTAGAAATTCCCTTGCATTACTTTACATGTAGATAAAATTTGATCATGCAATGTATTTAGCTGCATTTTCAGTTTATGCTAATTTCCACATCTCTTGTCAATATTTGGGATTGCCATAGATCAGTTATCTTCATATGAACCCTGATGTTCTTTGTTATCTTAATTCAAAACCAGGAGTGACAATTCAAACTCAATTGACCACATATACTGATTAGCCTTATTTTAAAAGGATAACAAAGAATAGAAGCAGGCTTTGCTACTGAATACTAACTACCTTATATTTAGTTGCTTGTCATTGCAATTCATTTTCCCCCAGTGAGTACTAACTACCTTATATTTATACTGTATTGCAGTAGGTAGTTGGAAAAAAATATGTGAATTTCTGGATTTACTGGTGATAGTTAGATTATAGGATGTGATATACCCCACATATTATAGTTTTGCTGTTTTCTTCAAATGTGATTAATTTCAACCACCTATTCAAACCACTTCAGGTTTTGATTCCTCAGTGCTTTCTTTTACGCAGGTTGAATTGAATCAGGTACGGCACTTGGTGGAAGACATATCCTGCCTTTTCAAAGGTCTTGATCTAAGGCTGATGTTATGTAAGAAAAGGATCCTGAAAAACCTAGATGTAAGTACTTATTCAGAACACCTTGTTCCTTCCTGGAATTATGTTTTTTCAATAAAGATTGTAGACTTATTTGATGTCAACTGCAGTCTGAAGTGGAAGATGCTGTAAAGAGCTTGGTGTCTGCTGCTGTTATTGATCCTAATGTGAAAGGGGGAATTAGATGGCCACTTGGAAAGGAATCAGTTGGTGAGAGGTTCAGCATAGTTGGGGTGTGGCACACGAACTACAAAGCTTTTAGAAATGAAACCATGAGGCTCAAGCTAAGGCATGGTGACAGATTCAATCACCAGAGCTCCACTGGGGAAGTTTCCAATGAAGTTACATTCAAACTAACTGCCATTTCTCGCAAGCTGGAGGTTAGTGAAATCTACTCCGAAAGATTGTTGTGTTCTACTCTTCTGTAGCCACTGTTAGGCTGTTAGGGTACATATTTGTGTTTTTATGCTGATTTTGCTTGTGCAATATTTTCTGTATCGAAATAAACTTGAAAGTGAGGAAAACACAAGTTCTGAATCCTGTTGCAGTTTTTGTTCTTCGGAGTTCCTCCTTTTGTTAACTGGGGTACTCATACCTGT
This sequence comes from Bothriochloa decipiens, assembly GCA_023333625.1. Taxonomy (NCBI): domain Eukaryota; kingdom Viridiplantae; phylum Streptophyta; class Magnoliopsida; order Poales; family Poaceae; genus Bothriochloa; species Bothriochloa decipiens. The sequence goes on along the minus strand of CM041637.1, from coordinate 25,787,278 downwards.
ATTATAGCAATTGTGATTTCTTCTAATTGGTAGTGCGGTTGGTGCCATCACAATTTCTTCTAATTGGTAGTGCAGTTGGTGTCATCACAGTGACTTTTAACATTGAAGTAGACTGTACCCTGACCATGTCTTTTGCTAATTTCCCAGGAAGATGATCCGATGGAGAACTCTGTGAAGGAGATGCTGGAGTCTGCGGTCCAAATGGTTTGGGACAATGCGATGAACTACCAGATCGTGCCTTGAGCTTGGCTACAGTTATGCGGACAATAGTCCTTCCTTGGAGGTGCGACGCGAGTTGATTTTCTTTGAGCTCCTCTGTATATAGCGCCGTTTTGTCGTGGTCTGTCGTCTGTGATGGTGAGACCTGAGTACTGTATTATGGGAATCGGTTGGTTGATTGCTCCTACTTGTTCCATGTCCGGCAACAATAATTTGGGTGGATTTCAGCACGTATTGATTGTTTTGTCTGCGGTCGTATCATCGTATGGTTGGTATTGACTATTGGGCTGTTTGTAAACAGGCAGTGAACTCTCCTGGGGGTTGGTTTTCCCTTGTCAGTTTTCAAACTTACCGGAAGAATGGCCACGCTTTCTTGTATGGAATACGAAATTCGGCTAGTGTGGTCCTCATACTTCCCGTTTTTATTTGTATATATAATAACATATTTTTTCTTCTCACACAATGATCCTAGTAGAAGTCCATAAAGGCAGCAGCAGCACACAGCAGTATTTCATTTCAACCTCTGCAGACTGCAGTGTGCGCGCTTCTGTTCCCAGTTCTCCGCACTCGCAGACCGCTGTTGCAATACCCGGGACGTTGCCGGCGGCGGCATGGCAGCCTCATCCACGCGACGCAGCCAGGACCCGCAACCTTCGCCGCGTCCATCCCGTTATTTTGGGGAGCTCAGCACGAGCTGAATCAACAAACGATACAACACCAATTCAGCTATGACGGAGAGTGTTAATGAAGATTATACAGAGATTTGCCATGGAGCTGTACAGTGTGGCAGAATCTCCTAAATCATATGGCCTACATGCATTATTATTGTCTAATCAGACTCTTAATAACCATAAATGTGTTCCATAAGATTTAAAAGATCTGTCGGGTAAATCTCGAATCATCTACGTTCTCCGAGCAGGATCAATCATTACAAAGAGACATTGCAGTATTACAACGGTTTTATACAAATAAGATATATCAGAGTAAAATAGCGGAAGGATTATAATAACATAAGTTTACGAACCGTTTTAGTTTTAACCTTACAAACCATATGTTTTTAATTATTACAACATAGGAGCAGTGGAGTAGCAATATAACTTATTACATAACTTTGATGATACGCTCTGCCCAAGAGCGTGATAGCCTATTCGTCGTCACTCTCCGCAACGACTGTCATGCAGCAGGGTGCAAAGCAATCCTGCGTATGAGGCTCACCTGCAACAAGGGTTCAATAAACTCTGAGTACAAAAGTACTCAACAAGACTGACCCGACGAAAAAGAGGGGTGAAAACTCAGAAATGCAGGCTATAGGGACAAGGTAAGGCTCGTAGGAATTTTTACAGAAAAGCTCTTCTGGATCAAGTTTTAACTCATCATGAGTTATAACAGAAAATAAAGTTCTCTTGCTCTAGCTCAACATTACCAAACAACTTCATTTAGATACCTTATCATCATTCAAGTTGTTACTACGATGATGAACACCGATCGAGTCTTCTTCTCCGAGAAGCAACGGCGATTCGAATCTATTTTTATACCTAGCTGGAACCTAGATCACTAGGATACCGAAGACTCTAACTCCGATGCATACCAGATCACAGATATACTGGGATAACAACCGCAGCCATATATCACCACATGATACATGTGAGCACTTCGACCTAGTGTACCGATATACATGGGAACTTAAACCTACAATATACCATACTATGACATATGTGGGGACTTTGGCCCATTATATATCACTCCATGACATACGTTGGGACTCTGGCCCACTGTATAGCACTTCATGCATGTGGACTTTTTAGTTCTCGATATCACCAGTTCACCAACGGACGGGTCCTAGGGCATCAACAGACGAAAACACTACAGAGGGACTCCATTTCCAATGCAAGTTACCCGTCCGGACTCGATTTATTAACTATCATCATGATTCCACAAACAAAGTCATTCTCATCTTTTTTATTCTTTTACTTTTTTAAAACCTAACTAATTAAGCAAGGCTAAGCATTACTACGCATCTTCCAAATTCAGGTAACAAGGAATATGAGAATAAGACAGGTAATGCAATTGGTGGGTTATCACTCAACTCCTAGTACTTAATGCAACATTTCATAACTGAAGCGATAAAACCTTTATAAAGTAAGGCTAGGGTTTGGATGCATCCGGGGCTTGCCTTGGTATTCGGGAAAGACGGTCTCGAGCTCTGGATCAACACCCAACTCATGAGTCTGCTCTTCCTTGGGATCTGATGCGACAATGTTAAACTCTCCGTTAACGGAAACTATATGATAAAATGATATGCTTCGACATGATGCAATAGTAAACATGATGTTCGATGGATGCATGATCAGATTAAGGACTTGAGTACAACTTTCCTTCACGATAAAGTTGCAAGCCAACAAAACTTACTTACAAAGTTCGTTAGGGTTAACTATTTATTAAAGAAGTTCATTACACACACATAAAATAACGTTGATTAAACCCTAATGACATGATCCAGGTAGGCTCAAATAATTAATTAAAGTACCAAGGGATTAAGGTTAATGACCCAATGTCATCGATCAATCCCAAAGTCAAACAACTCTATAATGATTAATCATGATTAAAGGGGTTAATTAATTAATTAAAAATATTTAAATAAAGGCATAAAATTAAAGTTGTCTAAATGAGCTAAAAATTTTATTTTGAAAAGATCTTGGTCTAAATAGATGGCAAAACAAATTTCAGAAATAAAAACCAATTATTTTATTTATTAAAAATTATTGAAGATGCATTTTTAATTAAAAGAGCTAATTTTAACTTATGCAAAAAGTACTTAAAATTGGCATATTCTATTTTTTCTAGGTAGAGGACATCATAAGGAGCATACACATAATTTTTTAGAATTTTTAAAATAGTATATGAATTACTATGAATTATGGAAGAAAAACCATTTTTAAATATTTTCTTAAAATAGAAAAAGGAAAATGGGAACAGGGTTCCCGATGCTGAACAGTAATCCACCGGCGTCGACCGACAATTTCTCGCCGGCGACGAGGTCTCCGGCGACGGGGTTTGGCCCTACAGGCTCAGCTCGGCACGGCGAGTCGATTGAGCTAGCTAATGAAGCAGCGGGACGACGGCGGTGCACTGGCCGGCGGCCATGGCGGCACGGCAGCACGGCGGCGCGGCTGCCGAGCTCACTAGAGCTTCTTCGGCGACAGCGAGTGCACGGGCACACGTGAGGCATTCACGCGAACGCGATGGGCAACAAGATGAAACTGTTTCCGGCCCGTAGCCCAAACGGCTACGCGCGCGGCGGTGCTGGTAAGGTCGCGCCGGCGGCGAGCTACGGTGACCGGCGGCCACAACGCGATAGATAAGAAACTGAGGGCACAAACAAATGCAGGAGATCACCACGGGCATGGTGCGCATGCTATCGGGCTCGGAGGCGGGCTGAGTCGAGCTGTAGTCGGCAGTGGTGATGGCAACAGCGATGCTCCGGTGGCAAGGACGGCGGGGGTTCCTGTGTACCAACGGACCAACCAAGAAGCGTATAAGACGGAGGAGATAATGGCGAGCATGATGGTGTAGAAGATGAAAGAAAATGACCAATGGTGGCAGCGGTCGTCGGCGAAGTGACTCGCGGCGGCGCAGTTGCCGTGCGCGAGGAAGACGACGGCGCGCGGGCGACTCGGGCGGGGAGAGTGAGCGTGAGCTGGCTCAAACTGAGTACAAGGACGAGGCGGAGTTTCTGGCAAGAGCAATTGAGCAGCGGCGGATCGACGGTGGCGAATTTGAGCGGCGGGTGGAGGTCATCGGCAATGGCGAGCAGGGGAAAAGGAAGAAGAAAAACGGCGATGGCTTGCTCTATTTATGCGACGACGACGACGGTAGGTAGTCGACACGTCCACGGCGAAGTTTTACGCGCGAGAGGGCGAGCTGGCAGCGGCAGCAGGCCGGAATGGGGCCGGCGGCCACGGCGACGCCATGAACAGAGGGGGAATTGATGAGGATGACATCATCGGTACTGTAGCAGATGACATCACTTGTAAAATTTGTAAATTACTCCAGAATTTGCATAAGAACTTGAAAAACTTCAAAAATATAATTTTCATAACTTTTTAAGAGCTACATTTTTCATTTAACAAGCATTTTCAAATTTTTCTTAGTTTTTGAAATTTGAATACAAATTCAAAAGTGAAACAAAACCCTAGAAACAAATATTTGAAATTAATTTTGATTTTTCAATAAAACTTGAAAATCTTCAAATCTATGAAATGTTCACTTTTCAAACCAAACATTTTTAATATATAAATTTTTCCTAAATTATGCATAATTTTTGAATTATGGTTTTAAAATCAAAAAGGGACAAATGCTAGAAAACTGTATTTTTAAATTTATTTGAAATTCTTTTTGGAAACTTAAAAAACTTTGAATACCAACTTTGTAGCTCTTGTCAAGACCTATAAACTATATTTTAGGAGTATCTCTAAATTCATTATATATTTTGAATTATCAAAAAGGGGTAAAACCAGCTTTTGAAATATAGAGTTTTTGAAACCGAATTCAAACTCGATTTGATTTCTAAATTAATTGGTTGGTTATTAGTGATCACAAACATCATCCAAAGATATTTTTGGGTCCATGACCCAATTGTACCCTTGGTTGAACAAGTTGACTTTTAAAAAATATTTTATAACTTTCTAATTTGAATTTAAATTTGAATTACAAGACATGGGAATAAGCTTTGAAATCCAAATTCAATTTTAAATATAGAAATCATTTTTAGGGTTTGTATTTAGATTCATATACTATGTTTGACACTAGTGTAAACACAGTTTACACCTCAAGTACATAGGGTATAAACTAAGTATTTGAGATAACATTTGAAATTAGGTTTTATGATTTCATGTAACATAATATTTCATAAACACAAACAACCTATGAAATATAAACTTTTTTTAGTTGATGCACATCAAAGGTAAACTAATCATGAATGCTTTACAATACATATAATGACATGACAGGTTTTAGTTCCTCTAGGCTGGATGCGTAGTCGCCCACCACCACCAGGTGGTCGACGAAATGCCGAAGGGAGCATCCACTGCATTGCATTAGGTGTACGTCAATTGGAGGATCCTCTGGCCCCCGCCGACTTCTGCCTGGGCACTGGCCAGCCTAGACGCCAAGCACCATCGCCCGTCGGTTGCTACCACTCACTGATCTTGGTATGTCCAATGTCACTCTCAGGTTATCATCTCTGTGAGATATACTCTATGTCCCAAAATGAATGCACGTTTCACACTTCAAAGAGTTAAAAAATCTCAAGTTTGATTAAATTTATAAAAAATAGTATTGACGTTTGTATCTCTTAATAATAGTATGAAAATATGTGACTTACGTTAATACTCTACCACTACTCTTAGACGTTCCATAGAGTCAAGACTCAGACATTTATAGGCCAAGCGGTCATGTTCCATCAGTAAGCCACTAGTGGTGGATACTTTATATATATAATCAGCAAAGGAAACCAAGTCAAGCAGCGCTGCTTGCTAATTTTCAAGGGTCTAGTCGCGAATACAATAGACAAACCATGTGCCAACTGCCAAGTAGATGGCTATTACTGCAAATCGATGCTGTCCGCTAGTCCCTAACCCGGATATGCATTTAGAAGAAAGCATGTTTTCTCCAGACCATCGGAAGCTCCTCTCGAGTTGAAGCTTTCCACTTTCCATAACCAGAACCCAGCCATGGCTGCTGTTGCTGCAGCTTTTGCAGGAAAAGCTGTTGCAACATCAACCATCTCCTATATCATCAACAAGGCCTTCGACTATCTCAAGGATAACAAGAAAGCCGGAGGTTTGAAGAGTACCAAAGCAAGGTTAGAGAAACTGCTCCTTCAGATCCAAGTACTCTTTGACGCCGTCGACACAGAGCAGATCAGAGATCAAAGTGAAGCGCTGGATGATTGGTTGTGGCAGCTCCGGGATGCCGTCGAGGAAGCTGAGGACGCGCTCGATGAGCTGGAGTATTACAAGCTTGAGGAAGAGGTGAAATTGCGAGATAGCAAGGTGAGTGGCTCTCTGCATAAGTACAAAGGCAAGCTCGTCCAGAAGTTTAATCACACCTTCAACACTGGATCTCTGAAGAGTTTGAAGAGTGCTGTCAAGACTTTAGATGAGGCTGTTGCTGATGCTGATGTGCAGCGCTTTCTCCATGTCCTCAATCAGTTTGATAACAATAAGTTGAAGAAACATAAATAATAAGTGGATTTCATGAACTGGCGTGAAACAAGCTCACTGACTCAAAGCCTGGTACTTGGCAGAGAGAAGGAGAGGGAGACTATAGTTCACTGGTTGACCAAGGCTGTAAGCAGTGCATCTGAACAGGTCGTCAACAATATCCCTGTATTTTCTATAGTTGGGATTGGTGGACTGGGGAAGACAACACTGGCTCAAGTTATATGCAATGATGAGAGGGTGAAAGGTCATTTCGATTTGATCATCTGGGCTTGCGCTTCTTATTATTTTGATGTTGAGACATTGACAAGAAAGATTCTTCAAGATGTAACTAGACAACAAGTGAACATTGTTGGTCTAAATGCTCTTCACAATGAGCTCAAGGAGAATTTAAGTTCCAAAACCTTTCTCCTTGTTCTGGATGATGTGTGGAATGATGACAGAATAGATTATTGGGAAAATTTAGTACGACCGTTGAGATATGGGAAGAGAGGGAGCAAGATATTGCTGACAACTCGAATGCAGTCGGTAGCTGATCTTGCTGCAAGAGCAATGCAGGAAGAATTCCAGCCTTTGAAATTGAGTGGACTAGGAGAAACTGACCTTCTTGATCTACTGAACATGCATGCATTTTCTGGCGTAAATCCTGATGATTACAGAAATCTGCAGCAGATTAGCAAGAAAATGGTGGGAAAGCTCAGTGGTTCTCCATTGGCAGCAAAAGTTCTTGGTGGATTGTTGAACAGCAAAAGGGACAGTAGCACTTGGAACAGAATGTTGACATCGAGTATTTATAATATCGAACAGGGTAAGGAAGGGATCATGGCGGTGTTGAGACTGAGTTATCAGCATCTGCCAACTCATTTGCAGGCATGTTTCAGGTACTGCAGCTTATTTGGCAAAGGCTATGAGTTTACAAAGGAAGAACTGGTCCACTTATGGATGGGTTCGGGATTGGTCCAACAGTTAATGGGTAACAGGACACTAGAGGTTATCGGGACGGAGTATCTGGATGCATTAACCAGGAAATCTTTTTTTGAAGTTAAATCAAGTCCTCGATCTAGTCGTGCTATAAAATGTAATATATTTGATGAATACTATGAAGAACTATATGTTGTTCATGATCTTTTGCAAGAGTTGGCTTGTTCTGCTTCAGTAAATGAATGCATTAGAGTTGACAGCAAATTTTCTGAAATGGTTCCAAAGACTGTTAGGCACATATGCACTGAAACTATAAATCCTAGTCTGGTTGAGCAAATCTCTCAAGCAAAGAAATTGCGCACACTTGTCATGCATTTTCAAGAGCAAGATCAGGCAGCGCAAGAACTAATGCTTCATAAAATACTTGCTGTCACAAAAAGCTTGCGGGTCTTGTCCCTAACCACAAATTCTACGTTGAAGCTGCCCGATGAATTTGGTGGTCTTGTGCACCTTCGCTACTTGTCTCTCATGTGGGGTCGTAATAAAATGACACGTTTCTGCTGGTTCCCCCAATCTGTATACAGATTATACCACCTACAAATACTGAAGTTTGATGATCCCCAGCTTGCAGTTCCCATAAAAGGAGAAATGGAGGGAATATGCAATCTAGTTAATTTGCGCCATTTGCAGTTATCTTATGGCATAATGCCTCTGATTCCTTATGTTGGAAAGCTGACTTCTCTTCATGAGCTATATGGTTTCAGCATCCAACAGAGAAGTGGTTACACAATTGGTGAACTCAAGAATCTGAAGAGCATCTCCCATTTACACGTTTCAGGTCTTGACAAAGTAAAGAGTGTCGACGAAGCTGCTGAGGTCTTGTTGGAAAAGAAAGATAATCTATCTGCATTAACACTTAGGTGGTCCCCAGGCTGTTTTGATTCGTGTGACCCCAGCAAAGCTGAGCAGCATCTTGACAAGCTTGAACCACACCCCAACACCTGCAAACTGAAGATTCAAGAATATCCAGGTTCTCGGTCTCCATGTTGGCTGGAAAATTGCAAACTCATTAATTTGACATATCTTTATATATGTGATTGTAGTAGGTTGCAGCGTCTTCCACCTATTGGGCAGCTTCCTTCTCTCCAGTATCTCTACATAATCAACATGAAATCCATCGACTGCGTGGATTCTTCATTTTATGGAAGCAAGAAACCTTATGGATTGCAATCCCTTAAGGCATTAGAGATTGGAGACATGCCTATATACACTGAATGGGTTGGATCCGAGGGTGAGAACTTATTTCCCCAGCTTGACACACTTGTGGTGCGTGACTGTAAGGAGTTAAGACAGCTGCCAAATGTACCTATCAGCATTCGACATGTTGAAATCCATAATGTGGTCTACAAGCTATACCACTGCCACCATGTTTGGGCACAAGTTCCTCTTCATCGCCGAGGCCAGACCTGTCTCTTTCAAAGCTAATAATTTCTTGCTGCCCAGATCTGGCAACTTTGTGGCAGGGCTACTCTCTTCCTGTTATGGAGGAATTGTCAATCCAACAATGTGAGAGCCTGTCATATCTACCAGAGGACTCATTTTGTTCACCTTCTGTTCTTAAGACCTTTGATATAGTGAAGTGTCCAAATTTGAAGACAGGACACATCAGGTTGCCCCCAACATTGAGATATTTCACTTTGGGATCGTGTGGTGATGCTGAAACTCCACTCATTTACTCATTGCAAGATCTCAGATCACTGACACGATTGTTTTTAGATGGGTGTGCAATGTCATTATTCCCTGCCGAAGTTTTTGCATCTTTGACAGGGCTCACTTCTATGGTGTTTAGCGACTGTGCAATGACATCCCTTCCATCCACACAAGACTTTGCAAGACTTACAAATCTTAAAAATGTAGACATCTGGGAGTGCAAAGAGCTATTGTCACTAGATGGAATTCAAGGGCTCGGCTCGCTCACATTCTTGGTAATCATTGGTTGTGACAGCCTTGTTCAAGATTCGCCTGACAAATCAGGAGAGGGTGCTGATTTATCCTGTTGCGCCTTAGAGATCAGCGAGCTTGATATTGACCACCCATCTCTCTTACTCAAAGAGCCATTAAGGAGCATGGCCATTGTGAAGAAGCTCCGAATATCTGGTGGTCCTGAACTAAGACTTTTACCTGGCGAATGGCTTGTACGCAACTCTCAAGCCCTAAAAGATATAATAGTGCGTGATGCTTCCCATTTGCAATGTGTACCACAAGAGATTGCAAGTCTTACCTCCCTGCAGTCATTACAGGTATCCAATGCAAATCTGATTCAGATGCTTCCAGATATGCCTGCATCTCTGAGCAATCTACGCATCAACAATTGCCATACCGAGCTCAAGGAACGCTACAAAAAAAATGTAGGCCCTGATTGGGGCAAGATCGCACACATTCATGATGTGGACATTTCCTAATATGTGGTACATGATGTCCAATGGGATCTGGTAAAGAAAAGCTTGTCTGAGTCTGTTTGGTTACTCTATATGCACTGGCGGATGAAATGCATCACTTGGTATGACTTAGAACTATGCAGTTCTCTATCACACTTCCTTTTACTCTGAATTGTAATTAATATATTAGCATCACCAGGTGTATTTGCATTTTTATTTATGACAAATGTATGGAGTATGGAGCAGGGCATTGTGCTCAATTATGACAAAGTTAGCTGAAATTTTCAATAAGTTGTAAGGCATGATTGAATATGCCTTTTAGTTTTGAGTGAGTTATTCCTGTTAACATGCCACCATTGATCTCGTTACGATTATAGGGTAAACGCTCTAATCAAATCCCCCTGCAGTGCCACTGCCATTTTGCTTTATTAGTGAATACAGATCTTTAAGTTTCTTGCACTGTCATTTGTTATGTCTTGCAGGTAATTTTGCTGAATGCACTTGCTTGAATTAGGTTCCAGGTATGGTTGAAGGCAGTCAGATGTCTGTCGATTTTTGGCATCTATCTTGCACCTCAATTTGCAAATTTTAACTGCAAAATAACGTACTACTCAGTGTTAGATGATACAATAAAAGAACCAAACCGGAGCATGCAACCCACCACTTCGAAGTATAAAATGTTGGCATTGTCAGAATTGTACAGGAACGCGTTCATGATGTTGAAGTAAGAAAAAAATTGAAATGTGATATTGGATCGCTACCTAGCATGCACTCAGATGAACCAAGAGGTGGGAAACAAAACAAGAGGCTTATGTGAAAAAACTTTATTTATTCATACTGCCTGAGGAGGCGTTCAGGTGATGGCGCTGCCCACACTCAATCGGTGCTCGTGCCTGTGGTTAGGGTTCCGGCGAGAACTTCTCCATCCGACAAGCATAAAAAGTGGTTCTGGAGGAGGAAGGTCAGCAGGGCGGTTTAGGGGACCCGGTAACATGGAGGCGACCGAGCCAAGTCGGGGCGGGTCACTGGGAGCAATATAGCATCTTTGGGAGAGCACCTCACATCCTACAAAGGCAAAAGTGATCTCTAGATGTTATAATGTTGATATATGCTTGTGCTACTAACCTTGCCAATATGGAAGCCATGAAGAAGGAAATTGCAAGAACTCAACGATATCATAGTTAGTGGATGCGTGGATGATGCAAGCAATAAGCCCAAGTTCATTCAAGGAAGGCATCCATTCATCAAAGGTTGGTCACACAGAGGTGCGGTCTGTGCAGACCACCAAGACTCCCCTGAACGCGGAGGGCGGAGGCTCCGCGTTCTGGAGGCTCTGGGCCAAAACGTGGAGCTTCCGAGTCTGAGAGCATAGCAGCACCAATAACATTTCCTTTGACATTCTGTTGCTGTGCCTGCATGGCTGCATGCCTATTCGTTGTTGAACTATCAATGCATCAGACTCCTCTATACTTACGAGCAAAATAGTGCACTCCCAGATGGATTAAAGAAATTCAACCGAAAAGGCACAACTACCACTAGATCCTTTATCGTAAACACACAAAAAAAACTCTTCAAATCACAGAGAGAAACTGAATTGTTTTTGAAGAGGAATCCTCCACAACATGACATATGAATCAGTCTTACATTCTGTCCTTCACAAAAGCGCTCGTGGTGCATACAGCATACATCTCGTGCATTTAGTACAACTTGCCAGAACTAAGTGGACAGCATGCCAAAATAAACTCTGGTCTTAAATCCGATGGGGTCATCCCATAATGGTTAGTGGGACAACACAATCAACATGGTGGGAGGAGTTTCAAGAAACAGGGCAGCAGAGTCGTTGGCTCAACTGGTTAAGAGTTTTGTCCTTCAAGCCACAGCTTTGTTTCAGTCAAACCAACTAGTTATGTGGCCTTTGTTCTGGCACACTGCTGCTCCTGAACAATCCAGAGAGACCTCGCGAATTAGCAGCGTCCTCTAACTCACTAAGCTTCTGCTTCAAGATCATTAAATCTTGAGCCAGTTGTTCCTCCTTTTGCCTTATTGCCTTCATGACAGAAGCAACAACCTCATAAAGATTTAGGAATTATTGATTAAAAGATACAACAGAACTTGTGTAAAATCCAATTGACATAAATCAACGCATGGGACATAATACAAATGAGCTTGGCATGCAACAATGCTGCTTCTAGTCAAAATAACCCTGGATCCTTTTTTGAGTAGTACTATTTGTGCATAATGAAATAGAGCATTACGGATTATAACTATTCCAGAAGGGCATTGAAAATCAGTTGAAAGGATGAAATACAGATATTAACTAAGTAACTGATTTTGGTTCTTGAATCGCTGTTAGTGCTGTTTGGTTTGAGGCCTGGCCTGAGGGCTGCACCCAGGCACATGCATCTGACCCCAGGCGTCCAAAAACCAATGCCTGGGATGCTGCCTGCGCCAGGCAGATAAGCCAGGGTGTGAATCAAACTAGCCTTCAGAGCATATGATACATAGAGCTGTACAACCGTCAACCGTGGCCAATGAAAGGGTGATCAATACAGAACAAGCAATAGCAAGGTTATTCCACAAGAACTGAACTTCATGTTGTACTCTCAGACATAGAAACTTGATATGTTATGGTCAAAACAGCCTTATGGACTTGTGGTATATAATTTGGAAAACTTGTAAGTCACCTTTATCAGTCAAACTAACTAAAGGCTGCCCAAGGCTTCCTGCAGAAACACTGGCAAGCATTGGGACAGATTAACAGCAGTACATTTTTTGTTCATATTGTTCTGTTGAGTCGAAACAGCAAGAAACTATGTGAAAACATGGGCCACATTTTCTAGATTACATACAACAATATATTCAGTTGATCAGTTCTCTAGAACATGTGGTGGCACCAGGTAATTATAAGAAATTCAAAGTTGCGAAAGCACAATAGACCACGAGTTAGAAAAAACTGGACATCCCAGGGCTATTACCTCAATTTCCTTTTTGCGAGCCTCCTCCTTTCGGGCCTCTGACCTTGCACTTCTTTGCACCTCAAAGATTACAGCAGCCCCAGCAACCTCCTACATAAGTTTTGCCTAAGTTTAGCAAATGACTGAATTAAAAAAATCACCAAACTATATAAACAATACATTTAGTGAAATGAAGTCTAGAAAAAGAGTCTTGAACACAATTGTTTGTCTCGATAATGTTTCCAGTTTTCATGAGCATATCATATGTTCATTGGCTCATTTCTCATACATAAATAATAGGTCTGCATCACATTACAGAATCATACAAAAAGTGAGGATAACAATTCACTACTCATGAATATTATGGAAAACAGGGAACATATGTAGCAGGTTTGGAACACATTTAGCTTTGACTTAGTGAATACCGAGAAAACAAAGAGCTCCCCAATAAGATCTGCAGCAGCTTGAACAGCTTTCTCCTCATTCAACGGCCGAATCTCAATGAATGGCCATATACTCGCCTTTGGATGTTTGTGGAGACTCAGTGATTTGCCTACGAAAGAAGTATGTGTCTTCAAAGCTCCCTAAATAAGTGACAATTGAATAATAGCAGAGATGAAAAACAAATAAAAAAAATTTGAGTGGAAAGGTGTACTGTCCAAGACTCAAGAGTTTTATCTTAATTATTCATAAGGAATTTACTGCATGGGATTAATGCAAATGTTAAGTAAGTTGACTATGAAAATTGAAAAGATCAGCCACAATAACTAAGGCAATTATTTCCATGTGCCCATCTTTTTCCTCTATAAACTGGATCTCCATGAGCAACGTACTTACTCATTATTTAACTGATGAATCCACTAACCCAGACTAGCTACTAACTGAATTTCTAAATTATTCTGTTAACAATCAGGTGTTTAAGGTTATAGTGCACAGCACACAGGATATTAGATTTATTGAAACAGACCAGTCAATCAGAATTCAGAAGGAAACTGTTTGCCATTCACATGATATTTAGTATTTTCTAGTCCAATGTTCAATTTGTTCTTGAAAAAACTAACATAGCAGGCCATGAGGCAAGTACTGAAAACAGCTAATAGTCAATCTGGGAATAAAAAAACTTGAATCCTTTCAATACATATACTGTTGTCATGATTTACAGAGCAAGGTTTATACATCTATCCACATACACTACTCACTACGTCAAAAGAATGACCAAAATACTTTGTTGGCTCTTTGCATGAAGTAGACAAAGGTTCACTATATCATCAGAAGAGACAAAGAAGATGTGCGCTGCAAATGAAAAAATTCCAAGGCTGGTAATTTTTAAAGTTGCCAACTTATTAAGTAAAAAGGGAATAACAAGAATTATTAAAAAAAGGAATTTTGAAGATTCATTCAAATTATTTCTTCCAGCATAGGAAACGTCTATCCCAGCAAACTTTGATTGTCCCTGGAGTGGATGCCACCCAAATCCCAAACAACCATCTATAGATGCTATTTCTAATATGCTGATAACTAGTAATCATAGATGAGATACAGAACTATCAATTTATCAGATCTTCATGTTGCTCTTGTTAAGAAGTTGGAAACATTATGAAGTTGATAGATGTGCAGAAAGTAGGGTATTGGAGAAAATCTAATTGGGAATAGATCAGCACTAGGATAAAGTAAAAAAAAAACCACCTGCAGTTTCAGATAATTCTTTCAGTTTGGAACAAGAAGCGAACTAAGGTGACACCTAGAAAAATGAAGTGTTTCCTTTTTCTCCTTTTCATAAGAATACTGAACTACCTTCATTGCTTCAACAGGAGCTGCTGTCAGTATTGGGATCCCATTTTAGTCTCCATGGTGATGTTGACATATGCAAATGTAAAGTTCTGGAGAAGAGGGATAAGAATAGAACTAGCGAAATCCAAGCAAATTCAGCACAAGGTCCACAGTCACTGAATTTTGGTTTGGGTACCTCTCTCCAAGCTGATGCAATTCTTTCATACAATTCTTGTGTTCTATGATTTATTAATCACAGGAAAAATTAGTTAGTAGTGATATGCTATCGTCACCTCAATCATTGTGTGTTTTCTCTTGCTGTATTCTGGATCGCGAGCTCTAGAAAGAGGTCAACATTTCAGCTTCAAAACTTCCACATTCAGATGGAAATTTGCTGCATGTCAATTGAGGTGAAGAAACATGCCAATTTCAGACAAAATGTTGCTTAGTTTAGAGGAAAATGCCATTTAAGAACAAAAAAAATACAGAGTTTCAGGGCCAAGACCCTTTCAGTTGAAAAACATGCCACAACATGATCGTTAAAAAAGACGCTTTCAGATACCATCAAAAGACATGTTCGTTTATAGGGCAGGTAGATGGCATCCAGCAGTTAAGCGTCAGAACACCACAGTTTAACACAACAACCAGAACCATCTTACATGAGAACAATAGTTAAAAAACATTTCATGCAATCAAGCTCCGGATCCGAATCTAACTTAATTAGTAAATGTAAATTGACCAGGTCCTCCGTCCATAATCCATGGCCCTAGAGCTCATATTGCGCCCCTCATATACTAACCATGTAACCAATAAGTCAAGAAACTTGCATACGTGTGTTCATAGGGGTGGGTGTGCATATGGGCATCTGCTTTGTATGGTGTAATTCTTAAAAAAAAAGAAACGAGCACCAGCCAAGATATAAGCTAACAAGCTTCTAAACAAGAACAACTAACAAACCTACACGGCCGGATTTTCCACTCCGTGCCCAGTAACCCATATGATTTATAACACGACGCGAAGAGAGGTATGTGCAGCACGTCTACCTGGGCGAGGTTGATGATTAGCTGCCGGAACTTGGGGTGGCGGCTGGCCTCTGTCTTGAGCCTGGTCGCGATGGGCTTCGACATCGTCTTCAGCAACAGGGTCCCGAGCTTAGCCACCGGGATTATCATCTCTCCTCAGTGGCAGACCTAGGATTCAAAATCAGGGCAGTCCTAGATAAAAAGAAATGTCTCATGCTTGTCGCCAAAAAATTTTATATGCAATACTATAAAATCAAAAAAAATGTTTAGTGTACATGACTATAAATTAACCAAACCTAGGCTCAATTTCAGAAGTAATGCTATTTTTTTGCTAAGAGAGATGGATTAGTTGTTTCTCCTTTTCACCCGGCGCACCGGACCTCTAACAGATACAATCTCAGTCTCTGACCATCCGTTACTAACCCATGAACAATACAAATTCTGTTTCGTCAGAAACTCTACCCTGACAACTCACCAGGGACTGGAACAGTCCAGCAGAGGCAGAGCGCATGGCGGACTGGGGCACTGGGCGGCCGCCAGCCAGACCGGCCAGCACCTTGGCGATCCCGCCTCCGGCGGACTGGCAGAGCGCTCGCGGCCAAGCTAGGCCGCGGGGCGGCGCGGCGTCTGGGCTACCGCTCGGCAAGGCGGGCAGCCGGTGGGCGGCGGCCGGCGGGGGATTCCACGCCGCTCGAGCTCGGGGTTCGGCCCGGGGGCGGGGGCGGCGGTCGCCAGTCCAGATCCGCGGCCTTCTCGCGCAGATTCCAGTCGGCAGTCGCGGGGGAGTGGCTCGGTTGCAGCCGCCGGGGGGCCTGTTTGGGCCAAATTTCTCGTCGGCTACGAAGTACTGAACTTTTGTGAATTTTTTTTATTTTTAATTTTTTTAAAAAAAATTTACAAAAATAATCGGTGGTTTGAAAAAATGACAGAACTAGTCGCCCACTGTGGGCGTTTTTTAAAAAACGCCCACTGTCTGGGCGTTTTTTGTGACGTGGCAAACGGCCGGCCGGCGCCGGTGCCGGCGTTTGCGGGCGGCCCCCTGGCGGACAAAAAACGCCCACTGCAAAAGGGCCGGCCTGTTTTGCGGGCGGGCCCCGAGCAGTAAAAAAACGCCCACACAGTGGGCGTTTTTTCCTCCCCAGGGGGCCGCCTGCAAAACAGGCCAGGCCGGCCGCGCTCTTTTGCAGGCGGCCCCCTGGACGTCAAAAAACGCCCACACAGTGGGCGTTTTTTGGCCACCTGGGGGCCGCCTGCAAAACAGGCGAGGCCGGCCGTGCACTTTTGCAGGCGGCCCCCTGGCCGCCAAAAAACGCCCACACAGTGGGCGTTTTTTGGCCGCCAGCTATATATACCCAGCCCCCCTTCAGATTTTCATTATATTCACTAAAATTTTCAGAAAAAAAGGGAGAAGAGAGGAGGGAGGAGAAGGAAGTAACGGCGAAGCCCTGCCAGTTTGAGACCTCGGCTTTTAGGTAAGTTTCTTATACATTACAGGTCTGTTGCTATGCATTACTAAAATATAATGTGCACTAGAGTTGTTTAGTTTTTAGTTGACTCTGGGTAGATCTGTGAGTAGTATGTATATTAGATATATAAATAATGATGTTTCTTTTATGATTTAAACAATGGATTGCATGATTTGAAATGTGACGAATATCGTATTTTCTCTGAATAGATATGTCAACCAAAGTGATGTTTCAGTTGTTCTATGGTAGTGGCACTGTCAGATATGGGCCGTATGGTATAGATCTGTCTGAATTTGGGTCAACACTAAAGGGGATAGATAGGCCAGCGAAAAAAAATTTTGGTCAGTGTGTAACTGGTTAATGAGGGTATTTCATATCAACCCAGAGGTGAACACAATAAAAGTAAATGTAGTAGTCAACCGTGGCAACGAAGAATGCTTCTGGGAATTGATGTCGGTAGATTGCACCGAAACATGGAAATGGTACGTAGAAAATGCATTGCAGCGGGGCTGGGAACCCAGTATTTTCATGGAGGTGCACGATAAAGACAATGCAACCCTGCAAGATGTGGAGGGTACAAGCATGGTTAGGACTGATGCTGAAATAGAAGAGGGAAATGACCGTGCTGAACAAGGAGAAGAACAGGGACATGATGTGCAGCAACCAGAAAGAGAAGAAGAAACCAGTGAGCCGAGAGGCTTGGCAGATGAGGGCGAGAGGATCAACTCCATTGTTCAGGAAATGGAAAACGAAGATGCGGCGAATGAGGAAGTGGAGGGTTATGAATCTTCTGATGAGGAAGGATGCAATGTGAATCCGTGGCAGTGGTCTAATGAAGACTTCTCTGGACTTGCTATTTCAGAGGGATACCATGTTCCATGGGAGTATAAGGAGAATGAGGTAATCGAGGGAGCGATGTACGCAGAGAAGGAAGAATTGATGGAGGCAGTCAAGCTTTGGGCTGTATCACTGCAGAGGGAGTTCTGGGTAGCAAAGTCCACAAAGTGTGTATACGAAGTTAAGTGCATGAGATCCAGCGATGGTTGTCCGTGGAGGGTGCATGCATTCAAGGGAAAGTGGAAGGATTATTGGAAAGTGTCAATAGTCACCCAGCACAACTGTCACTTGGAAGGTGTACAGAAGTACCACAGAAATATGACATCTGCATTTATTGCTACAGAGATGTATTCAGATGTTGTGCATAATCTGAGATACGAGCCAAGGTCAATAATAAGGCATATCGAAGATAAATTCAAATACACCATTTCATATGCTAAGGCGTGGAGGGCAAAACAGAAGATTATCGAGATGAGATTTGGCACATTCAAAGCCTCATATGATAATTTACCATCTCTTTTTCAATGCATAGCCGCCAGAAATCCAGGGACATGTACAGATCTTATAACATACCCAACCATGGAGAATGACCGTGCAGTATTGGTCTTGCAACGAGCTTTTTTTGCACTAGGTGCTTGCATCAGGGCTTTTGTGCATTGTCGTCCAGTACTCTGTATTGACGGGACATTTCTGACAGATAAATACAGAGGTCAGATACTAACAGCAATTGCCGTTGATGGGAACAATCAAGTTCTACCACTGGCATTCGCTTTTGTGGAGAGCGAGAATACCAATAGTTGGTACTGGTTTCTCAAGCAGGTGAAGGTTAGCATTGTTGGTATGAGGCCTGGTGTATGCCTAATTCATGACCGTCACGCTGGCCTTCTTCGGGCAATTGAATATCTGAAGCACGGTGATGCAGAGATGGGATATGGTAAAGATTGGCCAGATGTTCAAAGTCGGTGGTGTATGCGTCACATGGGTGCTAATTTTTATAAGCAGTTTAAGCGCAAGAGCTTGATGGATCTATTCAAGAGGCTATGCGGACAGAATCAACAGAAAAAATTCAACGAGCTTTGGAGGAGGTTGGACAAGCTCACAACGAAGCATATGGAAGAACACTCAAGCCGATCAGCACCTGTTGGTGAGGATGGTCCAGAGTCCTTAGGACCGCTGCCCACAGATGGTCCAAACATCAGAAGGAGATCGGCATCTGCTGTGAGAAATTTTTCGGAGCCTAAGGAGAAGTGGTCTTTGCTGCATGATGTCGGCGGAGCGCGGTTTGGTATTATGACAACTAATTTGGCTGAAGTTTACAACTGGGTGATGCATGGTGTTAGAGACCTTCCCTTGGTTGCCATTGTTGAGTTCATCCTGTATGGAACATGCAGATATTTCAGAGACCGGTACCAAGTCGCTGCCCTATCAATGCAAGTGCGAGGTGTTTTCTTCGGACAAATGCTGACAAATTATCTGGAGGAAAAACGTAAGAAGGCAAAGGAGCATAGAGTTATAACTCAAGGTACTAGAGAGCACCGATTTAAAATCTTGTGTGCTGATAAGGCCAAGCGTGGAATATATAGAAGAAGAGTTGCGCAAGAATGCATACTTAGAGAGGATGGGTATTGCGCATGCACGTGCCACAAGCCAAGACTCTACCACAAACCATGTTCCCATGTTATTGCAGCGAGCTCGGAGTGTAGAATACTTGATCGTACTTTTGTATCTCCCTATTTCACCAAGGAAGCCATATTGCATACATGGTCACATGAAATTTATGGTTTTGGCATAGCGGGGAATTTTACAGGTACAGTACCGCAACCTACCTATATTCCAGACCCAAGTAAGATCAGAGACAAGGCTGGGCGTCGGAAGACAAGACGTATTCGAAACGCCATGGATGAGTCCGAAGCAGGTGGAAGGTACACACGTTGCAGCAAATGCGACAAGGAAGGACATACTTACAAGAAGTGCCCCAAGGACTCAGACATGGCCACAACAGCAGAAGCCCCGCCATCCGGATCCGCATTGGATGGTACCCCGCCAACAGGAGAAGGGACAACTTCTAGGCCCACCAGGCCAAGGCGTGCACGCGTGCCTCGTGGTTCGGTCGTGTTGTGATGTGTAGAGAGCTTGGTTAAGATTATGTAATGTACGGTTTTTGCTTTGTTGTAACTGGAGTGAACAAACTTATTGTTTCAACCTATATTCCGGATGTAATGTTCATAATTTCAGTCTTGTATCTGAATATATTTCTGTTACATGTTGTATGTGCAGTCTTTATGTTTTAAATTCGATTATTTGTTGTTGTACCTTAAATTTATTGTTGTATACTTTTTCACTTTCTATTTGCATGTGTCATATGTGTTAACTGTGATATTGTCATGCAGGGATGGCGGACGACACACCGGAGCTGCTAGATCGAGGGATCGATCTGCAGCATCGCTCGTACCGTATTGCGGTGCAGAACGCCAATCTGCCCGTACTTCGACCATGACCGTCCAGACGTCTACTTGCAGTGGACCCTCGGTTCTGTTCCAGGTATCCGTTGACTCTTTCAATTCTCCCAATTAAGTACACATGGCTTCTTAATAACATAAAATTTTTATGTGCAGGTTACGTGAGGCAGGCCTCCTCCCCTTGTGTCGTCTTATTGAGGCTGGAGCTGGTGAGGCCGATGAGACGAGGAGGTGGAGTTTCGATAGGTCTCTTCTAGCAGCCCTGGTCGACCGATGGAGGCCGGAGACACACACGTTCCACCTGCCGTGCGGGAAGGTCGCACCGACGCTTCAGGACGTTGCGTTCTTGCTTGGCCTTCCCCTCGCTGGCGATGCCGTTGGGCCAGTCGACGGACTTCATGATTGGCGAGACGACATGATAGCCCGCTTCGGCCACGTACAGCGTCACCCTGCACTTCCAGCTTTGAGCAGCTTCCCTCCGTACACGACCATGGGCCCGTCGCAGCAGTGGCTCATGCAGTTTACCGTAAGGCCTAATTTAAAAGAATTTTATCAATTTACAGTTCTACTCAACTTATTAACTATATCTTTTGCAGTCTGATCAGCTACACCCAGAGGCTGATGTGTACTCTGTGCAACGGAGCTTCGAGGCCTACTTGTTGTGGCTTTTTGGCTGGGTCATGTTCACCAGCAGCGCGGGACATGCCGTCGACAAGGTCATGATCCCCTACGCGCGCGCGATCGCTGATGCTGACGAGGGAGCAGTGCCACAGTGGAGCTGGGGATCTGCCGTACTGGCGGCGACGTACAGGGGGCTTTGCGAAGCGTGTACCAAGATAGAAGCAGGTTCTGTGCTCACTGGTTGCCCCCTCCTTCTACAGCTATGGGCAGCTGAACGGTTCACGATTGGTCGACCTATGGTGGATCACACCGCCTACGAGGAGGACCTGTACTTGCAGCGTCCGCCCGAGGACTTCCCCACCATAGGTACAGTCTGGTGCCGTCGTCAGGTTCGTGTTCCTAGCTGACGTATATAGTTAATTCCTATCGTACCTTCTAACCCATTTATTGTTATATTTCAGCGACGATGGGCACATATGCAGGTCACGCGGTCGTACAACGAGTTTATGCTGGAGTTCGACAGGATACAGCCGACCGACGTGATCTGGGAGCCTTACAGCCAGGAGGCTATCCACGCATGAGCTCCCCTTGGGCTGTCCACGTTGTGCACACGTGACCAGGCCTTCTGGCTGACGCTCCGACCGATGGTGTTCGACATCTTCGTCGAACCGCACTGCCCAGGGCGTGTTTTGCGCCAGTTCGGTCTCATGCAGCCGTCCCCTGTCCCTATCATCCGTACCGTCCCTGCAGATGCTCATAGGTAAGTACTACTAACAACTGACTTTGAAAAATTAATCGCAGTAGACATGTCTTACTCAAATTTGTGTTCAGGCTGACTCGGAGGGGACAGGTCGGCGACAACTTATGGGTTCCACGTCTGCAGCCGTACGTGGACGATTGGTTGCTTGCCACAGAGGACGTCGTTGATGAGTACCGCCCCCACACCGAGGACTCGTACATGATGTACCTCCGGTGGTACCAGCCTCATACCCGCACACGTGTCACCTTCGTTCCTCCAGAGCAGCAGCCACACGTCGCCGCCGTGCGTGACACTTACCCTGTGCACCGTGATCAGGATTACTTCCGTGCGGTGAGTACTTGAATCTCTCATATATATCAGTACTTCATTACGTATATCTTTCATGTAACTTAAAACTGAAATTAGGTCGATGGTACGCAACTACTTTACACGGAGATGGACTCCGTGTGTCGCCGCTTGGAGGGTGGCTTGGCGTTGACAGTCGACGAGCAGCGCACCTCGTACACGCGGATGCGTGCGACGCTTAGATCCGTGATGAGGGCTCTCACTTGTTCGACCAACGACGCAGCGCCTCAAATTCCTGCACCGGCACCCGCAGCACGTCCTCCTGCACCCCAGAACAGAGGTAACTCCGTGTACCCCACCTCGTCTACCTATGTTTTTCTAATATGGATGACTGTGTGACTTACGACGACACCTTTCACAGCGTTCACTACGCCGTACCTTCGTTCCTCCGGAGGGGGGTCCTCGGTGCACGGAGCAGAGGCATCCAGGCACTTCACTCATGCTCCACCCAGCTCGTCGGCCCATGGTGAGGGTTCCTCCGCTCAGGGAGCAGGCTGGGAAGCCTGGCCTTCGCCCCATGGAGTGGGTACCTCCGCTCAGGGAGCAGCCTGGGGAGTCCTGGGTACCTCCGCGCAGGGAGCAGCTTCGACGTCGGGCCAGGGAGCCGGCACCTCGTCGCGGACCTACCGACTACCTAATGACCCCCCCACTGACGCATCGATCAGCGACGAGGAGGTCGAGATCGGCCCCTCACAGCTTGCAGGAGCACCTCCGCCCTACACGCAAGAGTTATCACAGATGACTCCAATGCAGGACGTCCGCGTGACTCGAGGTATTCCACCGGATCGCTACACCTACTCGTCGGGGCACGTGCGACCGAGGAGGCCGAAGAGGGGTAGGGGGCAGGGGCAGGGACAGGCTCCGGGACAGTAGTACCCTGTACGATGTAATTACTGTCTTCATGTATGATACGCACTATTCTTTTGTCAAAATTTACCCTAAACCGTAAACCCTAAACCCTAAAAACCCTAAACCCAAAAAACCTTAAACCCTAAACCCTAAAAACCCTAAACCCTAAATAATTTACCCTAAACCCTAAACCCTTACATGCTTGCATTACATCCGTTATAATAGTCCATTACAGCACAGTTAAAAGTCACGGAAATAGTTTATTACAATAAAATTATACGTCCGCTAGGGCGATGAGCTACTAATCCGAATTCATCTAACAAAACGACCCTAATAATTCGAAACATAACCGGGAAGCAAGTCTTCATCTTCAGAACCACTATCCTCTCTCACAAACTCATTGGTACGGCTACGCTCAGCTGCGTTGGCCTCTTCTTCCTTTTTTTTGTAGTAAGCGGCCTCCAAGTCATCAACGGCTTGGGTGAACGCTTCATCATACTCCTCTTCTTCCTTTTTTTATAGTAAGCGGCCTCCAAGTCATCGAGGGCTTGGGTGAACGCTTCATCATACTCCTCATCCTCGTCGTTCATCGGCATCTCCGCCTCCGCCATCTTCTGCTTCATCTTCACATCAGCACTCCTCTTTTTGGCCTCCTTCATCTTCTTCCTCGCATGCAAGGATGCTTCCTCTTCTCTCTTCTTTTTCCATGCATCACAGTCTTTCTTCCACCGAGCAGCACTTGGGGTTTGGACACGCAATCGTCGGGCATAGTCAACCTGCGCTCGCTTCCGCATCTTAATGTAGTTGTCCACAAGCTGAGTACCAGACCTGAACTTCAGGTCCATTACTTGCTTTTGCTTCAGTGTATCCATGTATTCCCTGCGGTCTTCAACATGGGCAAAAACCTCCCACTTGCATTTCCTAAGGCTCTGTGATCAAACGGAACAATTTAAAGTCAGCAAATACAAAAAGCTTGGATATCAAGTGAGCAACAAGTGTAACAAAAGGACCTCATCGTAATCAACCATATGGCCGCACCAATAGCCTATTCCAAGCTCCGATGGTAGTAGGCCATACTGCGCTTCGACACCACATTTGCACAACACAGGAGGCTTAGGGGTAACCACTTTTCTCTTCTTGTCCACCTTCGGATCCGGCCATTTGTTCTTTGGACCCCACAGCCACTCCCTGAAGTTACACTTCCGCAACAAGGTATACCCACCCTACAATGTAAAATGTTAGTACATGCACAAATACTAAGAAAGCCATGACCGCATACAATTTGCACTTACTCCGGCGGGGTTAGGACATTCGAACTCGTTAGGCCTATCTGAACTTATTACAGAATAATCTCCGCATTTGCAATGAGGCGGAGATTCAAGCCGTCTCAATTGGGCTATTTTCTTCTCCTCGTCTGTCATTGGGGGGGGGTCAGGGGGAGGTGCCACCCACCGCTCGAATTGATCGGGTGGATTATGCTTTCCTTTCCACCATTCGTCAAACTGGAGATACCTTGGGTCGAATTTGTCTGGACCGTCAATCCACTGAAAGAAAAAGCACCGCTCATGGGCCTACAAAATATGATTGTTAACGACATTGTTAGAGATGCAAGAGCCGCAATTACTAGCAATGAATAAAGGCGCAATGACAGAGGTGCAATTACTTACATTGAATCCACTGCATGTGTAGTAGCAACGGGCAGCTGTGTCCTCATGGCGAGATTGGACAATATCAGCCGGTTCTCCACAGTCACATTTTGGGACAGGGACTGCAGGAGGAATAGGAGCATCCTTGCTAGACACGTCGGGATATAATTCTCTAGGGCGACCTCGTTTTTTCCAAAACTCCGTCCGCCACAAGTTTTGCATATCTATTCAGAGAAAATACGATATTCGTCACATTTCAAATCATGCAATCCATTGTTTAAATCATAAAAGAAACATCATTATTTATATATCTAATATACATACTACTCACAGATCTACCCAGAGTCAACTAAAAACTAAACAACTCTAGTGCACATTATATTTTAGTAATGCATAGCAACAGACCTGTAATGTATGAGAAACTTACCTAAAAGCCGAGGTCTCAAACTGGCAGGGCTTCGCCGTTACTTCCTTCTCCTCCCTCCTCTCTTGTCCCTTTTTTTCTGAAAATTTTAGTGAATATAATGAAAATCTGAAGGGGGGCTGGGTATATATAGCTGGCGGCCAAAAAACGCCCACTGTGTGGGCGTTTTTTGGCAGCCAGGGGGCCGCCTGCAAAAGTGCACGGCCGGCCTCGCCTGTTTTGCAGGCGGCCCCCAGGTGGCCAAAAAACGCCCACTGTGTGGGCGTTTTTTGACGTCCAGGGGGCCGCCTGCAAAAGAGCGCGGCCGGCCTGGCCTGTTTTGCAGGCGGCCCCCTGGGGAGGAAAAAACGCCCACTGTGTGGGCGTTTTTTTACTGCTCGGGGCCCGCCCGCAAATGCCGGCACCGGCGCCGGCCGGCCGTTTGCCACGTCACAAAAAACGCCCAGACAGTGAGCGTTTTTTAAAAAACGTCCACTGTGGGCGACTAGTTCTGTCATTTTTTCAAACCACCGATTATTTTTGTAAATTTTTTAAAAAAAAATTAAAAATAAAAAAGTTCGAACTTTTGTTGGGCAAGATTTCATTGTAGTCCTGAGCCTATCTGGATTAGCTGCTGGGCCCGCCACTGTCTCTCCTCCTTCGACGACGGCGGCTACCGAGGCTTCGTGCCCCGGAGGCTGTACGGTCCTAGAATATCTTTCTTTTGTGTCTATAACTGTTATGCGCGACAAAGTTCTTTTCACCCCACGATTGTATGAATATACAATTTAATCTTTCACACATGCTCTTAATCTTTATATACCTTAATAATTAAAAGCCAAAATTTTCAACCATAATTTTGTCCGCTCGAGATTCTGTCCGCTCCCAGTTACGTGCCCGCTTTTTCCGTAAAAACAATAACGGCCGAGTCCGTCCGTTCGTATAGGACCACGATACCTGGAGCCCCGAGCCCTCCCTTCCGTACAGAAAAAGGAAATAGAAAAATTCGGCCCTCAAGTCTGTACATAAAAAGGAAAATAGAAAAAAATATAAGGAAAATAAGGAAAAATAAAATAATGGAATAGAAAAAAAAAATAAAAAAAGGTATAATGGCTATTTTGCAAAATCAATAGTAGCAATGATAATTTAGCAAAGCAATGACAAGTTTGCTACACATTATACGTAGTGTTATAAGTCGTTCGAAGAGTACATGAGTGAGTTCGTCATCTAATTCAGCAAGGAGTTATTGCTAAGAATAGAAAAAAGCGAAGGGTTCCAAGTGAAAAAGTTGATATAGTAAAAAGTCTCAAGATATATACAACAAATAATATATTAAAAGTGTTTTTGGCTTTACGTCGGAACGCACCTCTCTAGAGTTGGCACCTAGGACAGTTGATGGCCACATTAGATTATTCAGGTATGTGTTATGTGTTGTCTGGTTCCCACATGTCACGAACTATCCTGAGGTCTTGGCCAATGAACTATGCCATACTCAAGCGCCGCGACCATGGAGGTGGTGGACGAGAGCGACATGGACCACAATGATGGGGAGATTGTCTTAGCAGGCCATACCGATCATGCAAAGAGTACATGTGTGAGTTCGTCATGTAATTCAGCAAGGAGCTGATGGCAAAAATAGGAAAAGGTGAAGGGTTCCCGCTGAAAAAATTGATATAGTAAAAGTTGATCTCAATATTTACATAAACTTCAGGGATCCCAATACAAAGTGTTTTGTTAACTTCTTGTCTTTTCAAAAAAAAATGACTAAAACTTACAAAATCCATATAAAATCAAAATCAAATCTAAAATTTTTAATTTAAATTTTGTTAAATTCCTTTCAACCATAGAGTGTAACCGTGTATGAAATGAAAATCTTAAAAAGCCCAAAGGCATAAAACCCCCATAGATAGTATGCTCCACGTAGATTAAAAAGTTTTAAAATTATCAAAAGTTGGCAATATAAACCAACGCGGTCGTAAGAGACTCAATGTAAGCCTAAGGGCATAAAACCTCCACGGATAATATGCTCCGCATAGATTGAAAAGTTTTAAAATTTATCAAAAATTAGCAATATAAACCAACAGAATAGCAAGAGACTCAATGTAAGCCTAAGGGCGTAAAAACCCCATAGATAGAATGCTCCACGTAATTTGAAAAATTTTAGAATTTATTAAAAGTTAGCAATATAAACCAATGGGATTGTAAGAGACTCAATGTTAGGGTTGTACTTGATGTAGAATATAAGAATTGGCATAAACATGAATTATTTTGAATACGATAAAAAACCTAAATGCATTTGGACATAGTTTAGGTTTCCTGTGCAAAAAGTATTTAATAGGTTTCTATTATTTTCTAAAAATAATAAAATTCTTTGTAACAGATGTGGATAAAATTCGTAGTGACACATGTATTTTGCCTCTTTATTATTAAACATCGATTATGACTAGATTTAAAATGTCTTATTTAAACAGAGGAAGTATTATGGATTTTATGACCTGTAGCAACACATGGATAAATTTGCTAGTATATACAAAGTATGTCTTGAGGGGACATTTACTAAATTTCAAAATAAACTCGCACACATTAAGGGGAGCACTTAAATTCATACCATCAAAACCATTCTTTAAATTAAATGTAAACTTTAACTATGTTGTCAACATTTACCAAAAAGGAGAAGATCATAAGTGCAATCAAGACCTAAGTAGTTTCAGTGAGGTTAACGATGTAACTAAAGGACTAATGGCTTTGTAGTGTTGGACAGTATATCATTAGCCGTGGATGCCAAAAAAACAAAGGAGGAGAACCCCAACTCGAATGGATGGCTTGCAACGACTCTAAGAGATAATTTAATTCATTTAATATTTTAAAATTAAGTTATAGGAAGTCATACTATCAAGGGGATATTAGTAGCTAACCAAGTTGTTTTCAAATTTGCTCTGGCCAGCACGACGGCTTTGGGGTCTGTCTGACCTAACTGTTTTGTGGGTGATGGGGGAGGTATAAATACCTCATCTCTTTGCCCCTCAATGGTTATCTTCTTCATTTACTCATTCCTTACGACTAGTATAATGCCCGTGCTAACGCTACGGTTTTATTCTAAGGAATTTGTGTCCATCTGAAATTTTTTGTAGCATACTTTGCATAAATCAGTTTATGATAGTATTTTGTTTAACGAACATCAATGTGGAAAGAAGCATCGAGAGTATCTGACATAGTAATACACAGGTAAAGGGAATACATGAAGAAGGAAACATCAAATTACCCGATCTTTATTTTATGAACATTCTTGAATACAGTCAGCCATATCTTCTCTTGACAGTCGAGTGGCCACCTTACAAGGCTAGATTTGGGATTGGGAATATTCATCACATTCTGTAGCATGGTTTGAGCAAACAGAGATGCTAGCTCCGCCCAACCAAGGCCACATTTTCCGTCAGTAGCTTGTATACTCTACTCTAGTAGCATTCCTTTAATCTGCAAGGAAAATGAAGCTGTATTCAGATTCAACCAAAGATTGTGTTGGGGAGAGGAAGCACTGTGAGTGAAGAAATAAACCTCGGGGAATTCCACGAATAAATAAGCAACACATCACCAGATCCGATCTGCACGACATAGAGAAAATCAAAATCCCATGAATATATCTTGTTTCTAAAAAGCTAAAATAGATCATAACTAAAAAGCAAATCAACTAATGAAAGAAATAAATAGCATCAATGCATCACAAAATTTTAGAGCAAAATCCCATGAATATATCTTATTTCATTGCTTCAAAGGATTATTTTTTATATTATGTAAAAAACATTGAAAAGTGTCCCATGGAACTACGTTCCTATAGCTCGTAATGAAAACTGTTTCTACGCGAGCAGCCGAGCGCACACACAGTTGAGTACTCAGTACAATTAACCTTGTCCTCATTCAGATCAGAATCCAATATATTGTCATACAAGAACACACTCCAGAAAGAAAAACACGTGTTCTGATCCACCATCGGACTGAATCTGAAGATGAAGATGGACAGGGAGCTAGTCCATCAGACGGCCTCTCTGGTGACCCAGTTGTTGAGCATACTTATTAGAAAACACCATAAAGTAAAAAACAATGTGGTGATCAGCCTCCAGACACTCAGCTTTTCATAAACACTCTGCATAGAAAAAGGTTGACGAACCCAATTAGTTGTCTATTATTCGACGACAGTCAGATTTTCCATGTAATCATCTGCCCAGTTGCAGCTCAAACAAGGACAAGGTTTGGAAATTTAAGCTACGGCTGCAATTTCAGAAATAAAATGTAGCAGGCACTTTTACAATGAACAATTAGTTTCCATGTAATTCCATGCTACTAATACCGCAATAAACCAAACAAGTGTCACCCATTTAGGATCTCATTACACATGCATTGGGGAGGACACACACTCAAAATAGATAAAATAAAGAATGTTGAGCCTAATTAGCTGCCTGTTATAGCACGGCAGTCAGATCCCTGTAATTATCAACCCAATTGCAGCTCAAACAAGGACAAGGGCATGGAAATTTTAGCTCACCCAAATTGCACAACCTAATTCACTTAACACTATCTCGAGCCAATAAAAGATTTCACTTAATTGAGATGTACAATCGTCTGGTTTTGAAGTGTTGCGGTCAGCTTCTTGTTCTTATATCGTATAAAGATTGAAACGTGACGAACTTGATCCTACCTGCCTTGCATGTCTACTGGACCAAATCCTATAACTCTAACCTGTGCAAAGAATAAAAAAACAATAAATGTAATAGCAGTAATTGCATTCACCGGATGGTTGGGCATTTGCTGGTTGATGGTGTTAAACAAGATTAGCATATCTCATATCTGCACAACAATTTGCAATCTATTTTGCATTAGGTGAGCCATCTGTAACCAAGGTGTGCCTGCAATCTGCTGTAACAAAAAGAAATGAATGGACCCAAAAAAAAAATATGCAAGAAGAGATCATACATGAAAAGCAGGAGCCTCCTGCAACCAAGGTGAGCCTGCTGATGCAACAAAGAAAAGGACATTATGATGACATATATGACAACATCAAAATGCATCAATCAGTGAATTCCACAATACAATGGTTTGCACCTCCATGGACTGAAAGAAACGCACAACATCATCAAGCAAACTGAATGTATTGACTCTGGACAGGAATTCGCACCAGCTTGCCTTGCAGGCCTAGTTTCCCATGTTGATTCAGATTGCGGAGCCACGGCCAGGACTTTCTAGTTGGACTCACCTCGACGGGCTGCAGCATGTATTGGAGCGGTACGGCCTTGAAGGCGCCGCCGACAGACACTCTTCTTCCCTTAGCCGTGACCGCAGCGCTCGAGGCATCAACCACTTAGCAGATACCCGTTGTGGGTCTCGTGGCCGCCGGCGCAGCCGCGAGCCTCTCGGTCGGCGCGTGAGGAATTGGTGGCGCGGCCCCGACGAGGGCGTCGCTGCGCCGCATGGGGCAGGCCATCAAGTGCGGCTATGCGCGCCTAGCGAGCCCGGCGTGCACCCCGCCCTGCAATCCCCGTTGAAGGCGACCCCGTCCGGCTTCGTACCTTGCCACGCCCCACCGCGGCCTTGCCTAGCCCACAGGAGGCGTGCCCCCGCCGCGGCCCCGCCTTGCCTGGTGGCCGGCTCCTGCGGCCTCCAGTACCGCGAAGGAGTCACCTCACCTCATCCTGCGCCGGAGCGCCACCGCAGCAGTCGCTGGACAATCAAACCCTAGTATTTTGCGGAGATCGCGACCTGGCCTAGGAGATCACGGCTCGCGGCACGCGGACGTGCGGCGCCGAGGTGACTCACCGAGGAGATCGTGACGCGGACATGCGGCGCCGAGGAGATCGCGACGGCGCCGAGGCGACTCACCGATGAGATCGCGGCCTCGCCTAGGAGCAAGCTGCACGCGGGCGTTTGAAATTTGAAATTTGTAGGACCTTATATGGACTGGTCGACTGATTTCGTTGCGTGATTTCAGGAGTTGGAGGGAGGACGTGGGGTGTGGGCGCGGGTGAGAAGGAGGGCGAGAAGGCTGGACAAACTTTTTACGTCGGCCATTTGATCTAAGTTGATGCATTGTGAGCCTTTGATTTGAATAGAGAGAGGTGGGAGAAAAAATTTCGCCTTATAGTAGAGATAGAAAGCTCTCTCTCTCAAAGCTCAGTGCTCCTTAGTCCCTTGCTTCAATCCTCGTGATTCCCTAAGGGATTTGGCTCTAGAGAGTGTGGGAAAGCTCGAGAAGATCATTCTCGTCTGTTCTTGCGCACTTGGTGAAGCCCTGGCCGCTTGCTATGTTCGTTACTCTTGGAGCTTGGCTCCTAAACGACTAGCAAACGCCCGATAGTTCTCAATCCGCTGTGGTTGAGCACCAGGAAGTCTGTATTACCCTTCGCAACTTAGTGGAATGGTTTAACCTATTGCCTTGGTGATAGATTGGAGAAGATGAGCGAGTTGCAAGAGACTCCATAGCCTTTGTGTCTAACCTCAACAACATGGACGTAGGCCAGCCTTTGTGGTGAAACGAACCATGAGATAAATCCTCTTGTCTCTTGTGGTTACGATTATCGTTGTTATTAATTGTGATTTGAAATGATATTTAGGGTTTGCCTCCGATCTACGAATCCCTCACAACTGCTCCCTCCGTTCCATTTATAAGACGTTTGACTTTTTGAATTTCAAGTTTGACCACTTGTCTTATTAAAAAAATTTATACAAGTATTGTCAAATTTAAGTTACTTTTGAAGAACTTTTATTAATAAAGTATGTCATAGCAAAAGATACGATATTTTGCATAAATTTTTGAATAGAATGAGTGGTCAAATTTAGGGTGAAAAAAGTCAAAAGTTTTATAAATTGAAATGGAGATAGTATTTCATAACATAAGGTGGGCACGTCCTGTTAGGCAGCGCGCCGCGCATTTTTTTGAGCCTTTTACTTGTATGCCATTAAAAAAGTTGGTGTAATCGTCTATGTCCTTGAAAGATGAGTTCTAACGCTCATGTCCCTAAGTCTGAAAAGTCTGAAAAGTTTGGGAGTCCTGACGAGTGGGTCTGACCAGTCACAAAATCCAAAATACCCCTTCATCTTTGTCCTCTCGCATCCTCTCTTACTCTCGTTCCTGTTCGGTCTTCAACATCGACCGCGCCCAAACGTACGAGTCATGCGGAGGCTGAGTGCCCGCGGCACGACGGCAGAGCACCGCCTCATCGGTGTCCTGCTCGGCCTGCTCCACTATGCTAAGAAGCCCGCAACCCTTCTCGACCGCGGAGCGCGTGGCCCGGCGGCGGTGCGCGCTCGCGGTGGCAGAGCACGCGGGCGGAGAGCGCTCGCGGAGTGCGGCGACGGAGGTCGCAGTGGAGTGCGTGTGCGGTGTTGCAGTGTGGAGGTAGAGCACTCGCGTGGTGGAGCGCGACAGCGGAGGTCGCGATGGAGCGAACGCGGATGTCGCAGCGCGGGAGGCGGAGGTCGCGGCTGTGTGGCGACAAAGCGCTCGCGACGCGGTGGTGGAGCACGCAGCGCACACATGGGTGCAGAGCTCGCAGCGGCCATGGGCAGCCGCGCTGCCATGGACTGAGCTAGCACACACGGGCAGGGCGCCTCTGCCGCGGTGGGCGCCGGGCGTGGGCGCGGCCACCGACGCGGTCCAGCGCTCCTCTGCCGTGGACGTGGCTGCGTGGGCATGATAGTCGGGCGAGCTCGGGCCCGGCGGCGTGGGTGCGCCGACCATGGCCGGGTGGAAGCTTGGCCCTGGCGGCGCAGGTGCCCTGACCATGGCCACGGGCGAGCTCGGCCCCGGCGACGCGGGGATTGAGGGTGCGAGCGCGGCGGCCTGCGGCGTCCCGCGGGCGGCGACCCGCCGTCACAACGCCCTGCTCTGCCTGCGGACGAGGACAGCAAGGTAGCTGCAAAAAGTCGAGGAAGAGGTCGGACCGGTGCGGAGGCAGAGGAGGAAGAGGTGAAGAGAAAGGGAGAGAAGAGAGAGAGCGCTTGAATGCTGACAATGACCCTACCGTGGGTAAAACGGTCTTTTGACCCGTCAGTTTGACACGTTTAGTGTTGGAAACAGACGAAATGGCGTAGGAGAAAAAACTTTTAAGACACAGGGATATATATGGTAAAAGCCATGTTTCAGGGGCACGAATGATCATAACATCTTTTTTAATGACACACATGTAAAAGGCTTCATTGTAACATCCCAGATGTTAGTAAGCAATTAAAATTATAATCAAGTTCATTATTAAGAATAATCATTGAGCATCATGACATAAATGCATTCATGTTTTAATAATGTCTTTAATGTGGTGCTTTGTTTTATACATGAAATGATGAGTTGATTGCTACTTAAAAACTATTTTCAAAACCTTGTTTTATCCCTTTTTTTATATTTTAAAATCTATAAGGAATTTTGAGATACTCTCAAAATATAGTTTGTAGATCTTGAAAGGAGCTACAATATTGGTATTCAAAGTTTTTCAAGTTTCCAAAAATAATTTTGAATAAAAGTGAAAATACAGTTTTCTAACACTTATTCCCTTTTCAATTTAAATTCATATTTCAAAAATTATTCAAAATTTAGGAAAACTTTCTGTATGAAAAGTGTTTGGTTTGATAATCTGAACATTTCATAGATTGGAAGATTTTCAAGTTGTTTAGAAAAATAAAAAGTAATTTCAAATGTTTGCTTCTAGAGAATTGACCCTTTTTGCATTCTTTTTAAATTTGAATTCATGTTTCAAAAATTATGCAGAATTTGAAAATGTTTCTTAAATGAAAAGTGTAGCTCTTGAAAAGTTATGCAAACTTTATTTTTGGAGATTTTCAAGTTCCTATATAAATTTGGGAGTAATTTACAATTTTCGACTAGTGGCAGTCCTGTAATTTCTATGAACAGTACCCGCGCGAGTACTGGTCCGTTTTTGCTGGTCCGATGTTGCTCTGGTCCGTTTTTGCTGTCGCGTCGTCGTCCGTTTTTGCTCTGGTCTGTTTTTTCTACCGCGTCGTCGCCGTGAACCAATTTGCCGCGTCTTCGAGACCTCCCGTGCTGGTAGCTGCGTGGCCATGCCCGCGAAGGCTCCAGGCACTCCACCATCTTCTATTTCCCTTTATAAGCTCAGCACCGGCCGCCATTTTCCCTTCTCTGTTCACAGCCGCCATGGCCGCCGTGAGCCTCGCCATGCCAACGGTCATCGTCGTCGGTTGTTTTTCTGGTTTTTCTTTGTCTTTGAGTTCGCCTTGCTCCCCTGCAGCTAACCGTGCCCTCAATTTCGTCTATCCTGCACCAGAGCCGCTGCTCCACAGAACGCCGCGCCGCCATGGCCGCAGCTCGCGTGGCCACACCCCTCCACGCACTAGTTCCAGTCGATTTAAGTGCACCATCGGATGCGCACGAGTCCAAGGATGCTTCTATGCCTCTCCTTTGCCGCTGGTGAGCACTATCCCCGCCGGAAACGGCCTTCCTGAGCGTTCTCTGTACATGAATCGCGACCAAGGACCTCGAGTTTGAATTTAACTAAAGCCAGGGTCCTAACTGCACAGTTATAGACTCAGGTGAATAGTACCCCGAGGACCTATTTGTAGCAGTTTTTCGTAAACTTCAAAAATTCATATCTGGAGTTTCGTAACTCCGTTTTTGGTGAACCAAATTTTGTTGTGTTCCTTGTAATGCCTAGTTTTTATTAAAAATATAAAACATGCCATGTTTTATATAAAAATAATTAGCTATGTTTTATGCCTTTATTTAATGTTTAAAAAAAAGGAAATTCATATCTCATGTTATGTGACCCCTTTTGACTTGAAATTTTTATGACATGTTTCTGGTGCTATGTGTGTATTGTAGTAAAAATATTGTGATCATTGGATATCGTATGCTTGATCTTTTGATTTATCTTGCTTATTGCTTACTAAATGGTTTATAATTATAATAAAAATGTATAAATGAAAAATGTGGTTCCTTTACCTTTGTATGCTTCTGCTATGTCATGTTAACACCTAATATGACTATATAATTTTAGAATATATGGAGTTTTATGTTTATCTTCTGTAATGCTGTTAAAATAGTTTATAATTAGCTAGTTGTTTAATCTTGTTATGCTTGCACCAATACATTGCTGTGCATCATGTCATGAGTTCATCATGCTAAAGCATGCATCATTAAATACGTGTAGTTGTTCGAGAGTGAGTGAATCTTGGTGCACGATCTCTGGAAAATGCCATTCCCCATCGAAGTGAAGTCGCGGATCCCTGATGTGGTGTCATCCATCCTGGAGTTGTGTCAAGCGTAACACCCGTGATCTTGACGGGAACTAACTACCGCTGCAACACAGGCAAGCCCCGATACATTCAAACCCTATTCTATTTATAAGAGTTTTACCGCTTCAGCTCTGATATGTTGCATTAAGTAATAGGAGTTGAGTGAAAACCCATAAATTGCATTACCTGTCTTATTCCTTATTCCTTGTTACCTACTGGGAAGATGAGTAGTAATGCTTAGCCCTGCTTATTTATTTAATTGTTCAAAGGTAAAAGAATGAAAAAGATGAGATTGGTTTCTCTGTTGAAATCTTGATGATAGTAATAAATCGAGTCCGGACGGCGAACTTGCACTGGGAATAGAGTCCCTCTGTAGTGTTCTCGTCTGTTGATGCCCTAGGTCCCGTCCGTTGGTGAACTGGTGATATCGAGAATTTAGAAATCCACATGCATGAAGTGGTATACGGATGGTTGGAGCCGTGTATGCCATGGAGTGACCTAGCGTGGGGCCAGAGAATCCCATCTGTGTCATAGTGTGTTTTACTGTGGGGTTTGTAACACCCTGGCCCAGAGCTTAATAGGATTAATAGGATACTCATACCAACAAGTTGTAACTTCTTTTTCGGAAGCCCATTACTAAAGAACTCTAAGGTTAAGCGTGCTTGGCCTGGAGCAATTTAAGGATGGGTGACCGACCGGGAAGTCTTCCCAGGTGCGCACGAGTGAGGACAAAGTACGCAGAAAAGACTAGTGTTGGTCTGTGAGGACAGTCTATGTCCTAGATAAGCGGCCGGATGTAAGCGGGCCTGGCCTCGAGGAGGCGGGACGTTACAGTTGGTATCAGAGCCGACCCTTGCGGTTTCACGGGCGCGTGTGTTAGTTGCGCAGGCATGGTGTGCATGGCTGGTGTGGATCCGGAGTGGTCACACAGCATGACACATGCGCTGGCACTGGACACACGGACGTGGCCAAGAGGGGACGTTCCTGGCCTGGGG
The DNA here is from genome assembly GCA_023333625.1 of Bothriochloa decipiens. Taxonomy (NCBI): domain Eukaryota; kingdom Viridiplantae; phylum Streptophyta; class Magnoliopsida; order Poales; family Poaceae; genus Bothriochloa; species Bothriochloa decipiens. Next base: position 25,751,101 of record CM041637.1, on the reverse strand, counting down.
TTGACCGACGAGGACGTCGGTCTTCTAAGGGGGTGAGAATGTAACACCCTGGCCCAGAGCTTAATATGATTAATAGGATACTCATACCAACAAGTTGCAACTTCTTTTTCGGAAGCCCATTACTAAAGAACTCTAAGGTTAAGCGTGCTTGGCCTGGAGCAATTTAAGGATGGGTGACCGACCGGGAAGTCTTCCCGGGTGCGCACGAGTGAGGACAAAGTACGCAGAAAAGACTAGTGTTGGTCTGTGAGGACAGTCTATGTCCTAGATAAGCGGCCGGATGTAAGCGGGCCTGGCCTCGAGGAGGCGGGACGTTACAGGGTTTAAGTTCCCACGTATCTCGGTACGCTGGGCCGCAGAGCTCACGTGTATCATGTGGTGATATACGGCTGAGGTTGTTATCCCGGTATATCGGTGCACCTGGGGTGCTTCGGAGTTAAAGTCTCCGGTATGCTCAGTCACCTAGGTCCCAACTGGGTATGAAAATGGATTCGAATCGCCGTTGCTTCTCGGAGAAGAAGACTCGATCGGTGTTCATCATCGTAGTAACAACTTGAACAACGATTAAGGTTCAATAATGAAGTTGTTTGATAATGGGAGTTAGTCCCAGCAACTTCTCTTTTTGTAAAGCTTTTCTGCAAAATTTCTTATCTTCTACAGACCTTACCTTGTCCCTCTAGCCTGCATCTCTTGAGTCTCTACCCTTCTTTTTCGTCGGGTCAGTCTTGTTGAGTACTTTTGTACTCAGGGTTTGTTGAACCCCTGTTGCAGGTGCTAATTGGTGTTTAAATCAAGTTCATGTCGGTGGGCTCGACGTGATCTGGTTGCCCCCTCCCGACTTAGGCGTTCTACCTAAGTTGACTTCTGAAGTTCTTCTCTGCTTCCGCCGCTTCCGCAATTAAAGTCAAGTTTGTACAAGTCAACTTTTTCATATATTTTGTAAACTTAATGTTATTACTCTTCCGCACTCTGATATATGTTTTATCATAAATGTTGTAATGTTGTAGCTACTCCTTTGTTGATCCTGGTATGAGTTGACAAATGTGGTTTAATCGGGGTCCTTTGAGGGCACCCGACAGGGCTTTCTAAGTTATCTGAAACACATGCATGGCTATCAGAAGTCTTTGAGACAATGATAGGTGCGTGTGGGCCATATAATTTAGGAGGTTCTGCCACATTCATTCTTTTCTAGTGCAATGCTAATATGAATTCTAGAAATCATACAAAACGTTATCGCTTGCCTTCCTGTATTAGGCATGACCTGTGACTCAGTATGTTCAGAATGCTCAGTATATATGCATAAATGGTCTTCCTCTTAACCGTGACGGGCTAGGGCCAGATAATGAAAGCACACGACCATAGGCCGCCTCCCAAGTCCCAAGGGTGACTCGCCAAGGGCCGCCTCCTGCCACCGCCGCCGCTTGACCACCGTTCCCCTCGCCCCCGGCCTCCTCGCCGGTGGTGTGGAGGAGCGGGGGTTCATCGTTTTAGCAGATCTACTATTTTAGTTAGGTTTTTTCTCTGTTTATTTCTCTTTCCACCATAATAATTGGTGCTAGATTTTGGTTGGCCGTTTCGATGTCTTCGATCCGGCTTCCTGCTTCGTACCAGATCGTTGATGGAAGTGTCGTCGTCTTCGGCGATGGCATGCTCCTAAGATCGAGGTATGCTGGCATAGTTCTTCTCGAGAAGGGATTAGATCTATTTTTCCCTTCTTCGAGATCGTTTTTCCGGTCGTCGCTGGCGGCAGTGGAGCTGCCCTTCCAGTTGCTGGTGGTGATGATAGCAATGTCAGGTTGTATGTTCGGTCAGCCTTCAGAAGACATGGTCGATGTGCTTTCGGCGCCCTTTACTCCCTATAGTGGTTGAGCATACTGCGCCTCTTTTGCAGTCTTCACTTTTGTGGAATCTTCTGTTGGTTGAGACTGTGGTTCTTGAATCCAGATGTGATGTGTTTCCATGGAGCTTCCTGAAGTGGTGTAAACAGATGGATGCATGGAAGATGAAGTATAGGGACCTAGTGGCGTGCTTTAATGTAATTTTATTTTATATTAAGGTCTCAGTTGTAAAAGGGGTTTTAATATAATGAAATTGAGTCCTTTTTTCAAAAAAAAGCAAGGGCCACAGCCCGCGACGCCGCATGGCATAGTAAGCAGGAGATTAGGAAAACAAAATTTCATGAATCTAGGTTTAAGCTCTCAAGGTGCTCCCAAAGTCTCAATTTCGTGAATAGGGTTTGTAAAGGAAAACAAATGCAAGGGCCACATTATAAAATTGAATCTAGGTTTAAGCTCTCAAGGTGCTCCCAAAGTCTCAATTTCATGAATAGGGGTTGTAAAGGAAAACAAAAGCAAGGGCCACAGGCCGCGACGCTGCATGGCATAGTAAGCAGGAGATTAGGAGCAAGAACCGTAGGGTCCTCATCAGTAAAGTTTAGGTAAACCCGGAGATGGAAGATGAAAGAAGACATGCTAGATGAAGAGTATACTTGCTTAGTGTTGATTGATTTGGGATTTAGTGTTCGTTCTCACTTTCTGCATTATAATGGAGCAGGAAGAAATAAAACCAAGTTTCAAGCCTCACGATAATTGTCGGGCATCACTTGTTTCAAGCCTCACGATAATTGTTGGGCATCACTTGAAGCAGGTAAAAATGGAAGCATATGCTATGAAAACCAATCTGTTGTACAAACTATAGAAACTCTAATCAATACCACATGACTTTAATCCGATGGCTAGAGGTAAAAGTGGGTTATTTTAACACTTAAACCCCCACTCATCTCATACTAATATAAGTTTCTGCGAAACACTCCCCACCCCAATGTCCCCCCCCCCCCCCTCGCGATCCTGCCGCCATATGACCATCGCTGCTGCAGAGGAGGCCAACGCAGGAGAAGGCTTGGCTCCGAGCCACTGATGCACGTCAACGACGACGGCTACTTTTCTGCATGGAGCAGCCCTCTATCGCCGGGCAGGCCCTGCAGGCTTCCCCTTAACACACATAGAATCGTATTGTGAAAGTATCAGAATAGGAAAATCTGAACAACGCAGGGGAAAATCTCTCTTTTTTCTATTGTGAACACTTTAATCTGAACACATATAGATTCAGTAATCCATCGCACAAGTATCAGAACAGGGAAAAAGAGAGTCAAAATATATGCGCGCATGTTGTTCATTCAGTTCTTGAAGCATTCTCTTAGTTTCGTGCTGTTCTCATGCGCACAGGATGCGGCTGGCGATGGAGGGCTGCTCCATGCAGAAAAGTAGCGCTCGCAAGCGTCGTTGACGTGCACCAGCGGCTCGGAGCCGAGCAGGCCCTGCAGGCTTCTCTTACGTTGGCCTCCTCTGTGGCAGCGATGGTCACATGGCGGCGTGATCGTGAGGGGCGGCGGCGGCCTCGCGCAGGACATGGTAGACGAGACGGAACCAAACAGTCGTTGGGTGGGGGTGCTTTGCAAAAATATAGATCAGGATGGAATGAATAGGGATTTAAGTGCTAAAATAATCCGTATTAACATATAGCCATCGAATTAGAGTCCTACAATCTTAATTAGAGTTTATATAGTTTACATAGCAAGCTGATTTGTATAGCTAATGTTGCCAGTAAAACAGATATTAGTTCGGATGATAAATATACATAACCGAAATGGAAGATTTTTTTTAGATGAAAGACGACGAATACACGTGATCAAAAAGACGAGTATATGTCCCAAAGAAAAACTTTCTAAAGTTTCGCAGTACGATTGGCGTAACGGAACGGAAACCAATATGAACCAACTTCCCCCGTCCGCCTCGTCATCGTCTCCCCGTTTTCTCCCCCAACAACTCGTCATTAACTCCTAATAAAAACCTCGCGAGAAGAGACGAGAGAGCGAGCACTTAACTTACCTATCTATTCGCCGATTTCGCCAAAATCCGCTGAGTGAGGGGCTCGAGCCGATCGAAGCGTCGTCTCATCGGCGGTAATGGCGGGGCTGTCGCTGCGGTGCGGCGACTGCGGCGCGCAGCTGCGGAGCGTGGAGGAGGCGCAGGCGCACGCCGAGGCCACCAACCACGCCAACTTCGTCGAGTCCACCGAGGCCGTCCTCAACCTCGTCTGCTCCGACTGCGGCAAGCCGTGCCGCTCTCAGACCGTAAGATCCCACCCACCCTTCCCCTCTCTCTTCCTCTCCCCGATTTTCCCGTCGAGATTTTGGTGCCTCGTCCCTCGTAGATTCAATCCAGTGCCCGTGGTGGGACTCTTGGTCCAATTCCGATCGCGTATGGGCTCGATGATTGCTTACTGATTCCGCGGCTATGCGCAGGAGGTGGACCTGCACACCAAGCGCACGGGCCACACCGAGTTCGCGGACAAGACCGCGGAGGCGGCCAAGCCCATCGATCTCGAGGCGCCGCTTAAGCTGGCGGCCTCCGAGGATGCCATGGACGTCGATGCGTCGGCATCGGCGAGCGGGGAGCCACAAGGTTGGCTTGTTGTTTCCACCGTCTCAGCCCCATGAGCGTTCATGCTGTTACTTACTGACTAACCTGTATGTAATATGGTTGTTGCAGAGATGGTTGTCCCGGAGGTAAACAAGGAGATGCTCACAGACCTTGAGGGCATGGGTTTCTCGACAGCACGCGCCACTAGGGCGCTTCACTTCTCTGGTATGTTTATTAGTGATGATGCTGTCCGCTTCTCTTGCTGTAATGTTTTGAGTGCTTTCGTTGAAACCAGAAAGTCTTACACTTGCGATTTTGTGGCCTTGGTCAGAAAATTTTCTTCATTAGATATAAGAAGCGTGGATAAGTGTACAATTCAAGATGCCTTATTTTGTTTGCTGGATTTTGATGTCTCCCTAGCTGATCCTTTGCAAAGGTTCTGTAGCAAACTGCCATGATAGACTGCAAGGAGAGTACAATTCATGATAGTTGATTTCCACTAAGATACTTTAGACATTGCTACTTGTAAGTGAAGACTTTAGATGTCTAACTTAAAGTTCTATTCATGGTTTAAACTTGGATTTATATGAGTATATGCTTCACAATGGAATTATCTGCCAGGATGAATTCCATCCATTTCCAGTCTTTACTGCTTTTGCAAGCCTGAATTGATCTGCTATGATTGTAATTGGACACATTTTGTATGCATGAATGCTTATGGAATATGGACTGAATTTGTCATATGACTGAACAAAAGAAATGCATGGATGGGATGATTCATATTCTTAACTAGTATCTCTTGTTGATTATAGTGAATAATAAAAAAAATTACTTCAGCATCTGAATATGCTAATGTGTTGCCGACTTTTTGGTGCTTCTATTGATATTACCTCGTTTAATTGTAACACAAAACCACAATGAAAATTTGTCCTTTGGTGACCCATTTGCTTTTACTATAGGTAATAGCACCATTGAAGGTGCTATTAACTGGCTTTCTGAGCACCAGGAGGATGCAGATATTGATGAGATGCCTCTGGTACGATGATATTCTTCTTGCACTTGATTTTCAGAGCTTAGTGGTCTGTTCCTTTGATCCTCTAGCGGTGCTTATCTGATCCCCTATTTAAAAAGTATAGGATGGTCTTGAATCTTGATGTAACAATATATTTCTCGCTAGAAGTGGCTTCATAGAAGAACTTGTCTCAACAACCTTTCTAAGTTTTCATTGTAGTTCCTGTGCCTATCACAATTTTTAATCTTTATGTTATATTCTTCAGATCTCTGCAAGCAACTATTTTAATCCATATTGAGGATTACTTGAAGTTGTTTACATGTGTTCAACAAAGCTTTGGCTAGTTATTCTCAGTGGGGCATTTGTTGCATATTATTTATTTCTATGTTATACCAATACATTATCAACGAAATACTTCTCCCAACTCCTACAAGTTACCATCTTTCATTCTTCAGGTACAAGCTAATTCAAAAACGGAGGCTAACAAACCTAGCCTGACTCCTGAGGAAATGAAGATTAAAGCACAGGAGCTAAGGTGCTTTTATGAACCTTTCTTATGTATATCGTGGCTCGTGGGCTGATTGTTAAATAGTTGCTTTAAAAATGGTTTTTTTTGTTAATATTGCTAGTTCTGAATTAATTTACTAGCATTTAAATATTTTATGTGATTGGTGTGTTCCAGATATCTGAATATTTGATACACCCTCTTGGTCTTCTGTATAGCTGTTGAACAGTAACAAATGATTCATTTTATTTTCCTTTGAGAACATAACCAATATATACGTGTTGATGAACAAATCATTTGTTACTTGTGTATTAACGATGCTATTTTTTATTTTTTTACTTGTGTATAATGATGACATGTGATCTGCTCCAAATCAGTGGTGGTTTTGTTGCATTATGACCCCGCTGTAGAGTTCTTAAGTGTGCCATTTTGTGGTGCTTGGATCATTGGATGATGAAAGACTCTGATATAAGTTACACATGGAACTAAATTTCAGTAACAGATAATACTGGGAAAATCATATTTCCTTAAAAGAAAACATACACTAGTGTTAAAAGATTTATTTTTTAATGTATGTTTGCTCCTAGTTCTAGATTTAGGAAGTCAGAATGGTTTGGGTATACCAAATGGTTTGACCATACTTTTCAGTTTTTTCACTTTCTGAAACTGTTTATTCTTTGGCAAATGTGGGATATTTTTCTTTGGAGACATCTTATACTGAAACTTTCCCTGTCCATTTTAGGGAGCGTGCACGTAAGAAGAAAGAGGAAGAAGAGAGAAGAATGGAAAGAGAAAGGGAGAAGGTATTTTCACAACTCTCCTTTTTTACCTTGCTGCTATTTGGGTGCCCGTCTATTCCACTGGTTCTTCAGTAAACAAATATGAAACTTTCAGACTGTTTACACTGATTGTGGTTCATGAATATTATGAATATTATATTTATAGATTTATAGATGTCAAATAAATCAGTAAGTAAACCATAACAATCTCCCTGTACATATTTGTATACACAAACCAGTGCACTGAAGCTAAAGTATACATATTTGTATACACAAACCAGTGCACTGAAGCTAAAGTGTAGAACTGATGCGATATGAGAGGGATTATTGTTTATAGACTAACCTTGTAGACCATCAGGCGTTACAGATCATTTATTTATTGAGCTATTGAAATATGCTATATCGTAAACAATTCAGATTGAACAATTGGGCATTTTAACATTTTCCAGGAAAGAATACGAATCGGAAAAGAACTTCTTGAAGCCAAAAGAATTGAGGAACAAAATGAAAGGAAACGGTTGGTTTCTTTCCTTCTCTGTGATTTGTTTATTTCCCTTTCTTTTGCTTCTGTTGTGTTCATTCCCTATTGATGAACTTCTTTTCCACCATTTGAAGCATGATAGAACTGCGAAGACTTGAGAAAGAAGAGGAGAAAAGAGCTAGAGAAAAAATCCGCCAGAAATTAGAAGAAGATAAGGTTTCTAGTTTTTCTTCACTTCCATCATCAAGAATCATTCTTGCTGTGTCATCCAATTTCTGACTGATGTAGAAAATACTGGTAATTGGGCCGTAAAATGTTTTCTTGGGTTCTCAGGCTGAAAGGAGAAGGAAACTAGGATTGCCACCAGAAGACCCAGCAGCTGCCAAACCAAGTGCACCACCACCTCCTGTCGAAGAGAAGAAGGTATTTTCTTTTAAATCTGGTATCCTCATTACCAAGATGGCTAATAGTTTAAACGTCATTTTGTTCCATTTTTAAGCTCACGGTTTGCCTGACCTATTGGACTGATGACATAAAATTGGAAT
>CM041637.1:25722323-25743348 GCA_023333625.1 Bothriochloa decipiens | reverse complement strand
GCTCACGGTTTGCCTGACCTATTGGACTGATGACATAAAATTGGAATTGATATGTGCCTGAGGCCGAGCCCCGCGGGAACGGAGGTTGTAGTCGTGTGTCACAGGAGGACGAGGCTTGAAGATCGGTTGACGGCGGGGCTCCGTCGTGCGTTCGCGAGTAGAGACAGGAAAAGGCGGCTAGGGCAAAGACTCCCGGCTCCCAAGGGAAGCCGGAACAAATATATTGTTCTGCTTAATCCAATGCCAATTGTCTTTACAACTATATATAGCTTGTCCTCCAACTAAAAAATAGAAATAACTTTCTAATATAAATAATAATTCGGATAGCAGACGCATATTCGGCCGTGAAGCCATCTCCTGCATGCGCCTGCTAGCCACGGCCAGGCCTCCTCCGCTCGTAATGAAGTCCCGTCATAACAGGAATATATTTCATCTACTAGTCTGCTAGGTTAATCTTAATTCATTTATTGTTTTTTTATTTAGCTCACTGGTATATGAATCTGCAGAGTGCATTACCTGTTAGGCCAGCCACAAAGGCAGAGAGGATGAGGGATTGCCTAAGAAATCTTAAGCAACAGAACAAGGTATGATGTGTGGTTTGTACATTGAGATCTGCTTATTTCTTTTTTATTAACACATTTTCTTTGGAAATCCATCCATTTGCTGTCATATTTCATCCTTTTGATTACTTAATTAATATTCATAGAGTAGCTGCTAGCTGGGCACATATATTTTAAATTAGGTATATGTATATAAATATGACTGTAGATGTAAAAAATAGTCATTCTATCTTTAAAAGGTTGAAAATTGCACTAACAAGATGCAAGCTTTGTGGATCCATTGTGCCTTTAATTGTAAGTAGGCAACCAGGTCGAAAAGCTGTGCTAGGCGCACAAATTAGTCTTCCAGACATGGTGATTATATATAAGAAAAATATAACGAAACTATAGGTGTGATGAGTGCACATGACCTAGTTACTACTAGTTTAGACAGTAGGGATGGACTGCACAGTTTCCCAAATACAAAGAGGACTTCAGCTGTAAAATATGAAGAGAATCAGGGTTTACAGACTTAGAATTTGTTTAATTGGTTCGGATCTCTTTGCTTTGATGCTTAATACAAATTTCCAAGCATAACATCGTGAAATACAGTATTCAACCATTGATATTGGGATTTATGCCATGTGCTCATTTTTTGTGACAGGATGATGATGCCAAAGTTAAGAGGGCTTTTCAAACACTTCTTACTTACATTGGAAATGTTGCTAAAAATCCTGATGAGGAGAAATTTAGAAAGATCAGGCTCACCAATGCAACATTCCAGGTAAAAATAAATCTTGAGATTTGGCGCGGTGCTTGCTTTGTTGTTGATCTTTTTAAAGAATAATGAGATCGATAATGTGTTTGTTTATTCACCCCACCTTGCAGGAGAGGGTTGGAAATCTGCATGGCGGCATAGAGTTCCTGGAGCTCTGTGGATTTGAGAAACTTGAAGGCAACGAGTTCTTGTTTTTGGCAAGGGAAAAAGTCGACAAGGCTATCCTAAACACAGCTGGAGCAGAGCTGAATTCTGCCATCACCAATCCTTTCTTCGGAGTCCTTTGAGTCATACTGTAAAAAACTAGTACTATATAGATTTGAGTACAACGTATACTCAAACCGCTTGGTTTCTCCTTTGCTTGCCGTCAATTGTGTCAACTTTGGCGCCAACTATATAGATTTCAAGTCTGGTCAGTCAGATTTCATGAATTGTCAGATCGAGTTCACATACTACTTCCGTACATTATTGAGGCAATTTTTTTGAAGCAACTGCTGTGCATACGTTTTACATCCTGGCGACTGGGATCTTTCAGATTTCATCGTTTCGTTGACCTCATGCATTTTACAATGCTCTACTATGTTATTATAGAATAAAAACGTCTCTGATGCATGTATTGTATAACGACTTCGCTTCTTAACGATCACCAGATCATTTTTAATCTTTAATTACAGACTATATATATCATCTGAAGAAGATCATCTTTAATCATCAGAGCTGGACCTGACGGCCGTGAATCCAGCTGAATGGCGCGAACTCCGCCGGTTCCTTGGCCTTGGCGTGCGCCCTCTCCTCCAGCCTCCTGAACCGTGGCCCCAGCTCGCACACGAACTCCTGCGCGCGGCGGCCTTCCCCGGACAGCCCCGTGAGTTCCTGGACGCCCCAGCGGCGGACCAGGAACTCGAGGATGTCGGCGTAGTCCCTGGCCGTGTACACCCCGAGGCGCTGCGCGACGGCGCTGAACCGCGCGAAGAGCGCGTCGTCCTGGCCGTCGTACATGAGGTGGGCCGGCATGGCCACCTTCTTCCTCATGGTTTCAGCGAAGGCGCGCACCGTGTAGTCCGGGTCCACCTCGAACAGCTTCTCCACGATGCGCTCGTACGCCGTCTCGTGGCGCTTCTCGTCGGCGGCGATGGTGCCGCAGATCTGCGCGAGCTTGGCGTCGCCGTAGCGCCTGGCGTGGCGCGCCGTGTTGCCGTGGGAGATGAAGGTGGCGCGCTCCTGGAACGACGTGTAGACGAAGCCCATGTACGGGTTGGTCTCCGTCTTGGGGTGAGGTACTGGATGGTCTTCTCGACCTGCCGCATGTCCACCCTCCCCGTGAGGAAGAGGTACTTGTTCATGAGGTTGTTGGAATAAACCCTGAGCACCCGCTAACTATATTTGGTAGCTTAGACTGATTAGTGACTAAGCATGGCAGGCGGTATGCCTTGGCTGTTGGGATGGCAACAACCGATTGTGGGTATGCCGTGATTGTCTCAGTTAGTTTGTAACCATGTATGGATGCATGTATTTCCTTTATAATGAATAGAGAGACACCAGAAAATGCTGCGGCATTGCAGTACAAAACTTTGCGTGTGTATCTCCCTCCTCCGTTCGGATTTCTGTCAATTGGCATCGGAGCTAGGTTGCCGTCGTCGCCATGACCTCGCGGTCTCCTTCCAATGGCTCCGGCAACGAGGAGAAGATCAAGCCGTCGCGGTCGCCGCCGCGTCGTCGTGGACGCTCGACGGGTCGCCACTCGCGTCACCGCTCCGGCTCACGGATCGTGGAGCGCGTCATCGAGCGTTCGTCTGCGAACGTCGCGTGGCCGATGCTCACACGGACGAATTATCCAGAGTGGGCGCTGGTGATGGAAGTGAATTTCCAGACGCTCCGCGTCTGGGACGCCGTCGACATCGGCATCGACGAAGATCCCGACGACGACGAGTACCACGCCGATCGCCAGGCAATGGCCGGGCTGTTGCGCTCGGTTCCCTCCGAGATGTGGACCACCCTCGGCCGAAAGCCGACTGTGAAGCAGGCTTGGGATGCGGTCAAGGCGCTGCGCATCGGGGACGCACGCTCTCGCGACGCCAGCGCGCAGCAGCTTCGTCGGGAATTCGGGAACCTCTCCTTCAAGGAAGGCGAGAGCGTCACCGAGTTCGGCACGCGCATCACGACGCTCGCCACAAACCTCCGGACGCTCGGTGACAAGATCACGGACGCCGAGGTAGTCAAGAAATTGTTGCAGGTTGTTCCGGATCGTCTCTCCCAGGCTGCAGTGTCCCTCGAGATGTTCCTCGAGTTGGACACAGTCTCGATCGAGGAGGTCGTCGGGAGGCTGCGCGTCTTCGAGGAGCGCAGCAAGCCTAAGGAAATCACGGACGGAATGGGGAGGCTCCTGCTCTGCGAAGACGAGTGGGAGGCACGTCGTAAGGCCCGCCGCGAGCAGGAGAGCTCCGGTGGCAGCGGCAGCTCCAGCGGTCGCGGGAAGCGCCAAGGGCGCGGACGCGTTCGTGGCGGTGCAGGTTCCACGGCGCGAAACGGCCAGGACGGCCAGAACGCCGGCGCCGGGATCGCTGGCGGTGGCAAGCCTCCGCCCGGAACCCTCTGCAACAATTGCGGGAAGAAAGGCCATTGGGCCAGAGACTGCCGTAGCAAGAAGAAGAAGGCCGCGGCCCATGTGGCCCAGGCCGAGGAGGAAGAGGATCGAGCCCTCATGTACATCTCCATCGAGTCTGAGGTAACCGCGTCACGCGCATCCATTCCCCACTCGCCTGCTCGAGGCTCGGCTCGAGCCTCACCTACTCGAGGGGGGGCCTCACCTGCTCGAGGCTCGGCTCGAGCCTCGCCTACTCGAGGCTCACTTGCTCGAGGGTCTGCTCGAGAGGCCTCACCTGCTCGAGGCTCCTCGCTGCCGCCGTCGCCGCGCACCGTCGACCAGCGGGTCCAACTCGACGAGCCAAAGGTCTTGCTCCACCTCAGAGAGGAGGAGAAGGAGGCAGAGGGGCCCTGCCGATGGGTCCTCGACACCGGTGCGACGAACCACATGACGGGTTCGCGTCGTGTCTTCTCCGAGCTCGACAGCAGCGTGACCGGCACCGTCAAGTTCGGCGACGGGTCGGTGGTCAACATCGAGGGGAAGGGCACCGTCCTCTTCGCCCTCAGATCCGGCGAACACCGCCGGCTCGACGGAGTCTACTTCATCCCGCGGCTCACCACCAACATTGTGAGCCTCGGCCAGATGGACGAGACCGGGTACAAGGTCGCCATCGAGGAAGGCATTCTCCGCATCTTCGATCTGCAACGACTCCTGCTCGCCAAGGTTCACCGATCCCCAAGCCGTCTCTACTACCTCGAAATGACCATCGCCGCTCCGGTGTGTCTCACCGCGCGCGTCGACGATGTCGCCTGGAAGTGGCATGAGAGGTTCGGACACCTAAACTTCAAGTCGCTGCGGAAGCTGAACCGTGGTGAGATGGTAAAGGGCCTGCCAGACATCGACCACGTCGAACAAGTTTGCGAGGACTGTGTTCTCGCGAAGCAGAAGCGAACTCCATTCCCGCAGGCTGCCAAGTTCCGGTCGAAGGAGCAGCTCGAGCTGGTCCACGGAGATCTCTGCGGGCCGATCACTCCGTCCACGCCGGCCGGGAACGCCTACTTCTTGTTGTTGGTCGATGACATGAGCAGGTACATGTGGCTCACTCTGTTGCGTACCAAGGCAGATGCACCGGCGGCCATCATGACGTTCCAGGCAAAGGTGGAACGCGAAACCGGCAAGAAGCTCAAGGTCCTCCGCACCGACAACGGAGGCGAATTCACCTCGGTGCAGTTCGGCGAGTACTGCGCCAGCGAGGGAATCCTTCGACAGCACTCCGCGCCGCACACTCCGCAACAGAATGGCGTCGTGGAGAGGAGGAACCAGATGGTCGTGAACACGGCGCGGAGCATCCTTCGCGCGCGGAGCATCCTTCGCGCGCGGAGCATGCCAGGCTTCTTCTGGGGAGAGGCGGTGCACACAGCAGTGTACCTCCTCAACCGGTCGCCAACGGCCGCCCTCGACGGCCAGACACCGTACCAGGCCTGGAACGGGAAGAAGCCACCCGTGCATTTCCTCAGGGTGTTTGGGTGTGTCGCCTACATCAAGCGTCTTCGACCGCACCCAAGCAAGCTGGAGGATCGCGGCCAGAAGGTAGTCTTCATCGGCTACGAAGATGGAGCGAAAGCGTACCGCTTCTATGACCCCGCCACGGAGCGTGTCCGGGTCGCGCGCGACGTCGTGTTTGACGAAAACGCGCACTGGGACTAGGGGAGCGCCGCGGCGAGTGACAGTTCGATGCCCTTCATCATCGAGGAGGAGTATGAGCTGCGTCGCCAGGCACAAGCACCCTCGACATCGGCCGTGCCTGGTTCTTCATCGGACGCCTCGGACTCGACGTCGCCCATGGCTGCTCGAGGGGGGGCCTCACCTGCTCGAGGCTCTACTCGGGGCTCTGCTTGAGGGGGGTCCTCACCGGTGGAATTCGCGACGCCACTCATCGACGACCCGAACCTCGACGCAGACGACGACGAGGAGCTGGAGCACCGGTACAGGATGCTCCAAAACGTTCTGGGCACCAACACCGTGCCTGGGCGTGCTCACCGCGACGTCGAGGAGGCTGAGCTGCATAAGCTCAGCGTCGAGGAGCCCAAGACGTTCAAGGACGCCGACGGCGATCCCAACTGGAACGCGGCGATGGAGGAGGAGCTCGAGTCCATCCGCGACAACAACACATGGTCCTTGGCCGATCTTCCCCGGGACCAGCACGCCATCGGCCTGAAATGGGTGTACAAAGTGAAGCGTGACGAGAACGGCGCCATCGTCAAGTACAAGGCGCGTCTCGTAGCCAAGGGGTACGTGCAGCGCCCCGGCATCGACTTTGAAGAGGTGTTCGCTCCCGTCGCTCGGCTGGAGTCAGTCCGGCTGCTCCTCGCTATTGCTGCCCACTTCGGCTGGGGCGTCCACCACATGGACGTCAAATCGGCGTTCCTGAATGGCGAGCTCCAGGAGGAGGTATACGTGCAGCAACCTCTCGGCTTCGTCGACAGCAAGAACAAACACAAGGTGCTTCGTCTCCGCAAGGCTCTGTACGGGCTCCGGCAAGCTCCACGAGCCTGGAACCAGAAGCTCGACGCTTCCCTGCTCGGCCTCGGCTTCAAGCGCTGCGTCGACGAGCACGGTATGTATATCCGTGGCGGTGGCACAGGGCGTCTGATCGTGGGCGTCTACGTTGACGACTTGATCATCACCGGAGGCGATGCGGGAGCTGTGAACAAGTTCAAGGCGCAGATGATGAACACCTTCCGCATGAGCGACCTTGGACTGCTCTCCTACTACCTCGGCCTCGAAGTGTCACAAGGAGCTGCCGGCATCACACTCCGGTAGACTGCGTACGCCGTCAAGATCCTTGAGAAGGCCGGCATGACTGGCTGCAACGCCAGTGCCACACCCATGGAGCCCAAACTAAAGCTGCTCAAGGAGGGAACCACGCCGAGTGTCGACGCGACGGAGTACCGCAGCGTCATCGGCAGCCTCAGGTATCTGTGTAACTCCAGGCCAGACCTGGCGTACTCTGTTGGCTACCTCAGTCGCTTCATGGAGGCGCCACGCCAAGAGCACTTCACTGCGGTGAAGCGTGTTCTTCGGTACGTGGCTGGAACGCAACAGTGGGGGCTGCACTACCACCCAGGTGGCAAGAACGCCGGCGTTCCCAAGTTGCTCGGGTACTCGGATAGCGACCTGGCTGGCGACGTGAACGACCGGAAGAGCACCAGCGGGCTGATCTTCTTCCTGGCTGGTGGACCGATTGCATGGCAGTCGGCAAAACAAAGGGTGGTGGCTCTGTCATCATGCGAAGCGGAGTACATCGCGGCTGCAGCAGCCGCATGCGAGGCGGTCTGGCTGGCAAGGCTCCTGGCCGAGCTCGTCGGAGGTGCAGTCCTTGCACCAAAGCTTAAGGTGGACAACAAGTCTGCCATCGTCTTAATGAAGAATCCCGTGCACCACGACCGGAGCAAGCACATAGACATCAAGTTCCACTTCATCCGGGAGTGCTGCGAAGAGAAGCTGATCGACGTTGAGTTCGTCGGCACTGAGTTCCAGCTGGGCGACATCCTTACGAAGGCGCTTGGTCGGAGTCGGTTCCAAGAGCTCCGTGATGGGATCGGTATGAAGAAGTTAGAGTAGTTGCTCAAGGGCTTAGGAGGAGATTGTTGGAATAAACCCTGAGCACCCGCTAACTATATTTGGTAGCTTAGACTGATTAGTGACTAAGCATGGCAGGCGGTATGCCTTGGCTGTTGGGATGGCAACAACCGATTGTGGGTATGCCGTGATTGTCTCAGTTAGTTTGTAACCATGTATGGATGCATGTATTTCCTTTATAATGAATAGAGAGACACCAGAAAATGCTGCGGTATTGCAGTATAAAACTTTACGTGTGTATCTCCCTCCTCCGTTCGGATTTCTGTCAGAGGTCGCCGTGCCGGTTCTCCTCGGCGGACCAGGCCCTGGTCCACACCGCCCAGCTGGTGGGGCTCGCGCCGGTCTCGTCGCGGACGCCGCCGTCCAGGGTGTTGAGCATGGTCTGGTACGTCGGCAGCGCCTCCTCGGTGACCATGTCGCCCACGAAGCACACGAAGTAGTCGTCGGGGATCTCCCGGGCGCGCTCCCGCAGCTCGCGGACCTCGTCGGCGAACGACTCGGAGGCGGCGTCGGGGAGGTAGTCCTGCGGCTGCCACGACCACTCCACGGGCTTCAGGAGCACCAGGATGTTTTCCGCCGCCCACGGCTCCAGCGACTCGAAGATCTCCCGCTTCTGCGGCGGCAGCGTGTGCGCCACCGGACGGTGCACCTCGCGAGGAGGCGCGAACGGCTTATTCCTGCTCGGAGCTGATCGCACCCTTCATGATATTCGTTCATCACAAATTTTATTAGTAAATTAACACACACAGCAGCCGGTACAAAATTAAATTATTTCATTCCAAATTACAAAAGACATTTTGGCTTTTCTGAATTTGAATTTGGAACGGAGAGAGTACTCTATAGCGTGACAACACAAAACACGCGGGCGAATGAAGAACTTAAAATCCCTGTCAAGAACAAGATTCAGAGCAGAAGGCAGAGCTCACTGGGCTGCGGAAGCCGTGGCCACCACCGAGGAGAAGGATCTGCTCCTCCTGCTCACTGTGACATGACGAGGCGTCGCCTTGGCCGGGCAACCGAAGACGCCGCCGGAAGGGAACGACGTTGCCGCCGCCGCCGCCGCCGCCGCAATCGGTGACATGCACGCCGCCGCCATCGAAGCTTAGCTACAGCACACGTGAGAGTGAGGCTAGGCTCGCGGCGAACAATGAGAGATCGGCAGTTCAATTCCAATGCGCTACCGGTACTAGCTAGAACTGGGCGGGCAGTATAAGCGTGGGGCGTGTCTACAGGTGCTTGCGAAGCTCAAACTGGTCACCATCGCATGAAGAATGCATGATGCATGCTATCGTGTCCGGCCCTCCGGTCCGGCGTACCGTTTTGTCCGGCTCCGGTGGAAACAACGACCAAGAGGATTTGTGAATTTTGCTTCTGTTTACCCATATATAATCGTTCCTATACTGGAGTACTGGACACCGAAAGCATCTAAATCTTGCATAAATACATCAGCGAGCTAATACAGGAAACATCACTCAGAGTCTCAGATACGTCCTTGGAGAAGGTTCAGAAATAAAACAGCAACTGTCTAAGAGGCTATGCTTGGGAGAGAGACCACAACAATCCGGATGTGATTCAAGATGGCACTCGTTCAACAGTCTGCACTGCAAAAGGCTGGGATAGATCCCGCATTACATCTACTGTTATTCCCCGCCCAGAAATTAGCATCATTTACAGGCCTGATACAAGTGCGCGTAGGCGCACATTTTGCAGACAATCAATCAAGACTTGCAAGATTAAATCCAACGGAGCAATCACAAGCAGGAATGTACATTAGCAGCTCATCTGTGAGCAATTGCAGGCTCTACAAGTAGGTGCTGGCACGGTTTTCTCTTAAACTACCTGCTCCAGATTCTTAATCCTGCATCTCACTAATGAAATTTGAGCCCGGGCTATATACTTTCAGATGCAACGACTTAATCATGTTCAACAGCATAAACCTTTCTACTGAGCATCAGTTGACAACCGGGAGCTGTCATTATCATGTGAGTGCCAGCAAAAAAGATCAAATCAACTGAAGACCCAAACGGCCAGAGCTCAGTACAGGTGAAATGAGAATACATCATGACGCTTCAGCAACTCAATGAACTGAAGCATAAATGTCCTATTCATTATTTGTCGACGCAACACACAAAGCTAAAATTCAAAAAAACAAGATTGCACTTGAGACCAAACAAAGCCAGCCTCATCTAAACTCTGAAATATGAAGGCAGCAGGATTCCATCCTACGGCTTCAGGCTTTGATGGTCACGCTGCACAGGCAAGAACCTGACGGCTTCAGCTTCGATGTGCACCACTCAGACCCCATTGGAGCTGCAGGATCATACATCAGCGTCTGATACCCGGGCTCTTCCTCCAGAGGGAAGAGCAGCAGCTTGTCCTCATGTACCCCGAAGGAAAAACGAGTGCTTGAGCTACCAGTAAGCGGCACGGGGACCTTCTGCCAGGAATTGTCAGCCGGGTTGAAGATTGCTAGAGACCTCTGGTTCTTCCATTCAATGCAGAAGAGCTTCTCGCCGAGGACTGCATGAGCCGTGACCATCACACAGCCGTTCTTGACCTGGTCCCAGGCATGGTTATTTGGATTGTACACGTCAACAAAACGGGAATTGCCAATTGTGAAGCTTGAGCGGCCACCCATGACATAGAGCTTCCCTTCAAAGCTGCACCCAAAGCAGCCCCACCTTGGCCTGCGTAGGCCCTCAATCAATGTCCATTTATTCTGTTCTAGGTCATACACTTCGACGCTAGATAAACTCTTGCCATTTGGACCAAATCCACCAGCAACATATATCACCCCATCGACCTCTGCACAGGCAAAGTCACACCGAGCTACATTCATCTTAGCAAGCACAGTCCATCTGGGCAACAAGAGCATAAATGGATGAGCCAAATAATTCAAAATATTCAGACCTTAATATGCATTTTTTGAATAATATGTTAGTATCAGACAGAGTTGATGAGTTTTTCTTGAATGCATTCAGTTCTTTCAGTATGCTTATCATTTGAATTTTGAGACATTAGTAAGATCACCAAGAAATTAACAGAACCTCCACAGTATAATAAGCTGATGAGAAACCAAGCATACTGCATACCTGTTGAGGCAAGAATCATATTGATAAACCTCATCTGAAACACAATCTTTCCCATGGTCAGCGGCGTAGCCAGCAATAACAAAGAGCTTCCCACCAATAACAACCACACCAAACTCAGCTTTGGTTAGTCCAGGCATACGCGGAAGAGGGCTCTGCCTTTGCCCTGAACACTCTAGAATCTCCCAGTGCGACCCCTTTGCGCCAGCATCTGGAGTCAGGACATACACCCACTCCTCAAGTTTCCCAACCTCCTTCCTCACAGCTATGAGTTCCTTGCTCTCAAGAAACGACATCCACCTCTTGGAAACTGCGCCCATGACAGGAAAATGAGTACGAGGGACAAGGGCAAGACATATCTTTGCCAAGTCTTCAGGCAAGCCTGGTATTAAATCACTGTACGAATCCAATTCCTCCTGGGCCACAAGCCCTGAATAAAGTTTGGGTCTTGTAGGAGGCTTGAGGTGCATCCTGGCTCGGAAGCACGTCTGTGAATGAGCAAACTGCTCTTGTGACACAGCAAGCATTATGAGATGCAGCAGAAAGCACCTCAACGTTGGAGATGCAGCAGAAAGCACCTCAATGTTGGCCTCCTCACGCAAGCCAATAGGAATAACGGCTTACTTATAGACCCTTCTCTACTATAAATGACAATGGCTGAATGGGAAGGATTCGTGGAAGCCGTCGCCGATGGGAATTGTCAGAGACAAGGGTGTGAATGATGCCGAGATGAGGTTCTTCAACTTTGATGCCTCTGTTTTGGTTGCCCTTGCTGTATCAAATGCCATCCGATCGCGAGAGACTGTGGAATGGATCTTCCTTGTAGAATCAGCAGTGCTCTCCTTATTGACGCGGTAGAAAGCGTTTCCGCCCTTACACATGGCACCAATATCTAATAAAGAAACAAATGAAACGTGCTGCTGTGTTAGCTGAAAGAAAACTGTACTAGTTACAAGGCATTTCCCAAAAGGGAGGAGATGAATACCTATGTCCATATAAATTCGTATCACAATTAACCAGCAGTAGCATCCACTTCTTGTAATTTCCTGCAGTCATCAAAGGAACTTGACCGAGTTAACAACAGACTGACTTATTAAGCTGGCGAACTATTTCATTTCATCATGAAGCAGGTCAGGTGGCGCAGGGGGCAGACCCAGCATTCCAGCAAAGGACATGCGCCAGAAAATTTTTGCAAAACAATCGAAGGTAGCAGGCATAAACATGCATATATGCACTTGTAACTGGATCAGATCCGAACGCAGATACCAGTAAGTTAGGAATTGGGTGCTCGGTTTCGCACAACAAGAAGGGGGCGTACCTGGTGGAGCTCGTCGCCGGCGAAGGGCCCGAAGAAGACCTTGGCACCTGGCGTAGGGCAGCGGCGGTTGGTGGGTCGCCCAGTCGTCGCCGAGATTGAGGGAGAGGGAGAGAGAACGCGTACGCTGGGCTGGGGCTGGGGGTGGGAGGTGAAGAAGAGGCAGGCCGCGGGGTCCGTGCTGGAGGGAGGCTGTAGAGACTTTTCTGATATATATAATAACAGCTAGCTGTCGTATCTATATATAATATAATTTTTTAATCACAACAAATACTTTTATATTTATACAAGGAGAGGTGGTTTTTTGTGCAGGGCAGTTTGGGTATGCCATAACTAATGACAGATAGTTAAAAAGGAAATCATGTGTTCTTCCAAATTGGCGTGTGCAAAAAGGAGAAAAAGGTTCATTTGCCTATTATTGTGGGGGGAAAAGCTATGTGCTGTAAACAAAATCTTAAATCTTGTACTTTGTGAAGTGACGCATTCTCTAGACATGTTCGATTCTTAATTTGTTTAGATTTAGACCATTAGTGGATTCACAACAGTGACTCCTATGCAATATTTCTAATTTAGGTAGGTGGTTTCAGTGGTTCTCCGAACTCTTGTTCAGAGCATCTCCAGCGATACTACTCAAAACAAGTCCAATTTGCTTGTTAGAGTAGTCATTTATTTTCATACTTTTTTCTTCCAACTTTAGGAATATTATCAAAACCATGACTCAAATTCATTGTAGCCACCAATGACATGTGGAAACCACATGTCATCCTCCTCTTCTTGTTGCCATTGATGATCTCAGCCAGCAAAGGATGCCAGCCAGCAAAGGATGCCAACGCCACGGATGAGAACGAGAGCGCTGCTAGGAGAAGGGTCGCGTCCATCGGGGTCATGCTAGGAAGGGTGCCACCGTTGGGAGGAAGAGGTGTCACCGAAAAAGGGGCATAGGGTCGCACCAGAAAGGGCACTGCCACTAGGAAATTAGTCGCCCAAGGAGGGAAGGAGCAAAAGCGACCGAGGATGGTCGGATCTAGCGACGAGTTCCCTTGCGACATGACAACCGTGGATCAGGCACCTATGCGTAGGTGAATTGATGAGGACATCACTCCATTGGATGCACAAGATGATCCTCCGCTGGACATTCAAGGTCCAATCACAAGAGCTCGCGCACGACAATTAAATTTACAGGTGAGCTCGTTCTTAAGGAAGTCTTTTTATGATTTTGAGAATAGATTGCTACCTAATGATTATATTGTACTTAGGAATCATAGAGAGGACCAAGGGATGCATAAGGGATGGCTTGGAGGCGTGGAGGACCAGCAAGGGTGCCCAAGTCAAGGTGGAGGCCCAAACCGAGTCGACTTCGAGCCTGTTTCGGAGTCCAAGACTAGTGTGGAGTAAAGTGGACGCCCAGGACGCATCCGGACTCCGTTTTTGATGATCCACCTATGGATGGAAAGATAATTTCATAAGGAAGCAAATGGCATTGGTTTGAGGTCAAAATTCCTTCGAAGTCATTAGGAAACATCGAAACAAGTTAGCATCCAGAATCTGTTCCGCCGGTGCTGCGTCACCGTTTTTGGTCCGTTGGGCCGTGTATCGTTGTTGAGCCCATTAGGGGGCGCGTCCAGGGGTGGCGACGACCCTTAGACCTCTATAACCAGCCGCCGCCTCTCTTGTTAGGTTTTGGGTTTTGCTTAGATTATTCTGTTCACAACAGTTTCGTCGCGCCGTCGGTTTGTGAGACCCCAACTCGTGAGATTAATCATTCATCTGCAATTGGTTGCATTCTTTCATGTTCTTGCTTGTGTTCTTTGATTAGCAGGCAAAGGACTCAGCCTTCTTAGCGAGGTCGACTGTGCTTCGACGGTCGATAACCAAAGGAGACGTGGTGCTGCGATTGCGGGGTTCGGAGCCAAGTTGTTCGGAAGCCGGATCGAATTGTGTCGCGATTCCACCAAATCAAGAGTTATTAGAACCTTTCGGAAGATCGAGAACCCTAGTTCACATCATGAATAGTCCTATGGGGAAGAAAGAGATGGAACAGAAAAAATAGATAGGCACTTGTTGGCCCACCATAAGTGGATTGTCATAGAGGAAAAGTAGGGGCAACAAAAATAGAGGCCCTAGTAGATAGTCTAAATTTTTTTCCACTATCCCAATATATAGAATAAGCAGTCTACTAGAGATGCTCTTAACATCTAAAATAGTGAAATTCTCGTTGCTAACTTGGCATGCGTTGTTAGAATCAGTGTAAGTATCTACACTATGTGGTTAGTAACAAATACACAAACACTCTATTGGGATGTCCTTGCTTGCGTGGACCCAAGATGAGATAAGACGTCTCACTATGTGATTTTTTGGCTTTTTCTCTGGAAAAAAATGAACATGAATGCAAATATGCAATACAGATACCACTAGGTGTAGGGATTTGAACACCGATATTGAAAGCCATATATATTCTTTTTCAAAAGGACGACAAAAGCTTTGCCATGATTTCTATTAGACGAATAAATGAAAAGGCAAGTGCCAACCTAGTTGTTTGACTGGGAACCGGGCCAGAAAAATCATACAATTATAGAAAGTACCCTACTCCACCTGCACACCTAGGTACCAAATCAACTCAACTCGCACCACAACTAGCGCCCACTCAACTCCTTGCTTGGTCGGATTGAGACATCGACGCAAGCCTCAACTCCTCGGTCGGATTGGGTCATCGACGCGAGCAACTACTACTCGATGCTGTAACACCCCGGCCCAGGGCTTAATAGGATTAATAGGATACTCATATCAATAAGTTACAACTTCTTTTCCGGAAGCTCGTCACTAAAGAACTCTGAGGTTAAGCGTGCTTGGCCTGGAGCAATCTAGGGATGGGTGACCGACCGGAAACTCTTTTCGGGTGCGCATGAGTGAGGACAAAGTGCGTAGAAAAGACTAGTGTTGGTCTGTGAGGAAAGTCTATGTCCTAGATAAGCGGCTGGATGTAAGCGGGCCCGGCCTCGAGGAGGCGGGACGTTACAGATGCTCTGGCAAAAACGCACAGAGCGCACTCAACTCTACTAGAACTACTCTCCACCACTAGCACCACCCATGCAACACGACAGCGAAAAACGACAAACTAGCCCCGCCACGAGACATCCCGATCGAGACAAATCCACAACGACACCTCCAAGAAGGAAACGACGTCCAAACGCCGCCGCCGCACGTCCAAGGCCGGACTGGGTTTTCACCCGTGGAGAGTGCTGTGGACGCGACGCCCTCAACAGGGGGAACGGCACCCGCAGGTGTCACCGTCGCCAGGCTTTTGCCCAAAAAACCACAACACAGTTGTCGATCAAGATGCCGGGTCCCCGCCAGACACCAAAGATATCGCTGCCAGACCACCAGCCGAGGCCAATCCAGGGGGATTGACGCGCCGGCCATGCAAGCAGTCGCAAAGCTGTGCCAGCACCCCCGCCGACCGGACCACAAGCCAAAGAACCAGCCTTCCACCGCCGGGTACGTCCACCTTGGGCACCGTCCCATGCCCCGAAGGTCCTGGATCTGGGGCAAGTCCCCAGACCATCACCCCGTAGACGCCAAGGCCTCCGTCCTCGCAATGACTGCCCCACGACGGCAGCCGGGGGCCATGTCGGGAAGAACGACATAGACGAGGGCCGCCCCCAACGCTAACATAAATCCCATCCATCGCCACAAAGCAGCCACCAACAAGAAGAAGGAGGGGGCGAGCAGAGAGGGAGGGAACCCCGCCGCTGCCCCCTACGCTCGCACGAGCACACCACCGCGCCGGCGGGCCTCAACGGAGAAAATGCAGCCCCATCAGGCCCGGCACCGCTGGCAGCACCACCACAACACCGCTGGCCTGCCAGAGCCACAGCCGACCACGCCACCACGGCGTCGCAGCACCACCACATCACCACACCACCACCGTTGAATCGCCGCTCAGACGCTGCAGACGCCACCCAACCGAACCACCGACCTGCAATCGTGCCATAGCACCACCTCCACTCCAGCCACCACCGTAACACCACATCACGACTGCAGCACCACCTCCACTGCGCCACCGCGCCGGCGTAGCGCCACCTCCCCACCGTCGCACCGCTCCGTCCCCACCACTACACACAGCGAACACCACCAACCGTGGTGCATCGCAGCACCACCACATCACCACGCCTAGATCCAGCCGAGAGAGGGCTGGATCCGGCCAAGAAGAGGTAGCTCCCGGCGTAGTTGGCCGGATCCCGCCGCCGGCCGTCCCCCCTCGCCGGAGTGCCTCCACGGGGGAGCCAGGCCGTCAATGAGCGCCGCCCGCACAGGAGCACGCACAGCACGCCACCGCCCGTCGTCCTCAGCACGGATCCCGCCGTCGGCCGTCATCCCCAACACGCCGTCACCACCGGCGCGCCTCCACCGAGCCGGGTCGCCACCACTGTCGAACGCCTCCCAGCACCGGAGCCCGTGCAGATGGGCTGAGGGCCTCGCCGCCACCTTCCTGGGGGGCCGCGCGGGCCTCCCGGAAGCCCCCTCCGACGGGGGCGAGGCGGAAGGAAGCGGGTGAGCAGACTAGCGGCGCTAGGGTTGCGCCGCCCGAGTCGCCTGTGCGGGAGGCGATGCGGGCGCAGCTATCCAGTGGCCTAAAGCCATATATATTCTACAAGTCCACTTTATGTGAATATGTGATTGCCACATTGTCTTGTCTCTCCATACGTGATGGCTCAAAAGGCCTGAAATTGCATATAGTGCAGTACCTCTC
Source organism: Bothriochloa decipiens (assembly GCA_023333625.1). Taxonomy (NCBI): domain Eukaryota; kingdom Viridiplantae; phylum Streptophyta; class Magnoliopsida; order Poales; family Poaceae; genus Bothriochloa; species Bothriochloa decipiens. The sequence continues at coordinate 25,726,651 of CM041637.1, read as the reverse complement.
TTTTGTCAGGGAAACATGCATTGCCTCGTGGCCGTTCGTTGGAAGAAAAATACTGTATTACCCACATCGCTCATTGCCAGCATTGCAATATATAAGACAGTATATATAGTAAACTTTTTTATGATGTTATAAATAAATGATATACGCACGATATTCTTGAGGCCAGTTTTTGATACTTCCAAGAACCACAAATGTCTAACTTTTGACCCATTCCGTGCGTACGTGGAGAGCTAACTGGACTGGATAAGTGCTTGCTACTATCTGAGTCACCACCTTCATCTCGCTCTTGGCAGATCGAAGTGGCAATAGCTCTCTCTTAAAGTACTGGCTATCTCTATCTAAGTATCTATGTGTGTATCATTTTTTGTGCGAAGATACGTGTGTATCATCTTGACGTGGAGGTGATATGCACATATGGAATGGAATCCATTCGCCACGGATAAGATAGAAAGGTTCATTTACTTATTACTCCCTTGGCTATTGACATTGTCACTAGCAGATGCCCCTCCCTGGTGTTCCTTTTGTCAACTTGGTTCATGAGGATGTTGTCCACGGGTCTAGTACCGCCACTTTGACTAGAGTAATCCACTTATAAAAAAAGATATTACAGTTTACTTGAATTTGACTTTTAGCTAGTCCTCATATCAATAACTTAACAAGGCCTTGTTTCATTTAATTTACAAAATGTGTATGTATGCTTGATCCAATTGATCGAGTTCCAGTTATTACAAACTCTCTGATCTTAACACACTATTTAAATAGTCAACTTTCTCAAAATTTGTTTATGTTTCTCTTCATGACTACGCGAAATGGACATTAGATTTGTTTCTTAAAATAAAACCAATTTCATAATGTTGCACACTTATGTAAGAAAAACTAATATATATATATATATAATAACAAAAAAAAGTCAGCAATAACATATAATAAAATAATAATAAGCCAGTCACAGAGCCAGAAACAATTCGCATTATGCACAAATGTTTGTCTATAAAAGAAGTTATAATATTTGTTACAATAAAAAAAATTCCTTTGTGCTTTGCCGATGAGCCCGGGCGGCCGTCCGGGGTGGTCGGGTGGTGGATCCGCAAGTGTACTGAGCTATCTTTTAGATTACCTATACATGTATATATACTATGTTAATAAAGAATCATGGTACCACACAATGGCTGGACCACATGCAATTATGATTTGCATGGACGTGCTAATCACCCTCGGCTTCAACCTCAACCTCAACCTAGCTCAACCTCAACAACCTCAACCACCGCTTAATAATCAGGTTTAATTATTTGAAACTAACGTTATGCTTCTCATAAGATTTGGAAAAGAAAGGCATAGCTTGTGGTCAACCTGCCTTTGTTAACCATGCATCCGGCAGTTTCATCAAAACAAAATTTAAATCCCCTGTGTCATATTGTACCATAATTTAATCCCAGCCTTATCACACGCGCCCGCCTCGCAAATACTCGCCCCATGACCCAAATGCAGCGTGCTCAACGGAATCTCTGCTGGAAGCTGGGTCTTGTGCAGGATGACCTTGAACCTATGGAATCTGCCATGCAGGAGTACATCGCCATGTTCAGTGGACCGCTACCGCCAGACGTCATCGCCGCCTTGACGGAGATATTCAACATTGGCATGGATGAGGTGCAGGAAGCCGAAGCGGCGCTCATTCGCATGATGGGCGAAGGAGTCGAAGAGCTCCGTGATGCAGCCATGGTGACGACTGCAGCATAAGTGCCACATGGGCACCTAATTTGTGTCCAACCGTTTACCATGCAACAAACCACTTTTGTTCAGAACTTGTATCAGTGTCATCGTGTGCCTTCAACACCTTCCATCGTTGTCGTTGAGAATGTTTGTTTCATTGAGCCACCAAAACTACTTAAATTTGGCTCCAATTTGTGTAATCGCTACTTGTCAGACTTCAGTATGACCATGTTTAGAATTGTGCTACGGCAAGGCTATTATGTAACAAACTTGGTGCTGCTACTAATCTCCAGTACGACTATGTTCAACATGCTATTGCTACTATTTCTGCAATCAGCTCACGACGGCAACTTCCCAGATGTGGTAATGCTGCTGACCGTGGCCAGGTTTCAGCACGCCCCTGAGCTTCCCTTTTTCCAATGTGTGCAGTCTAGACCTGTTATCCTGGAACGTCCGTGGAATAAAGCAACAGGCCCGTCTTGATATCGTGCATCAATCCTTGGCTGCGACATCATGCAGCATAGCTTGCTTACAAGAAACTAAGCTGCACCATTTGCCAATACGAGGCCGCGTACCTTGGCGGCTATCGGATGCGTGAGTTTGCATACAAGCCAGCAACAGGCTTGTCTTAGACAAGGGGAGGCATTCTCATTCTTTGGAATGAATGCCGGGTGAGCTGCAGCGACATTGTCCACGGAGAGTTCCACATCTCGGCGAGTGTTCACCTGAAGGAAATGGGCACGACCTTCAGGCTGACGGTGGTATATGGGCCAACACGACGCGCTGACAAATTACGCTTCCTGGAAGAATTAAAAGAGCTAAAGTCGGCAGCTGGGGTCTGTTGGCTATCACGGGTGACTTCAACCTCATTTATAGAGCCTCAGACAAAAACAATAGGAACTTAAGCCTATGCCTCATGCGACATTTCCGTGAAGCACTAGATGAATGTGATCTCTCAGAGATTACTTTGCAAAACCGGAAGTTTACATGGAGTAACGAGCAGCAGCGGCCCACAGTGGCAAGACTCGACCGCTTCTTCTATAATGCAAAATGGGATGCGACTTTCAGCAATCATGTTCTGAATGCATTATCGACGTCACTCTCCGACCATTGCCCTCTACTGCTGTCAAACTAGTCAGGGCCAAGAAGACCAAGTACATTCAAATTCAAAAATTATTGGGTCAAACTCCCCGGATTCAAAGAAGTTGTCAAGGGTGCTTGGGACACTCCGACCCCACATCATGAGCCATTTCACATCCTCAACCATAAGTTGCGCCACACTTCACAAAAGCTAAAATCATGGAGCAAGGAAATTATTTCGGATGCCAAAAAACTATTCTTCATGGCGCAAGAGGTGATCCTAAGGCTTGACATTGCCCAGGAAAATAGAGAATTGACGTCCGTTGAACAACTTCTTCGGGCAAACCTCAAGAAAAGAGTGCTTGGCCTAGCTGTGATTGAAAGAGCAAGGTACAAACAAGCATCCAGAATTTTGACCATCAAATTAGGCGATGCCAACACAAGATTCTTCCATCGAAAGGTCAATGCGAGAAGAAGGAAAAATTACATCCAGCGATTAAGGAATGGCCAAGGCTGGGATATAAACCACGATGATAAAGCTCACGTGATACAAACACATTTTTCAGAATTCATGAGACATCCACCTTGCAGATAGGTTTGAAAGCATCTAGGCCCCTTAATGTGGTTTCGATGATTGTTGACAATATTTACCATAACTAACGTGTGTTTTGCAGAAACATTGGTAAGTTAAGTCATGGTGATGGATACCGTGGGCAATACGGGTTTCATGCTCCCTTGACGATGGAAATCATTTCGGTTTTCAAAGGATGGATGACAAGGTCAAGAATGGTTAGTTTCGATCGTCCATGGTGTTGGGTGACGTCGGATTAGTCGTTAGGACTTTGTTTTTCCTTTGGCCGTACTATTAAGGGGGGTGCAAATGGGTAGCTTGACCTAGATAAGTCTAATGGTTTAGGTGTGATGCACACTTGTGAAACTTAGCACTAGATAACTACAAAAAGGCCCTAAGGTACGTTGGAGTTAAAGCCGTTCACAAAGATCGTCGAATTCGAAGTGGAACGGTTGTTTTAGCTGCACCGGACGCTGGACCGAAGAGGACCGGACGCGTCCGGTCTATTCATTTGCGTGTGCAGCAAAATGTTTGAACGCACCGGACGCTGGGACAGTGAGTCCGGTGGTAAGCACCAGACGCGTTTGGTGCAACGCCGAAAATGATAACGGACCGGACGCCGGACCGGACGCGTCCGACGATTCACCAGACGCTGTCCAGAAGCTATGTTTGCAGACCGAAACACCAGACGCGTCTGGTGTAACGCACCGGACGCGTCCGGTGGGTACGTAACGGCTAGCTGAGTTCGTTAGCATATTTCAAAGATTGAACGGACCGGACGCGTCCGGTGCTGTGAACCGGACGCGTCCGGTGACCCCGAAAATCGTGGTTTGGAAGGTAACGGTTGGATTTGGCCCGTGGGGCTATAAATACATCTCCTACCCCTCCATACCAGAGGTCTTGCCTATTTTCTTCAGCTAAACAACCTCTTTAACGTCCAAAGAGAGCAAGAGCCCTAGTGAGGTGC
>CM041637.1:25573277-25712323 GCA_023333625.1 Bothriochloa decipiens | reverse complement strand
TACAACACTCACAATTGGTGATGGGAGAAGGGCATCGTTCTGGAAGAACACATGGCTACACGGCCGACGGCCCTGTGACGTAGCACCGCTCCTATTCTTCATCTCCAAGAAAAAGAACAGAACTGTGCAACAAGCTCTACTTGCCAACAATTGGATACGAGATATCAATCTCCGGCATCCAAGCTTTTCGACCCAACATTTCAATGAGTACGTTAATCTATGGAGAGAGACAAGACGCATCATGTTATCAGCTGGCACACCTGATGCCCTTGCGTGGAAATTCGAGGAAAATGGAGAGTACTCCGCTTCGTCTGCCTACCATGCCCAGTTTATTGGCGCTACCCGCAACAACTTTGACACTATGATATGGAAGCCATGGGCACCGCCTAAATGTAAATTCTTTAGTTGGCTCGCAATTCAGAACCGAATTTGGACCGCTGACAGACTGGAAGCTCGAAATTGGCCAAATCAAAGGATTTGCCCACTTTGCAGGACGCACGCAGAGTCGGGCCTGCACCTCTTCAAAGAATGCAGGTTCACAAAGCGTTTGTGGGGCGAAATCGCCATCTGGACGGCAACCCCTAACTTACAACCGAATGTCTGGCCGCAAGCGAGACACTGAAGAATTGGTGGACGGCCATATCATGTACGCCAAGCGCGAGTAGGGGCGGCCTCCGCTCGATCGTCATCCTAATCTGCTAGGAGGTTTGGAAGGAGAGAAATGCTAGAATATTCCAACATATGGAGTCCACAAACCTTATTGTGCTTTAGAAAATCAAGGACGAGGTGAGAGTGTAGATCATGGCGGGAGCAAAACACTTAGCCAATTTCGTTGGCCACCTCCGTGTGTAGTTTTGATCGGTCCCTCTCTTGGTGGAGGTTTTTCGTATCATTGTATTCTGTTGTTCATGTACAGTGCTCATCGGACATTTCTCTTTTTTAATATAGCGGGCACCTCTCCTCCGGTTCGTTTAAAAAAAAAGAATACTGTGTATGACCATGCGCCGTACTTAGTCCTTGATGATGGATCCCGAAAGATTTTGCTATGTGCAAGTGAAATGGTGCAAGTAGCCCTCGACGCGTGAGCTCCACGTGCAGTGTACCACCATCTCTTGATTGCGCTTTCGGTTGATCCGAGGGAGGCCACAACGGGACCGGGGATTGGTCGGCTACTCGGCTGGCTGGAGAGTGGCGAGTGGAGACTCATTTGCCGTTTTTTCTTTTACAACTGCAGGAGTATTATATATTAAGGCTGTCAAATTACATAGTAGATGTCTTTTAAGGAAGACACAAGTTACATAATAGATGTCTTCTAAGGAAGACAAGATTATGTAAAGATACTATGATTAAAAAAACACCAGCGTTGACTAAGATACGGTGCAGAATAATTCTATCGGTGAGGGGTATTTGTAGGAGCGTCAAAGACGCGTGCCCTCGAATAGAGGGATCGCGTATAACGTCGTTTAAAAGTAGATCAGTGGAGCCGTCAAGTCAGAAACATTCCGACAACCGCAACCGCAGGATGATTTTGTCGTCGTCGCCAAAGATGGAAGAAGCTCGAATCTAAGATAAGTAGAGGCAGAGTCATCAAAATATCACCGGAGAAGTAGCTGTCTATCTAGAACCGTGGACAAGACCGCTGGCTGCACTGCGCGGCCGCGTAACCCACACTGAGGCAAAGGGCCACAGTGGGCCACGTATAGGGCCTGTACACCAAGTCTTGCCATCCAGCACGGATAGCACGCGTCTTCGTTTGGGGAGTTGAAAATGCAGGCACCACCGCATGGGGGACACGTTGCAGGTGCGGACCCCATACTGGCCCACCCCACGAGGTTTCTGTTCCTCTGAGAAAACTTCGACGCGAAGGATCTTGGTGAGATTGGGATCCCGCCGGCCATCGCGGACTCGACGCCGGCAACCGAGAGGTTGGCGCGAGCGGCTGTGAGGACGTCGGGGAGGCCATCCCGCCGCACGAGCTCGTCGCGCGCCGGCAGGACGCTCAAGGGACGCGACCTCCGCCATTTCCGTACCGCCGTCCTGCGCCGCACCAGCTTTGTGAACTGAAGCAGATGCGAGGCGGCACGGATCAGCGCCCTGCTGGACAGATTCCAGTCTCCTCCATAGAATCTGCATCGCCGAGCAGAGCACCAACGCCCGCGGGTGGGCGCCGTGTTCCTGTTGGAACGCCAGGAGCTTGAATCGGCAGAGCAGGGTTTCTGGTATCTCCTGTAATCGATCTGGGCAGGAACAACACCATGCCGCTCTCGTGGTCACGAATCGAAGGAAGGAGAAACACATGATAGAATGAAGTATGAGGACTCTGGTCCTCGTCGCACCCATCCGAGATGCTTGTCTTTATGTAGTAGGAATCTTACAAGGGGCAAGAGAGGGGAAAACAGGGGTGGAGGAGGAGGGGAAACCGGCCCTCCTGCCCAACCTCCGGCGAGGGCGGGGCGGGGGCCGGCGGCAGTGGGCGGCGGCGGAGCTAGAAGGGCGGGCGGTGGAGGGCGGCGGCGGGGTTAGAAGGGCGGGCGGTGGAAGAACTCGCACCTAGGCGACTCTCGTTCACGGCACGGAGGCCACTCTCAGCTCTGTAGATTCGCGTCGTAGGCACTTTATGCGGCGCCAGTGTTGGAGACTCATTTGCCGTTGAGTTGCAATCAAGAGATATAATACCTGTCTCCCTAACTTGCAGCCAATGCAGTGAAGTCAAAGACCTTATCAGATTCACTTGAGTACTGTATGTACTACGCACTTTCACATCCAGTCTTGATTTCTTATCTTTGTCTCGTGGAAGATTGGGTCTATCCTTTTATGCTTGGGCCGGCGGTGCATGTCCTGTGTGTACTCTCGATCTCTATCTGAGATTACACAAGTTATTTTAATTTTTTTTGGGACGTCAAGTTTTATACGTTAAAAAAATCAAAATAATTTATAATTTAAAACATACGAAGTAGTTCTCTTCTGTTGTATATATATCCATTGGAGATTAAATGCATACGAGGATACGTGCCTTTAAATTAAACTTTCTATGTAGCTTTGGCCACGTCTACTATTTATATGTCATGCCTCATAGGTTCTTGGTAAATTACTCCATTCATTTTGAAGAGTCAAAACATCTCTAATTTATATAATAAACTAATAACATCTATGATGCAAAACAAGTAATTATATTTTTATAGCATACCTATTTAATTTATAGATATTTATAATTATTTCATATAATTTTGGTCAAATTTAAAATGTTTCGATTCTTTAAACAAATTAAAGTCACTTAGAATTGGATAGCAGAGAGGAGTATACCCTATGATGAAAGTAGTAGCACTATTACAATTAAAGTTAATAGGCCCCACGTTTCAACAACAGCAAAATTCCTTACGGGAGTAGTAGTATCAAACATTTGGTGGATGCAGCGCGTGGGGTGCATAGTGGGAAGTGGAAACCCAAGCCTGGAGTAGCTGCAGAGGGAGAGAGGACTAAGGAAGGCTTTTTTTGTGTGGTGGTTTGGTGGACTAGTCACTAGTGTAGCGTGGTGTCGAACTCATGTTGGAGACACCATGCAGTATGACACAAACGACTCGACAATACACTCGCATAAAATCTTAAATTAGATTTATAGAAAAAGTCGTAACAATCCTAACGACAGCCCAACAGAATTAGAAGAAAATTGGGCCAACTCGGGCTCACAAGAGGAGAAGCCGCCGCAACGAGCCGTGTCTCGCGGGGCCAAGGTGCCGCGCACGTGGAAGAGGAGTCCGCGGGCGCGCCGCCGCCGCCACCGTTGTCTACGGAAAGTGCCACGTCACCTAGATATATTAAGATAATAGAGATAAATAAAATAGAAAGCACGGATCCCAGGATCGCCGGTTGCTTAGGGGTTAAGTCTTGTGAGGACTATAAATAAAGACCCCCATGTAATCAATTCAATCAAGAAAGGAATAGAAGAAACCCTACCTTTAGCTATTGGCTTCTGGCTCCCTCACCCCCAACCCTAGTCGCCGCCGCCTCCACCCGCACCGCACGCGCACACGCCGCCGCCAGCAGCGGTGCCGCCGCGGTCACACGCCGCCGCCGCTCCTCCACCCTATCACCGCCCTCCATGTGTCAATCGGAGTCATGCCCCTTACATCTGGTATCGGATGACCGGTTCGATCCATGGCCACCGCCACCACCATGGACGCCGCCATGAACGTCGAGATCGAAGAAATCTGCAAGGACCTTCAAGCTACACTTGTAAGTTTTGCAGATCAATTCCAATCTATGCAACAGCAACAGGATAACGCTCAGATTGACGCCGCCAACGAGATCACCATCGACATCAACGATGCAATCATCGATCTAGATCATGGCCTCAACGACGAGGAGGATAAGCTGGCACCTATCATCGGCGCCCACCACGACAAGGAGATTCATCCCCTCGGCGCCACCGACGTCATGATCCAACCCAATTTGGATCTGAACGCCGCCATCGACATGGAGGACGTCACCAACAACGCCCACCAGCTGCTCGATGAAACGCCCGTGCAGGCAGAACATCGCCCAGCTACCACAACTCCATGACCAAGGGCGCTGCAACACGCAGCCACTCTACCAAGCAACTTTGCCTTCGACATCGACACCTCCAACGACAACGTCAGCACCGTGTTGTTGTACGACGACACGTCGCACGACGTCCGCATCCTCAACATCAGTGTGTCTGACGACGTCAATCCGGATGTCGCTCTCAGCAACCCTGACATCAACATGGAGCCTCCACGCGCCAACAACGTCGCCCTCGTCAAGCTGGACCCCGACGATAGCAACGTCGCAGGGCACATCCATGGCGTCACTACCACTGCAGTCCAACCCAGGTCAAACCTAAAAAGGCCACCAGCAATAACAACAACCGCAACCTGGCCAGGTACAAGACTGTGGTGCATATCCCTACTGTTCAGCGCCCTCACCCTCTTTACCAGAGCCACCGACACCATGTCGACACCAAGACGCGCCAACTACCACGTTGTCGACAACAACGCGCACCAGGTGTTTAATGAAAAGCACCTCATGGCCAAGGAGATCAAGTGGACACCCCCCGACATCGACAGTAGCATGCTCGACGTCCACAACAACAACATGGCCCTGAACAACTACATCTCCTCCGTGCTCGACCACATCGAAAACACCAACAACAAGCACTACGACGGCCCCGACACTCAACGCTCCAACAACTATGACGCTGGGAACATCAACACCATCACCGCCACGTTGACTTGGTTGATCCCCAGCAGCACCCCAGAAGCTCTAGCAGGAGACCTGGCATTGCTAGAGATTGGACCATGGCACATGGGACAACCGGCGCCTAGCACGCACCGGCCTCTAGCAGCAGCATACATCAACAGCGCATCAGTGATCGTCCGGCAAGGCCAGGACCCGCTTTACATCGACAACCTCCTCTATGGCTTGGAGTTTGCAGCAACTCACACGCCATGGAGCATCACCATCATCGACGACACCAACAAAGAAGGCGCAATATCCACCACCTTTCTCATCAACAACATCGACCACCAACACTACAGCTACTTCAACTTCGCGCCCTACTACAGAGGCAACCTCGACGCCAAGCAACTCCACATCATCCTCAACACCTCGATCAACAGTCGCATGACTGAACACCTGGAGGCTATCTCGTCAGGAGCTCTCCCACCCACCATCATCACAGACTGCTCCAATTCCGTCGCGAGGACGCACCGATCGGAGAAGGGTAGAGTGTTGTAACAATCCTAACGACGGCGCAATAGAATTAGGAGGAAATTGGGCCAACTCGGGCCCAAAAGAGGAGAAGTCGCCGCAACGAGCCGCGTCTCACGGGCCCAAGGCGCCGCGCGCGTGGGAGATGAGGCCGCGGGCGTGCCACCGCCGCCGTCACCGCTGTCTACAGAAAGTGCCACGTCACCTAGATAGATTAGAAAAATAGAGATAAATAAAATAGAAAGCACGAATCCGCAGGATCGCCGGTTGCTTAGGGGTTAAGTCTTGTCAGGACTATAAATAAAGACCCTCATATAATCAATTCAATCAAGAAAGTAATAGGGGAAACCCTACCCTTAGCTATTGGATCCTGGCTCCCTCACCCCCAACCCTAGCCGCCGCCTCCACCCCGCGCTGCACGCGCGCACGCCGCCGCCACGGTCGCACGCCGTCGGCCGGCCACCGCCTCCGCTCCTCCACCCTATCATCGCCCTCCACGTGTCAACCGGAGGTCAGGCCCCTTACAAAAGTGCTCTCTTCATATTGTACCGTAGGATGTGTCAGCAATTTATATTTGTACTTTAATATAGGACATTTTCTTTGGCAAAAGATATAGGACATTGTGTACATCGCTATCAAGACAAGGCACTACACGCTATACTACTCATCATATACATAGTTGTTGGGGTAGTGAGTGGTGAGTCTAGGTCACGACTGATCAAATCCTAAATATGCAGGTTCAGCCACCGGAGCAGATTTACATCAAAGCCATAATGTCAGACTCTTCCTCAGTTATCATGGCTTTGGCTGCAACGGTTACTGAAAACTTACATTTCCACTACTTCAATTTCTTGACTCAGTGCTTCATCAAAACTAGACTGCAGGTATTCTTGCTAGAAAGCTATTGTAGAATCAGAGGAGTCCACTCTGGGTTCCTCTTTCACTTGTTCATATTATGATCATGTAACTCCATGTCCTTTACTGACTGCTCTTAGTTCAGTAACCATGAATAATGTAACGATCTTATCAGCTACTTGTTGCTGAAATAAAGTTGTTTGTTTAAAAAAAAAGGTTCACGATAGGGCTATGAGAATGCGTCGCCAAAGGAACACTGCATCTGATGGACAATTTATCTGTCACGATGCTGTTTTGATACTAGCCTAATAGAAAAATATACAGTAGCACGTTCCTTTTTTAATTCTATTATGGTGCTTAGATTCACTGTTGTGCACTATTCATTAGAGCTAGTTTTCTCTCTCTTTTCTCTCCATCTCACTGAGCCGGTGAAGCCAAAAGGACGTACCTAGTGCCGTAGGCTCCCGTACTCCTAGTAGCTCTAAGAGAGGGAGAGGGAAGAGAGAGCACACTTTAGTAAACAGTGCCACGATAGTTAATATGGCAGGAGAAGCTAAATCCACCTTTTATTAAAAAAAAGGGGTAAATCCACCTGAATTCATACAAAGAGGCAAGCAATCTTTTGCGAAGAAAAAGAAGAGCGTAGCAAACAATAACAGTATGTATATAAGGCGAAAGGGCATCTACTTGTACTACTATTATTTATATACTAGTACTGCCACTGACAGTGTCGATGCAACAAACCAATCGTCTTATACTGACACTGAGTCCGCCTGTTTCTACGTCTAAAAATGAAAAATTATTGTGGGTAAATAGAGCGATGCCTGCGGAACCCCGGCCGGCTGTTGTGGCCTGCGAAAAGAACGATGAAAAGGAGTATGGACGATGGAGTGGAGGGGACTGGTGAGCACGAGCCGGCGAGGGTACCGGGTCGTGCGTGTGCGTGCCTGCGTGGGGCGGACGCGGAGACCCGGGCCGTCGCCATCCGGCCACCAAGCAATAAATAATTGCTATTCCTTCGTCCTTTGTGGTTGGCCAGCTACGCCATGACATCGGAGAGGGCCGTCCTCGCACTTTCCTCGGGAATGGGAATGAGGACAGGGATCAAGATCCGCCTCCACGCCCCACGCACCGACGTCGGCGAGTTTTTAAATTTTATTTTAATAATCGGAAAAGGGAAAAGGAAGCCACCCGGTCGGCCGACGGCGACCGTTTGCCGACCTGCACTTCGCAGGCTAGATCTTTCGGCCCATTCTTCGCGTGTACGTGCGCCGTTAGCCCATTACGAAACGTCCAAACCTTCCGGGAGACTGGCGGCCTGCTGTGGGCCGTGCGAGGGAGAGATGGGCTGATGTGGGCCATTTTCCTTTTTTTAAAAAAATGGATAATATTTTGCGAGCTGTTTTTGGTTTGGACCGTTACATTTTTCACTTTTTATAGATCATAAAATACCATTACAAATTTATATATAAAATTAGACCTCAAATCAAATGTATATATTTCAAGAAAAGGTATTGGAAACTTGTATTATACTAGATATGTGCCGGTGTGTTGTATGGGTTAAGTTCACACCTACAAGGATGCACGTGGCTCGTATCTTAGACGAACATACTAAGAAATGTACAAATCTAGTTACATAGAATATGCAAAGAAATGCAATAATAAATTTTGTTTTCAGTTTAGGCCGTTATATTTTTTTTCACTTTTTAAAGATAATAAAATACTATTACAAATTTATATAAGTTTAGACCCCAAATGTATAAATTTCAAGAGAAAGTAGTGGAAATTTATATTATATATATATACACACTAGCTACTTATTATGTACTAAAATATAGCAATTAATTTCATAAGAGATTTTTTTGACACGAGTATCTTTCTCCGGTGAAGAATCAAAAAGATTATGATTTCTTAATAATAAAAAATAGATTATGATTTCACCACCAAAATGTGTGCTTGAACACTTCTATGAAAACTCTTTTGCAGTTGGAACACCCCCTAGATCCAAATGAAGAAGTTGCTGAGGGTATTTTTCACCAAATGACATAAAGTAGAAAAGATATAAAGAGTATCTTGGTGATGCTCAGCCTATTTGCTTGAAATTTTGAAGATAAAACAAATGACATATATTTGCAAGCATTAGTTAACAGTCTAGCTCTTCTTTTTAACTGAATTAACAGTCTAGCTCTACTGCTCTAGGCTCATGTATATCTAAATGTCCCTAAAAATCTATCTCACCATGTAATCTATCCACGTCAACGTCATTACCGCTACATCAAGTCCGCCATCAAACTGTCCAATGCCTTGAGTCAATGTGCTTTTGGTTAATATAGAAGATGCATTTGCATTTCACCCTCCTACAAACCATATCTCTTTTTAAATTTTTTTTGACATTTTCATGAATCAGCACTTGTCGGTAAGTGCCTTTTAGCTTTTAACAAAAAACAACAAAAATATTTGAAATTTGGGGACTATTGGGCATATCTACATATTCGCTTGAACTTATCAACCTTACTTATGAGATATGGTACAATGTTTTTCTTTCATAATAAAGCAACATCAACCGGTTTACTCTACATGATCTACCTCTAAAACTGGTATTCGAGCTGAGCTTCCTCTATAAATTGATTTTTAAAGACATTTGGGCTTTTCAAGTGTCTTTTAACTAGTTAATTGCATCTAATAATACCATTCTTAAAGGTGCCTAGGCTTTTGTGTTGCCTCAATGAAATCAAGGCATTTCTTCTAGAAGACGTCGAAAATTCTTGGTAGTCTCTAGAATAGACTTTTAGAGACGTTGATAATTTGATGGACTTCTCTCTAAATATAGGTGTAGCATAGGAATTTTGTAACTTTTTAATCAAGACGGATCAAATGAATTTTATATCAAAGTTGTAGTATTTGGTGGTATCTACAACTTTACAGCGCTAACCTTTTCATTTAAAATAACTAAGTTTTTATGATTTAAAATTACTTTTTTACCTTTTTTTTTCAAAATGGCCTTAGCTGAAGAAACTACCAAAAATAAAGTTGTACTCCCTCCGTCCCATAAATCATGCAATTCTAGCACAGCGTCATGGTTTAGTATCTCAAGTTTGATTAATTATAGATAAAAAATATCAATATTTATGTTAACAAAAAAATATCATTAGATTCATTATAAAATTTATTTTTAATAAATTAATTTGAAGTCATAAATATAAACAGTATTCATTAAAAATTTGGTCAAACATACGCTACTTTTGATGGCACGCAACCCCTAGTTGCATAATTTATGGGACGGAGGGAGTAGAACCCGAAGAAATCTGTAACTTTATAGTTTTCTAATTTTTTTATTTAAAATTGTTTATCGCTGATAATTTTATATTAAATTTCAGAGTTTTTTTTAATTTTTAGAACATATCTTGGACAGAGAACAGATATGAATGAGATTTGTAGCACTCAAGGATATGAAACTTTGTACTCGAAGAGACACGGGAGACGTTGTAAAACAACATCGACACGCACAGACACGCAGGGTACTTAGTTTGACCAGACCTGCTGATGTTTCGGAAAAAAACCAGACCTGCTAATGCAGAAACAGTTCTGTAACCTTGAAATGACAAATGAAAATGAATCAAACAACTTTATCAAGCTGAGCACAAAGTTTTGCTGACGCAAACAAGTTTGTCGTAGAAAGAAATGCAAATGCTATTTTCTTCGTAGGCTTAATTGGTCAGGCTTTTTGTTGTGAAACCCATCTAGTGGTGGAATCTACCCACAAGTTTCAAATCCTTCGTAAATTTATTTTATAATTTAACGGTATTATACTTTTCAGTGGCATAAGATATTTCGCTCAACAGCAAGACGTCTATGCTGACTTTATCGATCTCGAGATGTCCTGACAGTCTTTTAAAGATGCTCATAAAGATATAGTTTATATACGTGTGTTCATAAGAGTGTGTGTTGAGCGTTTGGTCCCGTGTAATTCGAAAAAAAAGAGAAAACACTTTCGTGACAATTCTGCTATCTATTTTTTGACGGATTTTATTGATTTATATCTACTGAGCCATACATTCTTTGCTTTGGGATTCATGCAACTTCTCAACCGTATCTACACATGGTCAGAATTTAACATATTTGAAAGTACCATAATCTGTCGACGGTTATCTAGTGTGTCCCTTTTCTTGAAGGGGCCTTTATACAACTATCGACAGATTTGTACACTCAAAATCTGTCAAATTCTAGACAAATGAAAAGATGACACATCAGCTCTAGAAAACTAATAGGTGCTAAAAGAAAAAAAAATCTGAAATCCGTCAAATTACCATCCGAGCCTAAAAAAGAGCACAACAAAGTTGATGCACGCCTAGTGCTCACTACTTTTGCTGCGGCTGCTCACCGTGCTATGAATCAAACGATCAAAAATTCAATAGATAAGAAACAGAGAAATCTGTTGAAAGATAACACAAATTTCAAATATATATGATGATCCTGTTTAGTTTTCACGAATTGATAGGAATTGTTTCAAATAATAAAACAGCAAAACATAGATTCAAGTATAAAGGAATCTAATAATAAAATGAGAAACACTTTCTATATATTAGCTTTAATTTATAGAATCCAGCTGAACAATTTGAATGACATTCAGAAAAAAAACTATATAATTTATGTTTATGGTATCAAGGGAATTCGCTTAAATAAAATGTTAAAATAATGGAGCGCTGTGTCTCGGATGGCACGGCTGGCGCAGAGTACAACGTCTTGTTAACTACAAATAATTATAATTAATTAAGCTGAAGATAGCAGTGCCAAGGATGGAGTCACGCAACCCACCAAATCAAATGGCAGTGAGGCACTGACACACACTTGACTGCAGCGCCGACCGGCCTAGGAGCAGGACTCCACAGAGACCCAACACAGCGGTCAAACAAAGGCAGCGGCAGCCGGCAGCAGAAGAGAAGCCGGCCGGCAGCGCCAGCGGCGTCTCCGCGCCGGGCTCCGAATCCGAAAATCCCCACTCCTCCGCTCCACCCCGAGGCCCACCAGCTGCGATGTCGTCGGCGGTGCCCCCGCCGCCGCCGCCCCAGCAGCAGCAGCAGGAGTCCCCCTCCGCCGGCGGCGACAAGGTCCTGGCTGCGGCGCAGCACATCGTCAAGTCCCTCGCCACCTCCAAGAACGCCGCCGACGACATGATCCGCATACTCTCGGGCTTCGACAACCGCCTCTCCTCCATCACCAACGACCACCTGTTCCCCTCCCCGGACCTCTCCGCCGCCTCGGACTCCTCCGCCTCCGAGATCTCCGTAGCCGCCGCCGCCGCCGCCTTCGGCGCCGCCGACCAGCTCATCCAGCTCTGGGACGCCACCCCGGAGTCGCTCGTCTTCGAGGCCCCCGAGGACGACGTCGCGCAGTACCTCGCCGCCGTCGACGTCGCCACGGACCACCTCGCGCGCGGCGGGCCCGGGGGCGCGCGGGCCGGCGTCGCCGTGCAGCTCGCCATGGCGCGCCTCGAGGAGGAGCTGCGCCACCTCATGGTCCGCCACGCCGTCCCCATCGACCCCACGGGCCTCTTCTTCTCGCTCCGCCGCCTGTCGCTCGAGTCCATCGACGACCTCGACGCCTCCGCCTCATCCCCGGACTTCGACGCCGCCACGCCGCACAGCCTCGCGCTCGACGCCACCCCCGCCGGCCCGGACACCGCGCGCGGCGCCGCCCTGGGATCCAACCCCTTCGAGGACCAGGTGTTCGATCCCGTGCGCCCCGAGGCCGTCGAGGACCTGCGCGCCATCGCCCACCGGATGGCGCGTGCGGGGTACGCCCGCGAGCTCGCCGACGCCTACTGCGCCGTCCGCCGCGACCTGCTCGACGAGTGCCTCTCCGTGCTCGGCGTCGAGCGCCTCAGCATCGACGATGTGCAGCGCATCGAGTGGAAGCTGCTCAACGACAAGATGAAGAAGTGGGTGCTCGGGGTCAAGACCGTCGTGCGCGTGCTGCTGGCTGGTGAGCGCCGCCTCTGCGACCATGTGCTGGATGCGTCCGATGAGCTTATGGAGGAGTGCTTCCTTGAGTCCACCAAAGGATGCATTATGCAGATTCTTAGCTTCGGGGGCGCCGTGGCGGTATGCCCCCGTTCGCCAGAGAAGGTCCCTCGGATCCTTGACATGTACGAGGCGCTCGCGGAGGTGATCCCTGAAATGAAGGACTTGTGCGTGGGAAGTTCTGGGGATGGTGTGATCAGTGACGTGCAGGCCATTCTTGATAGGCTTGGGGATGCTGTGAGGGGTAACCTGTTTGAGTTTGGGAAGATGTTACAGCAGGAGACCTCACGGAGGGCGATGACGACTGGAGAGATCCATCCAATGACACGCTATGTCATGAACTATTTGAGGTTGCTGGTTGTCTACAGTGAGACACTTGACGTGCTCTTGGCTGATGACAATAGCGATCAAGATGCTTTCAGAAGTTCTGATGATCAGGATCAGGAACACTTGGAGAACATGACCCCTTTTGGAAGGCGTCTCCTGAAGCTGATATCTTACCTGGAGGCCAATCTGGAGGAAAAATCTAAGCTCTATGAAGATCCTGCCCTGGAGTGCATATTTGCCATGAACAATTTGCTCTATATTGTTCAGAAGGTAAAGGAGTCCGAGCTAGGAAAGGTTTTGGGTGATCACTGGATAAAGAGGCGGTGTGGCAAGATCCGACAATATTCAAAGAGCTACCTAAGGCTTTCATGGACCAAAGTTTTGTCTTATTTCAAGGAAGATGGACATGGGAGTGGTAGTGGTAGCGGAAGTGGCAGTGGCAGTGGCAGTGGGCATTCAAGTTCGAGGATGTCCATCAAGGATAGGTTCAAGAACTTCAACATGGCCTTTGAGGAAATTTACAGGAACCAGACACAGTGGAAAGTTCCAGATCCTCAGCTCCGGGAAGAACTAAAGATATCAATATCTGAAAATGTGATTCCAGCTTATCGTGCTTTTCTGGGCAGATATGGCAATCAAGTGGACGGGGGAAGAAATCCAGGAAAATATATAAAGTACACACCAGAAGATTTGGAGAGCCAGCTATCTGATTTATTTGAGGGATCACAAGTGTCTGCCAATCACTCTAGGAGAAGAACATAGTTCATGGTTGGCAGGATCATGTTTCAGGTATGATTTTGTTGAACGGATTGATATTGATGAATGTTTGTACACATCACATCTGTTGATTGGATGCTTGTTCCCATAGTAGTCACTACAATACTGTAATACAACATGTGAACCTTTTGATATGCTTCCTATTGCATAGTGTGAATGAAGAAATGCTGTACATTTATTGTCCTGTTGTTAATTGTGATCCGTGCTGATCATTTCACATTAGTCATAAGAACATTTGCCACTAGGTAGGGTACAGAGTGTCCAAGGGAACTTGTTCGGTTCAATTAATTGGGGTTAACACATTTCTTTCTTTTTTCTTTTTTGAAAGGAAAGGGTTGCCACGTTAGTCCTGTGTCGTGCAGTCACAGTCTTTTGATGCAAACAACAACATAGCCTTTTGTCCAAAAGAGACAAGAAACAGAGAAACACATAAAGGTCACGGTTCAGGCACGTTAATGGTCAGTCTCCAAGCGCTCCTATCCATAGCTAAGTCTTTGGAGATATCCCACTCCCAGTTTAGGTCGACCTCTACCGCTTTTTACATTATCGGCCCGCTTTAAAACCCCACTATGCACCGGCGTCTCCGGAGGCCTCCGTTGGACATGTCCAAACTATCTCAACCGATGTTGAATTAATTTCTTCCCAATTGGTGCCACCCCAACTCTATCCCTCCTTGTGTGCCCACAAGTCTCAGTCTTTTGAGGATGGTGGACAAATTTGTGGTGCTATACAGAAAACGTTTATTTGCACCTTCAGTTTTCGGGTTATCCATCTTGTCTTGCAAAGTTAGAGAATGAAAGTTTACAGCTAGATCATTTTTGACACTACTGGTACCTCTGACTTCTTACTTGACTTGTGACTTCTGGGTACCTTGTGCAAGGAACTCTGCCATTTACCCTTTGATGATAAATTATTTCTCTGTTATCACTTATTACTTTTTCATAGTTTCAATTTCCATGCACTGGTGTCTTACTCAGGCTCATATATATATATATATATATATGGTGCAAGCTGTAGAGCTTTACCGCCTGTGACCAAGAGGTCCAGGGTTCAAGCCCCAGCCTCTGCACATTTGTGCAGGGATGGCTGCTGGCTATTTTCTCTTCCCCAGACCCCGCAGTGCGGGAGCCTACGGTGTGTGTGTATATATATATACATATATATATATATATATGTATATATATGAGCCTGCCATTCAAAAGTTTTATTTTGGTGCATGCTGCAAGCAGTGTGTTGATGTATCCTTGGATGTCACACTAACTTACAATATTACGCTTTGAGGACATTGGTTATACATGTAATCAATTTGGCATAAAAAACCAGGTCCTGCGTTTGAGACCTGGTTGGCCCAAATACATGGAAAACCATAATTGTGATGCTTTAAGGGGTCTTGTCTGTTCAAAGTGACATCAAGAGGATACCATGGATCGACCTGGCCCTACCACTGTTGAGTTCAGAAATCAGAGTGCACTTGTAGTTCACTGCAGAGTGTTTTAAGTATAAGTAGGTTGCCTGTTTTCCTCAGCAGCTTAAACTTTTGAGTGAACTGGTGAATGCTTTAAACTCAACTCTATGAAGATGGTGTTAGACATAATCTGCTGCCACCCGATCTTTTCACTCGGCATGACCAGGGCCAGGTAGCCCAGGACGTGCCGCAGGTCATGGCAATAGGCCATGCTTGCCATTGTGTAGTCATGACATCAGCCATGTTTGAGTAGTGGGCTGATGTAAGCTATGTACTAGGAACAGTAGAGGCTATAGACAGCCATACCACCTTGTTGGTAGATAGGTTGTATAAATGTGTATGTTATGCAATGGAAAAGGCAACTCTTGCCACCAGTCTTCAGTTCGCAGAGTGTGTGCTGTGTGTGTGGGGGAAGAGAGCTCGGCTCGTCATCTTCCTTGGTTCAGGGAGGACTTCGAGGGGGGTCGAGCAGGTGCTGCTCGCCTCGACGACGCTAGGATCTAGCGTCAATAGATGGTATCTGAATGACTGATTCACCATTGCATGTCATAGGGGGCTAAACACTAAGATGGAATTATAGGTCTACATTCAAAAGTTCTTTTACACAGCAGTGCATGCCAAAGGGGGCTAAGCACTGAGATGGAGTTATAGCTTTCCATTCAAAAATTGTTTTACACAGTACAACTCCCCAACTACTGATTGCTTTTGCCCAAATATAGCTTTTGTATTACAGGTTACAACGTGCTCCGCATATGCGAATTGGAATTTATACTATTGTAGTATCATATTTGACACTTGTCTTAGACAGAAGATGAGCAGAAGGATTTTATATTATCTCCCATTTGAACAAATTTTTGTCCCAAGTGTGGTAATTGGTAACTTTGATCAATCATAGTTGCATCATTAGTAGAACGCCTGTCTTACTAAATCCTGATAATATATATGTACTTTGCCTCTTAGTAAAATTGTTGAGGTTCAGTATACACTTTTGGACAGTAGACACTTATTATGCATAGCATGTTTGCTCGTATCAGCAAATAAGGTTACTCTTATGTTTCTCTTCACCAGTTTAAAACATCCTGCTGCATTTGCCAGCACTATCCAACTTAGATATTAAAACCATGTCTAAATAGTAAATACATCAAACATTAAAAACATGTTACAATCTCATTGGATGCTATTACTGTAAGAAAGGGAAGTAATCCTGTAAATTTCAGATCTGATACTTGACTTAAATTGGAAAAGGCTGGATGGATGTCCAAAATTTTCTTTACTCGCTAGTTTTTTCAAATATACTTCTGAACTTAAACTTTGCGATCATTAGTATAGAAAGGAAAATAGATAAAGGAACTGGGAAGTTTTTCCCCCACTTTTGTAGTTCACGAATCAGGGAAATTTGTTACATAAGTATAGCAAAGAAAGCAATTAATGAACTGTTGACCTCTCTGTCCAAAGAAGCCTGCTAGAACTTGGTACGGGAACAACAAATACTAGATGGGACGATTGCACATTCACACAGGTCATCTAAGGTCCATTCCAAACATACATTTATGTGAAGACAATTTGAAACTAGATCATGTTAATGTCAGTCTTCTATACAATCAATAGAATACTAGTGGTCACTACTGGGGTTCTAATGAGTACAGGTTGCAGCAAAGTTGATTGCCCAAATATCATATAGATTAACAATTCAACGTCAGTGTATGTGTCCCTGTGCCATTATACAAATGTGAACTTGTTGTGTTCTCATGTACATCATATGGAGCATCCGAGCATGCATGCATGTGGTGCTTGGCATCATACTTGGACAAAGAAAAAGGTATCATGTTAGCCTCCTGTAGGCATGGCAGGTCTTCTTTCCCATTTGCCATCAACTGGTTTCTGACATGTGATCTATAAGCATATTATGCCTTAGTTATGCCGCTAAATTTGTATATATACTGAAAACAAGTCTGTCAGCCACATTTAAAATGGTCTGTATATGTGTCATTGGTGAATACCGTCCTTTCTGGTGCATCATAGGCCAACTTGTAATTTGGCGCTCTCTTGTATCATTTATAGTATTGGATGTTTTGTTGAGCTTTAACAAATGATTCCTTAAGTAATGTTTAGTCGATTCTGTTGAACAAGAATGTACTCTTAATTTCTGCCTTTTGCTTATAGCAGTAAGTAATTTCCTATGTTTTCACGTTGGTCGATTTCTACTGTTAATTATATTTGTGATATTGAAATATTTGTGATGCTGTTGAACGATGTACCTGTAACCTGTAAGTCATTTTGGTGGCAACTTGAAGTACCCCTTTTGCTAAGGTGAGGCCATAGCATTTCGATGGAAACTTGAAAAATCATGGTTTATGCATCAAATCGAATCCAAATTCTTAAACCATATCAATGGCATATATATAGTACTGCATCTATTGCAATTTTGCCATAAAGTTCTGGAATGGGTTCAGGTTTTCATTGAAAAACAATTGGACTATATATTCCCATATATCACCACCTTTGTTGACTTCCTTGAAATTGAGATTTCTACCTGGCCTCTGGTTATGCTGCATATTGAATATTTGAATGTACCATTTTTGTCAACCTGTCAATAAATTACTTTCTAGTTTGAAACTTGAGATGAACTAGGGGGGCTGGAACAAATATCTGACTTAATGGCATAACTTTCTGATAACTTTGATACAATACTTTTGTTAAAGACAAATTTGTTGCAAGGTGTACTTGATACTTCATCTTTATTTCCTGGAGAATCTATCTGAGGTTAGACACTTTCTTGTGTAGCACTGTTGCATTGGGCCAGTGGGCCCTCTATTATGGAAAAACCCTGTGAAGTCTGGACAGTGCACGTCATGCTTTTTAAACTTGGATCCCTTGATTTGTTTGCTTGCTTGTAAAGAGCTTTTATGAAGGCCGGCAGATGTGAAATGCTGCATTGTTCAAATGTCGTAAAACCTCTTTGACAGAGATTGAGTGGTTAGATATTGGGGAATCTCGACAACTTTGGCGCGCCTCCTCTTAAAGTGTCTGGATTTCACATGTGTTGCTCAGGCACTTCGTTCCTTTCACATAAAGGAAAAGTCCAGCATTTTCAGCAGGACAAGACATGTTTTGCAAGAATCTTGATCATTTCTTACGTTAATGTACTATATGAAAGCGAGGTGGGTCGTGCAATTGTACAATTGGTATGCTGTCCAATTCTTATGCAACTTATTTTTACTCTTAATATTCTACATTTGAATCAACGAGTTCATTAGTTTTTATTATGCTACAAGTAGCTGTTCCAGTACCTTCAGGCTATGTCTTAATTTATTGCTCTGATGACAACACCAAGACCTTGAGCTGTTCCACATGCCAATTGCGCCGCCGCATCCTGTTGCAATTGAGCCAATCTTAGCAGGGCTCTTCGTTGTTTAGGGGGCTCTTCGTTCCTTAGCGGGGCTTTTCGTTCGCTTAGCGGAGTTTTTTTTTATTTTATCAAGTTTAAATGACAAACTCTCGGAGAGAATCTATTTTTTCACTTGTCATATATTTCAGCAAGTTGCCAAATCATGATATTTGCCAAGTGAATTTTGGCAAAGAGATGCTCTATGACATTGAGAATTAACGTTGATGCTTATTTTGCCGGATAAATATTAGTTAATGTATATAATCAATTTAGGAATGTGGAAAACTATGGGCATCCTAAAACATGACATGAATGCGAAACCCATAATTTCATTTGGTGTTTAGTTAACTTTTATAACCGTCAAGTGATACATCGGACTTGATCACACCGATTCTCCCATGAAAAAAAGGAGCACGAGCCCACCAGCAATTCGGCATTCTCCCTACGTTCAAACGAACACTCCGAAATAAAAGTAGCTAGGAATCCAAGAAACAAACTCGATTTCTTGTCACTTATTCTAATTAGAACTCCCGACAGAAGTCGATCTTTCTTGATTAATTACTAGATGAACCATGAAGATTGGAAATAATGCAAGTGCCAGATATGATATTCAGGCGCCCCTCTCCAGCATCTCGCAGAACCTTTTGAAGGACTCGAGCTTCTGCAGCTTCATCTGCTCGTGGAAGCGCCTGATGAACACGTCCGCCACACGGTCGATCTCGTCCTCCAGCCGGAATGACCCCGCCTCCACCGCCGGCCCCGGAGCAGCGGCGTCGTCCACGGTCGCAAGAAGCTTCGTCTCGCCAGCGGCTGCTGCTTCCACCACGTCCTTGTCGTCCTCGTTGGCGCCGGCGTCCCGGTCCAGCGCGAAGCTCGGCAGGCTGCTGAGCAGGACGACGGCCCTGGCTTCCTGCTCCACGGCGAGGCTCGGCAGGCTCTGCAGCACCGCGGACTTCCTGGAGCCGCTTGTGGCTGGGAAGAGGCGCTCGGCCTCGCTGCCGCCGCCGCCACCACCACCGTGGCTGGCACCCACCGCATTGCCGCTGCTCTGGCCACTGCCGCCACCGCCCATGATGGCGTGGATCTTGCTCTGGATGGCGCTGAGCAGGAGCTTCTTGTTGCGCATGATGCCGAGCACGATGAGGCGCGTCCGGAGGGAGCTGGCCTTGGTGCCCACGGCGGTGGACCTGGACTTCACCGCTGTCACGATGGCGGAGAAGAGCTGCTTCAGGTACCTGGACGCCTTCTTCATCTTCTAAATTATGGAATGTGCCAAAGAAATGCTCTACAAATAATATGATTAACGAATGAGAGATAGTTTAGTTAGCGTGTGGCGGTGTGCAATATATAAGTGCTAGACTATTGGCATGGAGTTTGGTCTGAATGGTTTCATGGGTATATATAGGCCGCGGCCGGTTGCCCGGGGTGGCGGCGACGACCTCTTCTCACCACCCGGCCCTGCAATGCAATCTTCTGCTGCTGCTTGTTCCAGGAAGGTTCAGCATCACATGGATGCAAAGTTTCATGGTCGCCTGGAATTATGGGCACTGAGAAAAGTAGGAGCGAGGGCCGGCCGGGGCAATAGTAACCCAACATCCATCAACCAATCGATATAAGGCTACTGTACTGATTAAAGCAAAAGTACGTGGTAATAACAAAAAAGATGGTCGATGATGCGTAAGCAAGGTAATTAAAGTAGTAAAAGGGCCGGCCGGGACACCAATGTTTGTGTGCATCGTCATCGATAATAAAGAGCTGACGATGATGATGTTTGATCTGTGCCAGTAGTGTCGATCATATATATGCATGTGGCCCCATTTATGCATGAGAGATTCCATGGATGTACTCTAGCGATCTTGTTATTGCTGATTCACAGTCGTGTTGAATTGGTTCCTTTTTGAGAGTTTGGTGAAACATATATCTCATGCTTGTGGTGTGGAGCTGCAACTTGCACGTACTTGTGCTTGTGATAGATTGAGTTTGTCACATTCTCAAAAAAAAAAAGATTGAGTTTGTCACTTCTCTATATACATTGTATTATTAGTTTAATCTGATTTGCTTCCCGTTGTCGAATGCATATGGTTTGCTGCGTATGTATCCAAAGACCGGATCGAGAGCTGCAAGTTCAAGTGGATGCAGAGGATAAATATGCATTTTGATCGAATTGACAAACTGAATGGTTGTTTGAAGACTAGGTATCTCTGAATGGCAAAATCCTACGAGCTAAGCTGCTGGTTTTCACATGATCAATTTAGATATATTTGCATTTTTCTTGTATCAATGGTCCAACAAAGTTAAGAAAGTTTTAGGGTGCAGTATATATATGCCATCTATACGAAGTGATCGATATACACAACGATCGATCCATATATCTACCACTCTGTTATACTAGTATAGCTAGCTGAATGCACACTTTTAGATTCTGATCTAACAAAACAGTGTGTACCCCATAATTTGTAAAAGAAAAGATAAGTAATAACAATACATAATCCATTATTCATAATTATTCCGTTAATCCATCATGGCTAGGGCCTAAAACGGAATCTCAGCCGCTAATCGTTGACGCCTTTTGGAAGCCTTCGCCGCTAAGGCTCACTTGGCCGGATCCAGTACAGTGCATTCAGTGAGCCGGCCAGTGATGAGCTGAGCAGCACCTCGCTTCCTTTTGTCCCCATGCACGATGAGTGGTAATCTGCGATGCGTCCTATGCTGCGTCCCTGCCCTGCCCTGCCCTGCCCTGCCCTGCCCTGCCCTACATAGCTTAGCTAGGGTGGCACAACCACTATCAGTACAATGCAACTGTGTTTTCATGGAGGGACCAAAGTTTAACCTATACCTGCAACCTTTACAAATGCCAAAGCCAAAATGTGTATGTATAGGCCGAATCTTACCCTTTCTTTTAATTCCTCTCCGATCCTACCTTTCCTAAGCACCGTAGCAAATATCATCTATTCCTTCCATCTCCAAAGACTCATGCTTTTAGGATTCTTAGCATAAATTAATGCTCAAAACAAATTTACCGGTGATTATCGAAGGTGATACATGCTAACTACTTCTTCCATATCTCAAATTAAATCAACTTCTAAAGTTGTTCTAAGGGCACCCGACATCGTGTCGTTAGTTCTCCTATTAGTTTTCACATAGGAGAGAGAACTGCGAGAAGCTCTCACTGCTACTAGCGAGAGCCGGTAGCCTCGTGTCTCCATGCCAAGTGAGAACCATCACGTGACTTTGCCTCCCTGGCTCCCTTTGCTCTCCTAGTTCGCATCCACACTCATTTTCTTCCCCTCCCTGCTGCGATCACTGACGCCGACGTTAGGAGGGATGAGGAGGAGACCTCCACCGCAATGGCCCTTGCTTAAGGCTTGGGCAAGAAGATCTCAACCACCGTGTGTTGGTGGTGAGGAGGAGGTCAGCCGTTACCTTGGGCTGGGGAGTGCCCATAATCCCATACACTCCCTTCCCCCACATCAAACCGACATATGCATCTTGGTCTTCTCTAGAGCAAAGGCAAGATGTCGACGATAGGGTGTGTGTGTGCGTCGAAGCGTTGGTGGGTGAAACATCTAGAGGGGGAGCGCCAACCATTGGCAAGGTAGATGTGCCACGAGCTGGGCGGGTGAAGCGGCCGACACGGAGGAGAAGCACCGACATTGGGAGAGAGAAGTTCATGGTTGGCGGTGGGTGACTCCTGTGGAGGAAGAGCCATGGTCGGCGGTGGTCAAAGAGGATCGACAATCTGGCTCATGGGGAGGAGGAATAGCTACCCCCGGTGGCGAGGCAAAGTGGGAAGGCATGGACACAAGACGATAGCTTTGTTGTGCCTACCTTGACGAGCTGAGCTCGGTGATCACCATCATGAGCCAAGGAAGACCTCACACATAGATAGATAGATAGATAGATAGATAGATAGAGAGAGAGGTGTCGGGGGTGAAATGTGTTGGTGGCAGGGCAAATGAGAAAGGTGTGCTTTGCAGATGGTGGCATTGTCGCCTACGTTGATGAGCTGAGCATCATTGGCATGAGCAAGGAAAGGCCACCGATCGACATAGACACACAGGTGGGTCACAGTGCATGCTGCACTCGATATGCCGATTGATCTAGAAGAAGGCACTGTATATACTAGAAAACTACTAACATATGGGTCCCACACAATATAGAAAATTTATTATATAGATAAACTATTGGGTAGGTAATCTATATTTATTTATTATATTCTACTTGGATATTGCTATAGAGAGCGGTTTGTCTTTATTGTTGAGGGTGCCCTAAGTCAAACTATTTTAATTTAAATCAAAATTATAGAGAAAGAACATCAATACTTATGACACCAAATTAGGATCATTATATGGATCACGAAATTTATTTCTATAATCTATACTTTTTAATGTCATTGCATTGTTACCATCTCCTATAAAGTAGTTAAACTTAAGATATTTTGACTTAGGGTGACTTTTGGGATCAGGGTGTAAGAATACATGGAGACAAGCAAAGGCACAGCTGTCTCAAAGTGATATGTGGCTAACCTAGTGTCAAGAGCTAAAACATCAAACTTTTTGGGGGATAATTTTTGAATCCTAAAATTTCAAGTTTTCTATATGACGGTGGAGTACGTGTGTGAGTGAATATATATACAGTGCATGGCATATGAGATCCCTATGAACAAAAGCGATGAAATCAAAGGTATTGTACTAGGTAGGCTAGGGTGATTATTGGCCATCGCCATGGAGGTATGGGTGGATGGATTATTAGCTGTGAGTGTTCCTGTGGTGACCACCGTACGAGTCATGGAGGCAGCTTTGCTGACTTCGGACGGCCCTCTTGGGCCTCGGCCTTGGGGTGCGCGTCAGCTGGCAATCATCGTCTTCTTCTGAGGCATCACATGCATGTTATATTAGCAATAAGCAGGTTTTTTTTTGAAGGAAGCCAGCTGGCGCACTTTATTAATTAGGAATCAGGGATACATCATTCGCCAAGGCTCCTAGTACGAAACTAGGGGGTTCATCGACCCAGTTACAAACTATTTTACTTTGCATTGCGACTCTAGCTAATTCGTGAGCAACATTATTTGCTTCACGATGACAAAAATCCAAAGAGATAGAAACAAAATCTAACCATAGCAGATTGCAGTCCTCATAGACTGGAGCACTGATTGTCGCCGAGAAACCTCCCTGTCTCATTGTTTCTACAACCTCTGCACAATCCGATTGAACTCTGATTCTGTTGCACCCCATCGTTTGAGCCAGCATCAGTCCTTCACGGAGGGCGGTAACCTCTGCAGTAGCAGCATCCGCCATGTGCTCAAAGTAATTAACCCTTGCACCCAAGAAAGTCCCCGTGTGATCTCTAATAATCGCTCCTGAACTCCCCGTACTTTCTTCAGGCTTATAGCTAGCATCGACATTTAGTAGTATCTCAGCTTCGGGGGGTCTCTCCCATCCCTTCTTCTCCTTCTTGCTTACTCTTCTCTGCCTTTCTGCACGCTGATAGTTGGTTGTCATTGTGGCAATTGACAAAGCAGCTCTTGTCGGATTTCCGACAGACTCACCGTGCACAAACTTCCGACGTTCCCACCAGATATACCACCCACCTGTCAATATTAGTTCGGCAAGGCCAATCTGGTTTATCTCTTCAATTTGTCTAGGCACCGAGATCATATCTGCCACAATTACAGAACCCGAGCTGTGTACTGCTAACGCCATATTGATTATTTCTGAAACCCCAAGTATACTCCATATCTCCTTAGCTCTGTTGCAGGTAAATAACACATGTTTTATATCCTCACAACTCTGCTGACAAGCCGGGCAACTACTTGAGTTTTCAATATGTCTGTTTGCAAGGATCCCTTTGCATGGGATTAATCCATGTAGAACCCTCCAACCAAAAATCTTAATTTTTGATGGCAATTCTAATTTCCAGAGCTTTGACCAAACTTGTTCATCTCCCACGCTTCCAGCTTGGTCATTAACAATGTTGGGACCAAATTTATGCATCCATTGCAGATGGTATGCAGAACCCACTGTGAAAAACCCATTCTTTGTATAATTCCACGCAACCACATCTTCTCGTCCCTGTCTTAGGGGAATTTGTAATATTCTTTTAGCATCAATTTCCCAGAAGAGAGACTTTATTAACTCATCATCCCAGGCACCAGTGATTGGGTTTATCAGTTCCTCCACTCTAGTGACTAGATTGTTTCCCCGTGGTGTCATGATCTTCAAGTTGTGGCTTGATGGAATCCAGTTATCCTCCCAAATATTAATCTGTGCACCATCACCTACTCGCCAAATACATCCTCTTTTGAAGCAATCCAATCCTGCTAAAATACTTTGCCATGTGAATGAGCTCCCACCCTTCAGCTTTGCATTTAGCAGTCTGCCATCTGGATAATATTTTTTTCTCAACACTCTGGCACATAATGAGTCTGGTTCAAGCAATAGTCTCCAGACTTGCTTTGCCAACAATGCTATATTAAAAGCTTCAATATCTCTAAACCCCATTCCTCCTTTGTTTTTTGGAATACACATCTTCCACCAAGCTTTCCAATGAATCCTTTTATGGTCATCGTCATCACCCCACCAAAATTGGGATATGGCGTCTATTATCCCTTTGCAAATTTTCTTCGAGACTTTGAACACCATCATCGCAAAAACTGGCACGGCTTGAGCAATGGATTTTATAAGGACTTCTTTACCTCCCATGCTTAGTAGCTTCTCTTTCCAACCTTTAGTTTTACCTCTGACTCTGTCCACTAAATATTGGAAGCAATCACTTCGGTCAGCCCCCACCAAGGCAGGCAAACCCAAGTATTTATCAGTCAAAGATTCAGTCATAATATCTAGAGTTTCACATACCTCCAACTTGGTCTGTACATCAGTATTGGGACTAAAGTAGATGCTGGACTTTGCATCACTTACTTTCTGTCTGGAATTCAGACAATACCTCTCCAGGATATTCTTCAGAGCTAAGGCATTCTCTTTATCTGCTTGCATAAGAATAAGGGAGTCATCAGCAAATAGTAGGTGTGACACTGTCGGTGCATCTCTACAAACTGTCACCCCTTGCAACTCCCTTCTACTTTCAGCACCTCTTAACAGACTTGATAAACCTTCTGCTACTAGGAGAAAGAGGTATGGCGATAAGGGGTCGCCTTGCCTCAAACCCCTTGTCGGTGTGATACATTCAGTCTCCCTTTGGTTAACTCTCACCTTATATGTCACAGATGTGACACAAGCCATTATCATTTTGATCCACCCCTGATCAAAACCCATCTTATTCATCATCTTCTCTAGAAATCTCCATTCCACTCTATCGTATGCTTTATGCATATCCAATTTGACTGCACACAAGCCCTTCTTCCCTTGCTTCTTTTTTATTCTATGAATACTTTCATATGCAATCAATATATTATCTATAATAAGCCTCCCAGGGACAAACGCACTCTGGTTATCACTAATCACATCTGATAAGATCTCCCGGAGTCAGTTTGCAAGCATTTTAGAGATAACTTTGTAAACCACATTACACAGACTTATAGGCCAAAATTGGGATACCAATGTGGGATCATTTACCTTGGGAATTAGCACTATTGTAGTGTCGTTCTAGCCCTCTGGAATTTTTGCCAAAGATGTAGCTTTCATCACCTCCTTCACAAGGTCGTCCCCCAACAGTTCCCAAAACCTCTTGTAGAATACAGCGTGCATACCATCTGGCCCCGGTGCTTTGTAGCCACCAATCTGAAACAAAGCCTTCTTAATTTCTTCAGGCGTGAACGGAGCCGTTAGCACAGAATTCATGCCATTTGTTACTGAACGGCTTACATCTGACAATATGCCCAAGTCTGGCTCATCTACTTCTGATTTGAAAAGATTTTCAAAATAACTTTGAACAATATTACACATAACCATTCCATCTTCCTGTTTCGATCCATTTTCATCCAATAGCCCTTTGATCGTGTTCTTCTTCTTTCGTTTTATCGCAAAATTATGGAAGAACCCCGTATTCCTATCACCTTGCTTGAGCCAATTCGCCCTAGCTCTTTGGAACCAGTGGATCTCCTCCTGTTCTAACATCAATTCCAGCCGGACCATAATTTCTTTTTGTGACTCAGTGTTTGTATCGGTCATCGGTCCCCTCCTTAATCTCTCTAATTCCTTCTTTAAATCCGAGATCCTTTTGGCTGGAGCCTTTAGGACCTCCTTATCCCATTGGTGAAGTTCTTCATGTACATCATTTACTTTTTCTGTAAACGAGGGCCCTTCGCCCCTCGCTTTTGCTCTTGCCCACGCCGCCTTTATCATCTCTTCGACGGTATCCTCCTGCAGCCAGCGTGCTTCAAATCTCTTGTTCACCGGCCTACCTTGGTTTGGAGCCAGGTAGTTTGTATCCATCACAATAGGTCTGTGGTCTGACCTGATACTTTCACTGTTTATCAACATCGATTGCGGGAACTTATCTGACCACTGTAAATTAGCAACAGCCCTATCCAGGCGTTCTCTAATCTGTCCTCTTCTCCACGTGTAGAGATCACCAATGAAACCCATATCATTTAGTCCACACTCAGACAACACATCATGTAAAGCTTGTAGTTGACGCTGTGTCCTCGGTCTACCTCCTTCCTTCTCTGAATTGTAGAGTATTTCATTGAAATCCCCCATGATCAGCCATGGGTCTGACGTATTTCTATTCAGAGAACGTATAGCTTCCCAAGTTTGCGCTTTCTGATTCCAATTCGGTTCCCCATACAAGCCAGTAAACCTCCATCCACCATCTTCTTCCACCACTGCATGTATAAAATATTTTGAGACCTCCTCCACCCGAATTCTAACTTCACTCCTCCACAGAAGCAGTAAACCACCGCTTCGCCCATCACTTTCGTGAACCGCCATGTGATCAAAACCGACTTTTCTCCTCAGGGCTTCTGCCTTAACATTGTCCAAATGTGTTTCAGACAGAAAAAACACATCTGGGTTTATGCGCCCCCGGACCTCCCGGAGCGCACGAACTGCACGAGAGCTCAGGAGCCCCCGGCAGTTCCAAGCTATGATTTTCATTGCTCCCGGTCGCTCTCCTCAAAGGAGAGCGCCGATCTCAACTTTGGGTTTACTGGTTCAGACTTCTCATTTTGTTCAGAAGTACGCAATCTCTTCTTTTCTTGAGCAGGTAGTGGGCTTATATTTGCATTAGAAGCAAGCCCATCGCTTCCTTCAATTGCTAGAGTTCCTTTCATATTCATGTCACCATCTTGATCTTCTCCATCCTCATTATCTGTGGGTGTTTCCACATCAAATATGTCATCATCTAGCCCATCTCCACGCCCAGTACCTCTACCACGACCTCTGCCTCTCCCCCTACCTCTTCCTCCTCGTTCTTCTCTATTAGCCATCAGTGAAGTGAACGGGACTCGTAGCCAGTCCCCCCACTCGCAGCTCTCTTTTGGATGAATACCATCGCCACATTCTGCTACCTCATGACCCATACATCCACAGAAGAAGCAAAAACTAGGAATCTTCTCATATTGAACCAAATATTTCATCCTTTCTTTCAGCACGATGGGGACCATACGCACCAGAGGTTTGTTCAACTGTACCCAAACTTGTTCTAAGGAACGGGGTAGAGTTTATCTTTCCATCTGTCACCACCAAATTGATAACCTCTCCAACTTTCTTTGCCACCTTCTCCGCCAAATCCTTCTTCTTCATCAATCCTTCTGGCATGCCTTGGATTCGTGCCCATACTGGAATCCTGTCCAGTTTGATCGTGTTCACGTCAGAAAACCCATCGTATTCTTCCATCACCACAGCAGCTCCTCTGAACAGCCATGGCCTCCCCTCCATCACTCTTGTCCAATCCCCTAGACAATTGAATTGGACCACAAACAGATTTGGCTCTCTTGTCTTGAAAGTTACTTCCTTAGCTGGGGACCAAGCGTTCCTCATAGCGCTGAAGAGAGCCGCGTGACTAAACGGCTTTGTTGTATAAACCCTAAAAAGGGCCAACCAGCGTGACTCCTTCACAAGCTCTTCGAGTTCTCCCGAAAGATCGAGATCCTCTTCCTCTTCCCCTTGCAGTTTCATATCTTCCAGGTGCTTCTCTAAATCCGCAACATCATCTTCCTGTTCCCCTAGGTTCTCTTTGCTCTTCATCTTCGCATCACTGCTCGCCATACAGGAGTCGCCCAGGAGTCCTCGGCACCCGCCGAGGGTTTAGCAGCCAAGGGATCTTGGATTCGTAGCAGGGATCACGTCGGGATCGACGTGAGATGGTGTAGACTCTGACGGCGCTGCCAGAGGAGACAAAACCCTAGGTCAGGGGAAATCGTTTTATCCCATTATTTCTGATTCTTAG
Source organism: Bothriochloa decipiens (assembly GCA_023333625.1). Taxonomy (NCBI): domain Eukaryota; kingdom Viridiplantae; phylum Streptophyta; class Magnoliopsida; order Poales; family Poaceae; genus Bothriochloa; species Bothriochloa decipiens. Next base: position 25,683,417 of record CM041637.1, on the reverse strand, counting down.
CAATAAGCAGGCTGATCTGCGATATCACCATAAGTGAGTGCTACTCTATCTAACAACATGGCTTCGGTCAGTAACGGTTTGAATAGTTATTTTCAGGTCCAAAACTCTAAATTTGGTTATTGACGAGACGGCTCATCATCAGGCGGCCTTTTTCTTTTTTTGATTTTCAAGATTCGGTGACTGAGACACATCCAATCCAACAAAAATACGTATGCCTGTTCATCGTGGTCAGATTTACATGGGAATGCCAACAAGGGTTCAGGATACCAGTGCCTGGTTGCTCTGCTTTTTTTTTTCAAAAAAAAGAGACAAATAATAGTGTAGGGCACATGGAGGGCTCTAATTTTAATCCTATAAATCCGAGAGCAAATTCCATGGACTCTCGTATATGCATGAACCTGTGTCTCTCTGTCGACCAAAGGTTCATGCACGACGATACAGCCTCATCTCGCCCAAGCCAAACCAAGCCAAGCCAGCCTTTTGAGTTTGCTCCCGATCCGATCCCATCAGAACGAGGTTGATTAAAGCATGCATGGCTTAATTACATAATCATTCATCCAGTTATTAATTTAATCCCTCTGCAACTGCAACTGCAACGGCAACGGCAACGGCAACGAAACCGCCTTTTGCTGTTTGTCACTTCCACATGGACCACACCAACAAAGAGAAGAAGAAGAAGATCGAAATCAATGTTAGATTCAGTCAGGGTCGACTTCGTTAGGCCTTGATGACACCCCGACGAGAGCGACTGATCGATCGTCCATCAGCGCAGCTGCACAGCAGGATCCCGGCCCCTTCAGTTTAGCACGGCGTACATACGTAACGTCGTTGACAGCGTCAGGCCAACAGAAACCACGTACGAGATATTTTGCTAAGATTCTCTACGTCCATACGGCATTGGCGCCTCGGCTGGTCTTGTTCCCATCCTGTGTGCTCCGCTGCCTGGCTACTTTAATGTGTGTTGGTAATACAAGTATATGTCAAATGTACTATGTGGTAGATGACATAAGGATTTAGAATTTCTGTTGCGACTTGAGGGGCATAAACCACTGAGGAAATGGGTGTTCAGAGCCAACTACACTGTTCTAAGCAAATTGCTTTTTTAATGAACCACAAAAGAGTTGCCGATTATCATAAAAGAAAGATAAAACTATCAAAGTAAACCAGAACAACATGACTTCACTAACTATCGGTTGGATTGAGACATTAACACGGCGGGCCAAACAAAAAAAGATACACTAGCAAACCACATCACTATCTCCCCCGTGAAAGAAATGCTCAATTGACGACATCACTCGTCAATCAACCCACTACCATCGCCTGAACGATAAAACTACCAATACAACACAACATAGCACACGTACTAATCTTTGTGTAGCTGTCTCGTTTGTGCTTGCACTGGACTGACCACTGCCATGCAAACATAGCTGCACTCTAGTCGCTAACTAATATATATGGCTCCAATCAACCCAGCCACACTAATCTGATGGTCGCTATGCAAACAAAGCAACAATGCACTTCTGTCGCCACCTCTTGCCACACCGGGCATTTAGCCAACTTTGCGAGCCCCCTGAAGCACACGACACTACTCCACCGTACCCAAGAAACTCTCCAATTATGCTTGGATGCCCCCGTAAAAGGTGCCTCCGCCGACCTCCACTCTCATAGCTACGTCACTGCGACATCAACACCCACCGGACTCACCGTTGCAGAAGTAGCCCTCTTCTGATTATTGTAACGGACCTTCGAACTTTCAGAACAGCCGGCCGGCACACTTGCAATCCGAGAACGTTTACATTGCACAAAAAATTACACGATGAGAGGGGATAGTCAGAGCTTCATTTCAGGAGAAAAAGAAAAGAAAATTGCCAAACGCCGAATTTGTAGAGGACGCCCGCAGTTGTTTGTTCCCTTGCGACTTTTGCGAGGACAACATGCGTGGGACTGAGGGGTCGTGCTGCATGCCGACCAGGGTGGCACCCGACACTGCGCCGACCACCCTCCTCCCGTCCCCGCTTCTTCAACCGTACGTGGGCCGGCGCTTGGGCCTACCCGTTCACCTCCCCATGATACAGCGCTCGTTCTGAGACTGTGGGTGCACCTGAATGAAGCGGCCCTGAGAGTACACAAAGAGAAAGGAAATAGAAAAAAAAAAGTGCATCAAGAGTAGCCGAACACAAGATATTTATTACCAACCACTACATAGCGGCAGAAACACAGGACCTAAGCGGCACAAACACAGGACCTAATAGCTGCACAAACATAAAGATAACGGATAATTTTTTTCTATGGAAGGACAATAGACAAAATTTTCTCCCTATAACGATACAAGAACAAATATAAAGAATAATTCTTTTCTATGAAAGTACAATAGACGAAACTTTCTTCCTAAAACGGCACAGAACAGATACAATGGAAATAAACACAGAGAAAATAAAAAGAAAAATGAATAGAAAAGGGAAAATGAAGTATGGAACCTACACTTGTATATCACAGAACGTCACATATTACATCGTGGAACCTACGATAACATATCACAGAACATCGCAGATTGCATCATAGAACCTCCAATAACACGTCACAGCACATCACATATTACGTCTTGGAATCTTACGTCATAAAACCTCCAATAATATATCACGGAACATCGTATATTATATCATAGAACCTCTAATAATATATTATAGAACATTGTCATATCCTTATTGAACATCTCAAACTGCATGATAGAATAGAAGGAAAAATTAAAAAAGAAAACAAGTTGAATAATAAAAAAGACCACTAAAAAAGAAAAATTAAAAATTAAAAGGAAAAATCAGAAGAAAAGAAAATGGAAAAGGTAAGACGACATGACAAAAGAATGAAAAAGAACTAAACGAAAGGAAAGAAAAAAGAAAATAAAAACGAACAATAAAAAAATATTTATTAATATTAAGAGTATAAAAAAGAATAGAACATCATAAAGAAAAAAATAAACCCAAAAAATTAAACGAAAAAGAAAAAGGGAAACACAACCCTGCGTGAGCGTCAACGGAAAGAAAAAAAATACCGCAACGGCACTCTCTAGTGGGTTGTACGTGGGCTATCGAGCCATCCTGGCAACTATCGCGGGGTGTGGCATGTGGACCTAATCGTCCGTGCCTGGGCCGGGCAAAAATAATTTAGAGAGGGATAACCCAAGACAGAGCACAGGCCCAGGCCAGCTACGAAGCCCAGCCCCCAAGACAGAGCACAGGCTACACTACACAGCACAGCGATTGCTTGTTTATCATCCTCCTACCATCCGATCCAATCAGAACCTTCCGTCCGGATCTGCATCATGCTTCCACGATCCCAACAGTAGCATGCGGAGAAGAATTGCGGAGGCGAATGGTCCCGGCGCGGGGCGGCGACGTGCGCGCGCGGTCACCGCGAGGACCCTCAGCTCACATCGCCGTGCCGGCCGGCCGGGCGGGCACGACCGACCGCGCGAGATCCGCCGGTCCGGACGACTCGTGCCCGGCCTCGGTGGATGCATGTCTTCCTTCTGCTGCCTGCCTCTTTGGTGTTTTTTGCTACCCTACTACCCTTTCCCTTGCCTTGAGATCCGGGAGCACATGCACATGGACATGCCTGCCCGAGATCCTCTTCCACCTACTCTATCTACTCTAAAAGCGAGAGCAATGGAGCCAGAGTTCCTCTCTCGATGTCTTCCTCCGCCGCATCCCCATGTGCAGTGCAGCTGCTGCAGCTAGCGTGCGGCGTATTGTTTTCTACCCCTCCATCCAGTAGTCTAGCTAGCATGGTCGGCCGGTCCATTCCATCGCCTGCCGACGACTGAGGATTAACGCAGCTGCCACCTACTGTCGGGGGACTGCACATCACCTACGAGCACTAACACTCCGATTCGATCAACGGTAATCATATTCTTTATTAATTAAGCTGACTGACATCCTCTTGCATTGTCGAGGTCTGATTGTCGTCTGTCAATTCCCAAACCGATCGTCAGGGAAACGGCAAACAGAAATTCAATCGAATCATGGTTTAAGTCCAATGAGTTCTGGCATATCTTGGACATACGCAGGCGGCACGGCTAATGATTAGAACAGTATAGATAGCTCGATTATCATCAGTGCTGGTTAATTCAGTGTATGTATCCCAAACCAATGGCCAGCTTGCATTGCATTGCTTTGCTTGTAGCATCTGACCTTCTTCTTACCTAAACTTGATTGGATTAGTTCAACGCACCAGTCAGTTGTCAGGCTGGCGGCCATCCTAACCTCAAGTTAATCTCCCCAAAGGCCAAAACCAGAAACCAAGCAGCTAGATAGCTCTGTGCAATGGCCCATGATAATGGAGTACTCAGTACTCCTCCCCATCTTCTTGTTGCCCTGAGCGGCTGAACCGGTGAACCGGAACCACCTCAGAGCTCAGACAAGAAGCAGGGGCCGGGCATCGAACCCCCAATCATATGCAACAGCCAGACAGCTCATGCCTGCCGCTCCCAATCTGCATGCCGCCAACCCAAGGCCATGCCATCCATCCATCCATGATATACATACACTACACACAACCACGCACCCCATATACCCTGTCTCCTCCATCCGTCCACCGTCCTTGCTCGCTCAACTCTTGTGTGCGTGTCCCTCCGCGCCATTGCTCCTGCACACAGACACACAGACACCACCTGCAGATGCCCAGCCAGTTGTTCCTCGCACAAGAGTTGAGCTGATACTACTGCAGCCAGGAGATCGATCGCGCTATCATCATTCACCAGCCCCGCCTCTTTCCATGGGTACAATTCAGACCTATCCTTTGTACATACAGTTCATTAGTTCCATCTTGGGTTGGAAGCAAGAAATCTTTTTGCGTTCTTGGTCTACTGCGCAGCATTCCTTTGAGATTCGATTTTGTCCATCCACAGAGGTCCACGCGGCTTTCTAGGAATGGTCTTTTTCTTGGATGTCTCTGTTTTTGTTTTTTGACAGTTTGTTTAAACCTGCTGTGGTCCTCCTGTCATCTCATTTTGGCGTGGTACCGTATCTTTGCTTTGTTGGTACTCCTGTGCTGCATGTCAGGAGTACGCCTTCTTTGCTCAGAGTACATAATCCTAAATTCCTAATCGCATTTGCTGTACTGCATCTCCGATTTTTTTTTTTCTTGGTTTGCGGGACTCGAATGTGGAATGGAATCCATCGTAGTAGCTTTACCCTGTTCCAAGAAGAGAGAGATAGAGAGAAAGACGGTGAGATCCTTTGGCATGCTTCTTATTCCTTCCACCAAGTCTAGTCACCAGCAAAACAAAGCTGCTTCCCCATCTGATCTGACTGACTCACTACTGCCCTTTCGACTCTCTCCTCCTTTTCCTTTGAGATCTCCGGCGCGCTTTCATCATCAGTTGATCCGAGTACGGGAGCTACCAGGGCGGCGTCGCTGATGCTGTCGCTGTCGCTGTTGAGCAAAAGAACGCCCAAATCCCGAGGCAAATCCGAGCACATGATCATTAGCCCCGCATCGTCCTATAGGAGCAGTATTCATTCAGGTGGACTCTCACCTGTGATAGATAGATGTGGAACCATTTCGATCCCCTTCTTTCTTGTGAATTTGTAGCATGTAACAGTCGATGTTCTTGTTTCTCATGGTAAAGCAAGAAGATGCCGTCTTTACCATCTGATACCTGAATCCAGGACTGCGATGCTGAGGGAGGCCACTGGGCTGGGCAGAGGAGTTTCCACCGCCACCAAGATCCGCAAGCGCTGCGCCGTGTCGCCATCGTCGGACCGCCACCGCCAGAGGAGGAGGTGGGAGCTACAGGCAAAGCAGAGCGTGCGCCTGATCGGCCGGAGGGTCGGAGCCGCGTCGGCGGGCCCGATCAGCATCAGCAGCAGGATCAAGAGGAGGAGGATGTCGGAGCCGTCTTGGACGAACCGGCGCTGCCGCCACGGCGACGTCGAGACGCGGTCCGCGGCGTCGGCCAGGAAGCTCGTCAGCGCGCTCTGGCAGCACGGCAAGGGCGGGGACGCGTTCGAAGAGGAAGAGGAGGAGGGGGTCGGGTGGGACGACGCGGCCGCCAAGCGCCGGAGCTCCTCGGATCACCGTCGCAGCGCGTCGGTCGAGGTGGTGAGCGCCGCGCTCGCCTGCATGAAAGTGTTTGTTGCGTCACTGTCGTTGGCTCCTGTTCTGAATCTGTCTGTTTGCTTTGCCTGCAGCTGTCCAAGCTGTCGAGAAGAAAGATCAAGGCTTTCAAGGACGATGGAGATCAGAGGAGCTGGCATAATGGCCATGCTCAAGGCCACTGGTTCTCTGATGTCATCAGCAATGGCGGCACCGTGGGGGTAAGTTTCAATCTCCTTACTAGTCTAATAACCCTTTGTATAAACTAATTTACACCTTCCTAATAGATGTTATCAATAGCTTATAAGTGAGATTTGCCTACACATTTTTCGAATCAGGTGATGGGTCATACTCTGTTTTCTTTACTGTCTCTACATATCTTTTCTTGAGGGAGCTGTCTCTACATATATCTTATTACTGATCTTCAGTCAAATATGCAATGCGATTCAATTCAAAGTAAGGAACTAGTTTGTCTACCTAAAACTATCATAGACTGCCATTTGTATTGTAATGAGGTTATTAGGTAGAGCACCGAAACCTGCAGCTTAACCACTGTCTGCATTTCTGATGTGAATTTCTGAAGTAACCGGTGGTCATAACTTGCCAGCCTTCTGAACCTTTTTGGAGCCTAATCTATCCTCGTGGTTAGGCTGTACCGACTGCGACTATCATATCTAAACCTTAGCTTGCATTTCCAATGATGCATCATCTTCTGATCTGACAGCCACCACATGCGATCTTTGTCCATTTGCTCCACCGGCAGCTGTACTCCACACCAACCGGGCTTGTTTATTCATGTCATTCATCTGCTGATGCGATTCTCCTCATCATCACCTCAAGCCTAGCACATAGAGTCGTAGGCTGTTAGTTGGAGGTGGCAATAGCTAGCTAGCTACCTACTGTGCCCTTGTTAATCCTCCTCTAGGTTTATGCGGCGACCGGCCGGAAAAATTGACTGGTCGAAAGTTGGAGCCGAGATTCGACGGTTAGTTGGAACCTGTTTTTCAGTTGGTACAACGGTTTAGTTGAAGAAGAGGGCCACGACGAGTCGACGACAGCCTCAGCTCTGACTGTGTGTCTTTCAGCGCCGCCTAATCATGCTGCTGTTCATCTTGTCCGTCTCAACTCAATCATCCATCACTAGTCATTGAAATGGAAATTCACATCATTTTTGTCTGTTGCCCATGGTAGATATGAATAAACTTTTTTTTTTGCGAGCAGATATAAATACACTTAGAAGTAGGACACTGGCAAATGCTTATATCATAACAAAATAACAACACACTGTTTGTAGTTGCTGATCAGTTCATTCATCTAAAACATCTTCCAAGTTGCTGTTCATTTGCTGATCTGAACAATTCAGAGTATGAAACAATGGTGTTCCACCCATTTTCAGGGCCGCACTCCAGCTCGCCACGGTGATGGAAACAGGACAGCGGAGATGCAGGAGCTGTACAACAGCCTCACGGCTTCCAACGAGCTGGTCAGGGTGCTGGCCAACGTTCTGGGCCCCACGGGGGCTCTCACCCCGACGGCGGCGTCCCTCCTCGCCGCACTGCGCTCCGAGCTGGACGCCGCGCGCCAGCTCATGAAGCAGCAGCACAGGCGCAGCGGCGGCGGCGAGGACGACTACGAGCGCCGGCTGCGGAGGCAGCTCGCGGAGGAGGTACGCGCGTGGAAGGACAGGCACAGGGAGAAGGCGGCGGCGGCCGCGCGGCTGCTCGCCTCGGAGCTCGACGGCGAGCGGCGGTCGCGGAGGCGGGCGGAGAGGATGGGCAAGAAACTGGCGGAGGCGCTGGCGGACGCGGAGGCGTCGCTGCGGACAGCCACTCGGGAGCTCGAACTGGAGAGGGCGTCCAGGGAGCGCCTGGACAAGGTGTGTGACGAGCTCGCCAGGGGCGGCGTTGACTGTGGCGGTGGCGGCACGGAGGCAGAGGAGGAGCTCAGGCGGGAGGCCGCCACCGCTCTGGAGGAGCTGGAGCGGGAGAGGGAGATGCTGCAGGTCGCCGACGAGCTCCGTGAGGAGCGGGTCCGGATGAAGCTGGCGGAGGCGAGGCTCCAGTTCGAGGAGAAGAACGCCGTCGTCGACCGCCTGCGCCAGGAGCTCGAGGCCTTCTTGGGCACCGGCAACGACAACGAACGTCAAGAAGAAACGCCGGTCCACAATGAACTGGTGGCCAAGGATGTGGTGGAGGATCACCAGCTGAAAATGGTTCTTGCCTCTGAATTCGGTGTCGACGGCATCAATCGTGTGGTCACAGAAAAGAGCGGACAAGAAGAGAATGCTGAAGCTGATGCTGATGACGACGACTCGGAAGGCAGCGACATCGAGCTCAACATGGACAGCAACAGCTGGAGCTACACGAACAGCTCCAGGTCCAGGGAGACGACGACGGCCAAGAACGCAGCGTCGTCAGTGCACGGCTCACTTTCAGACAGAGCAACGGAATGCGGCGCCGACGCCGGCGCCTTCGATCGGAGATCTGAAGCGACGAGAGATGCGCCGGAACTGCAGGACTGGGCGGCGGACGGATGCAGCGACGACGACGGGACCACCACCAAGGACATGGACGAGGACGCGGAGAGGTACGAGGCCATCAAGAACCTCAGGGAGCAGATGCTGGCCGGCCACGGCGCCTTTCTCTTCCTGTCCAAAGGTGAGGCCGACGCCGATGACAGCGATCGGCATCGCCATGGTTTCACCTCTCATTTTGAAGACGGTGGTGGCCTCTGGTGAGCCAAATTGCTTGGTGTTCAGCCGTTGACAGTGACACACAACAGCCCTCTGTTTTCTTCAAAGTTTGTGTATAGTCTCTTTTGTTTTTGGTGCTCCATTTGCACACAGCACAGTTCTAGAGTTATTTTTAGCTTTGGGGTTTGGATCGATACTGTACTTCCACAGGAATCGTAGTCCCAAAGTTTTGATGTTTTGGCATTGGCATTGGCATTTTGCGTTTGGTATCACAATCAAAACTCACAAATACCTTAATGTTAATGGAGGCCTCATCATGCACTTTGTAATACCCAAGAGACGCGCGAAAAAAATAAATTCTAGAGATTCTGATAACTTTTAACTATATTGTACATGTAAAATATAACTAGATCATCGGGACATGCTCCAGCTCCACAAACAATTTGCTTATGGTGTCCTTGATGACATAGCTGTTTGTGTAAGCGTCATCTTGCTTGTACATAAACTCCATTGTTCTTGTAAGGTTGAATATTCTCTCGAGTAACTCCTTCGGCACGTGGTTGTTAGTGTTGAGCCATTCCTCGTTAAAATCTTTCCATGTTTCCTCTATTATGTATCGTATAATCTCACGTGCCACATAAATTGGTACTTTGTGCTCTTTCATGCAGCTGTCGATTGTCGAAGCAACATGAAAAGTCATTTTCTCTCTCTGCATACAAATCAAATGTAATTAATTCCTTGGTTATACTTCTTGGAAATGCGTAACAAGAGTGTATCATATTACATCGCTTTATGATATGGTACAGTAAACATATTTCCAGTAGTCGTATAAGTGAAACCACCGTAATTTATGATAAGCTAAAACTGACGAGACTTCTCTTCTACAAGCAAGTTGTATAGATGAAGGTAAATAAGGAACCCCCAAAAAAAGATAGATATTTACCTCATATGATTTCAGATCATCAGAAAGTCTTAAAATAATGCAGAGCTTCTTCACCGATTTAGGTACATTAGACACCCAATCAAAAGCTTCTTTCGTGGCTATATCCATCATTTCCAAGAAAGGATGCACACGACAATAAGTGACAGGCACCGCTTCTTGCTGAAACCTGCAAGTGTTCCTCGACGGTTGCAGGGATATACCCTTCTTCACGCCATTTGACCTCCTCATTGTAAGCTCTAACTAGATCTATAATCTGCATTAGTGGTACGTAGCTATTAGTAGGGTTGGTTAACGAGCAAATTAAAGAATTCACATTCGAATTTTTATTAGAATTCTTATGTCTTTTAAGATGTTTAAATGCGCAATGTAGAAATCTTGCCTGGTAGCTCACCATAGTTCAATGTAAGAATTAAGATTACTCAAAGTAGAGATGATATTAAGCAACTTGTCCTAATTTCCACATGTTATATATCAATCAAATGATATATAACTCATGATGAGATTACCGAAATCACCGACATGATTCAACAAATTAATTAGAACATAGATGTTTATAGATTCAGATAAATTTGAATACTATATTTTTCTTATCGAAATTTGAATACTATATTTGACTTAGCAGTTGATTCTGCCATGTTTAATTGACTTTGTCATGCTACCATAATACTAAAGAAACTAGAGTTAAGTACATATTTTCATATTTGTTAGGCTGATCACTGAGACAATTGAATACATCACATGTCGATTGTCATGCTATATAAAATGTGAATCTAGGCCTTTTTGTTGAAGCACACTTTAAGATTATTTACTACATCCTTGACACAATTTTCCATGAGTATGATATTAATAAGATCATGAAATTGGCACCAAAAGGGTTCTCTTACAAAGTTTTTTAGGTAGGGCATGCGGTACTTCTCCTCGGGTGATAGCTTATCCTCAATACTTTTATAGGTATCCATAATTTTCCAAAAAATGAACTTCATGTTCTCTGAGAGACCATCAGCCACCATACCGTCCCAGCTGGACAAAAGCCACTTGAATCAATCATTTAGATCCAAAAGCGATTGTTGGTAAACTACTTATTGGCCTCATAGTTTATTTATTAATAAATTCACAATGCGCAAATATCAATGAATGATTGGACACGAAATCCAAATTACACAAAATCGTTCCAATAATGTTACCATAAAATATAAAGTATCGTGACAGAAAAGGATATGAGATTAAGTATACATACATTTCTATGCATCTTGTAAATAACTCACACTCTTCTAAAGTTCCATAGACATCATAAGTGTCATCCAAAATGGAAACAGTGGCAAGCACTTTTGTCAATATTATTCGTCCTCGTGAGTAACTTGGTTCATAATATACTCCTACTACCCAAAAATAGCACTCCACAACTCTATCACGAGCAAATGATAACGTTGATTGAAGTTTCAATTCCTTCCACCACCTGGATATTTGTTAACCACTATCTTAAATATGAATTTTCATGTTCTTCAAGAAAATTTGGAAACATAGAGTAAGCTCTGCCTTTTGTGTGGTACTTGATATATATAGGTTATTTTAATTAATGCATTTTGTATGTTTGGGATACTTGACAGTTCTAATGAGACCAATAACGTCACCTTGTAATGATTCTGAGTTCTTGCTGATGTTGGAGTTGTACGAGATTAGAGTTCAACTTCTCGAGTTCCATTATTTCTTCATTGGCTTGCTCATAAACAGATATGTAGTACTTGGCGTCATATATTCTTACCCTTCACTACCGAAAACGTCAACTTTGCCGACGGCTTAAACATTTGCCGACGGCCAAGGAACAAGCCGTCGGCAAGACACCTCTTTGCCGATGGCCAGGTCACGCCGTCGGCAAAGAAAAGCCATCGGCAAAGACAATCTATGCCGACAGCCGGACTGTCGGCAAAACCTAGCCGTCGGCAAAAGAAACATTTGCCGACCGCCGGGCCGTCGGCAAATACAACCGTCGGCAAAGGCCACTTTGCCGAGAGTTGTACCGTTAGGCTGTCGGCAAAGGCCAAGCCGTCGGCAAAGCGCAGCCACATGGCGGCCGCACAGCCTGCCACGGCCACCGCCTTTGCCGACGGTCGTGTGGCCAGGCCGTCGGCAAAGGAGATTTGCCGAGGGTCATTCCTAAGCCCTCGGCAAAGAATTTTTTTGGTTTCCTGGTGCCTTCCTACACCAAATACAACCCAACTTCAAAAGTTGGGCAAATTTTGAGTTTTTTTGCTATATTTCGTTATTTATTTTTGTTTCTTTGAATTTTTCTGGCAACTCCAAGTTTGAACTGCAGGTACATGAAATAATGGAATTTGTTGATTCTAAAAAGTATATTCATGATGTTCGGAGTATATAGAGACCGTATCCAGGGCCTCGCATCAAATTATGACCATATTGGTGTCGTAACATGACGAGTTACGTGTGTAAAAAGTGTTTTTTATTATATAAAATCCAAACGAAGTCCAAAAATCACGAAACTTAACGAGGTGTCATGTTATCGCATGTGAAGGCTATGATAAAAATTGGAAAATGTTTGGAGCAAGTTACGACCCCCGCCCGCGCTGCTCCGCCGCGCCGCTCCGCCGCCCCCCGCCCGCGTCGCCCCCTGCCCGCTCCGCCCGCGCTGCTCCGCCGCCCCCATCCCGCTCTGTCCAAGCCGCTCCGCTGCCCCCCGCCCGCGCCGCCCCGCAGCTCCTCCGCGCCCCGCCGCCCGCCCACGCCGCTCGTCCACGCCGTTTCGTTCGTCCGAGGTAATTTTCTGCGCTCGCCGCCCGCCCGCGTCGCCCCGATGACCTTCCGTTCCGTTCGTCCACGCCGTCGTCCTCGCGCGTTGCCGGAGGAGAAGGTAAAGCCCCTGGGTTGTCGGCCTTCGTGTCGATGTGTCGTTGATGGCCTTCGTGCCAGAATTATGGTTATGTGGGCTTTCGTGCCCCAAATGTGGACGTCGGCCATCGTGCCGGCTTTTTCTTGCAGGTTTTAGAAACCTCCCCGTGTAGGGGAGGTTCTGCCGAAATTTTTTACTAATAGCAATGTTTTTGTTGTTTTGCAGAGTAGGACATGTCGGAAGGGACCCGGAGCACCTCTGCACCGCCACCCTAGGTATAAATCACCTCTCTACCTTATAGTTGTTGTAAGTAGATCGCGTAACCGAGTTAGGCGTCTCCCGTCCAAAAGGGATACGTGGTCGTTGGTATACGGATCAGTGCATATCTGCGACGGTATCTCTTTCGAATTGTCCACGTTTTTTGGACAGCTTGAGGATGCGTATACAGATGGGTTAGCTTCGATGTTCCGCCCCCGTCCGAGTCGGAGTTTCGGCAGCACCTCCCCATATTGCCGTTTGCGGAGATAATTTCTAATTCATGTAATACTATAGTGTTAATATTATTACCTTGCAATTATGTTTCTTTACAAGTACTTTTCATTTATTTATGCTAACTACTTCAATCTTTGTCATTGCAGGCACTCGACATGATGCCGGGCGGAAGGCAGCCGCAGCGAACAGGGATCCACTCACGGTACATGGTCACCAACGCGGAGCCCGTGGCCGCCGCCGCCAAGGACGAGGCGGTCGTCGGTGAGGAGCTTGACGTGGAGAGGAGCACCCTTCATCGCACGTCGTCGAGGAGGCTGTTCCAGGACGCCCAGCAGGGGACGACGATGATGACCGATGACGGTGACGGTGACGATGACGGTGACGGTGACGATGACGACCTCTGCGGAGACGATAGGGACGACGAGCATACACCAGATGCCTCGACTTTCTCAGCTTAGAGCAAGCCCTACGTGCTTGGGGCCTCGTCGCTTCCTGACCCACCGCTCCTCAGCCGTCGCGTGGTGATTCGACCCGTGGGCAAGATGTAAGTAACCATTGTTGATTTCACTTGTTCATATGACATGTTGAAATTCGAACTGCATACTAACAATTGTTGTTAATGACTCGTGCAGGGGCTGGGAAAAGGTGACTGATAGGAAGAGTTCACGCCATGTCAATGGCATCCAGGGCCTCCTGATTAGAAAGCACTACCCTGGCTTGGTCACCATCGAGGGTAAGTGGATCATGCCCGACAAATGGGACCACTTCTACAAGGTCAAGGATGAGCATGGTGAAGTCCTTGCTCACAAGATCAAGAGGGAGTTCTGGGTGAGTCTTTGCATCGCACCGCATATCTCAATACTACGCATTTGTTGGACTTTCTTCAAACAATGAAATGATGTTTGATGTCTGTGTGTAGTTGTACTTCAAGTTGGAGGAGGGGCAGGAAGAGCAGCGGGCGGCACGGTAGCAAGAGGCGGTCTGCCACAACCGTCTCAAGGACATGTACCACGAGGCACGTCTCCAGGCCGTCATCAGCTACTACGCCAACGTGGAGCTCAAGGTGGTAAAGAAGGAGCGAGTCAGGGAGATGATACTGGACAAGGAGACCGACCTCACCGAGGAGCAGTACATGCAGGTAATTAAGTAGAAAACATCCGTTATGATTCCTTAAATGACACATTCAATTCATCTTATGGAATATCAAATACTTGAATGTCATGCAGTGGTGTCCAAGCTGGTGCGATAAGTACGAGGACTGCTGGCGCCAAATTGTGTGTGGGTGGCGTACGGACACAGCGTACGAGAAGCGCAAAGAGCGTCGGCAACTTCACCTGCAAAATCCTTCGGTATCACACCACCAAGGGAACCAGTGTCTCCACGGGTACATGGACACATGGGTATGCTTCTGTTGATCCATTTATTATAGCTCTCAATTGTCACTACTTGTAACCATGTTTGTGTTTTCCTCGTAGAGGGAGACGCATGATGGGCAGGAAATCAACGAGTTCACGGGGTACGCCCTTACTCACAAGGGCAAAGTGTCAGCGGCGTCCACCGTCTATAGCTCGGAGGACGGGCTCGAGGCCTACACCAACCCGAACGTCTACAACAAGCTCGCCAAGTACACCGTCGTAGGTCTCGAGCGCCATGGGCCGACGTTCGACCCCACCAGAGCCGACCTGGATACTGACCTCGTGATGAGGACGGGAGGAGGGAAGCAGCACGGCCGGTACGCTATTGCCGACAGCGCCATCGACCCGTCCTTTATTCAGACACTAAGCCAGATCCGAAGAGGCGACGCGAAAAGGGGCGGATCGCAAATCCCCATAGCACCTCAACAGTCGAGCAATGCGCAGATGATGACGGCACTTCAGGTAAGTGCAGTTTCATTTGTCATTCACTCATTTCACACATGATGTACCTTGCCTTCACATACCATCAACCTTGCGGGTGTAATATTGCAGGCCACGGTCGAAAGGCTGCAGGCCAACCAGGTCACCTAGGAGATGTTGCGTCAGCAGTAGGAGGAGGCCCATCAGCAGCAGTTGGCGGCACTTTCGCAGCACTACCAGCGTGCTCTATCGGACCTGACCTGCTACTTTCGGTCCCAGATCCCAGGAACGCAGGAGCCTCCTCCCTCGAACTTCGCTCCACCACCACTTCCAGTTTCAGTTCCAGTGCCTGCTCCTGTACATGTTCCGGTGAGTATATTGCCTGTTGCTTTAGCTTGTGCAGGCATCCTGCAGGTACTAATTATATCACTTGGCCTTTATGCAGGCACCGTCGGCGGGTTCGAACCCGACTCCAGGTGGTAGCCCTCCACTGGGTCCTTCTCCACCGCAGGGCTACCCGACCTACTACCCCACACAACAGTACCTGTGGCCTCCTCCAGCGTCAGGGCAGGGGTACTCCTCGTGGTCGCAGGCGCCGACGCAGCAGGTAAGCATTTTTAGACCTACGCAGCAGCAGGGGCAGTCGGGTTGGCCTCCGTACGAGCAAGCTGGGGGCTCTAGGACCCCTGGGGACGACGCACAGAGCTAGATGCCTTTACTTCTCGCTTTTGGACCTTACTCGATGAGGTTGTTGCACGTTAGACATGTTTAGCGTATGTTGGACTTGTATGAATTCTTATGGCCATGTTATGTGTATTGTGGAGTTGTATCGATGGATTTGAGGACCTTCATGTATGGATTCATATTGAAACTGAATTTGATGCTCAAATGTGGTTTATATGTGATGAAATGTGGGTTATATGTTATATATGTGATGAAATGAGGTAAAAATTTCCCAGCTTTGCCGACGGCTGGGCCTGGCCGTCGGCAAAAGGACCATAAATTTGCCAACGGTCGGCCGTCGGCAAAGTGACCAAACATTTGCCGACGGTCGGACGTCGGCAAAGACTTTTTTAAACATTTTTTATAAAAAAATAAAAATACGCCACGTCACCTACTTTGCCGACGGTCGGACATGTCAGCCATCGGCAGAGGCCGCCGTCATCGTGCCGCCGCAACGGCTGACGTGGCTCCTTTGCCGACGGCTGTCACGGCCATCGGCAAAGGTTGATGGTATGTGACGGCTGACGTGGCTCCTTTGCCGACGTGGCAGCCCGTCGGTAAAGGCTTTGCCGACGGTAAAAGGAGCTTTGCCGACGGTAAAAGGAGCTTTGCCGACGGCGTATGGCCGTCGGCAAAGAAGGCGACTCTGGTAGTGCTTCTAGGGGAAGGTAGCTCAAGTGCACACTTCACCTCACGGGCTAATGGCCCTTGTAGGTTGGTTAATACTGATTCTAAACTCCTTTTGGTGAATGCAACAGCCTCGTCAAGAATTATCTCTCCATTAGTCCTTAGATGTGCAGCATTATAAAGGCTTAGTACATCCAATGGATTGTTTGCTGCAAAATTCCCTTGTTCATCTTTGAACTTTGCAAAGACATCTGGAGCATGAACGAGAGTGATAACATTATATCTTAATTTTTGACTTGTTACCATTTTTGAAGGTTGTAAAGCAGGGTACTCCCTCGAGTCATAAATAAGTGGTTTTTTTTTTTTTGGAATTGTAGCTCAGAAGTGGAACAAATATATTTGTTAATGAAAACTAGTGGTCAGTGAGTTGACTTCATGTTATCTCTAAACATCACTTGATTACTATAGGGGTCCTACACACTTAAGTAGGAATAAAATCTATACAGGCTATACCCATTACCTGGAGAAACTCAATATCCATGTTTACGTAGTAGATAGAACCACAAAGCCGTCGTTTGAAGATCATTCCCACTAACATCATTAGTTTTGTTAATTTCAGACAATATGACATTATTCTCCTCTTTGAAAAGATGATCTAGGCAGAGACGTTCTAGAACATTAATGAGTTGCATCCTTTCATACAGGCTACAATTACTTGAAGCTGATATTGTCTTAGACACGTTTCTGATCAGATGATTCACTCGTTCTATCGTCCTTGTCAGCTGAGAAAATGAATACTGAATCAGCATGTGAGAACTAGAAAAAGATGTTAGTTTTGAGTAGCTAACTGTTTTTATGCATGACTGAAGCAATTTAAAATGTTCCACGTACACTCTGTGCAATATTCCCTGTTATATAATATTTATGCATATGACACATGCACAGTACCAAATTAAATGTTATGAGCACGACGCCTTGACTGTTTATTTTTGAAAAACACTTTGCAAAATAAGTAAGTAGCTCGGTTTGACTTTGTTGGTAGAGAAGCCCAAGTTAAGCTCAGTGGTCTACCCAATCATTTTAGAAGGGGTTATTTTCTGCCCGCCAACGGTCGTGTGGTATTTTCTAATAATTCCTCACTTGAAACTGTTATTTGCAAATAAAAATATAGCCAAGATGTTGCAGTGGCATATGCCAAAAAGCGCTTCAATGATGAAAAACTCAAGCACCCACCGGATGGCTCTCATAGTGGAGAGCTAGCTATTAATAACTTCAAAACAAAATGTTGTTTGTGTGGAATCATACACCAGTGGTGATGAAGAGGTCAACAGCACCGGATCATACACTAAGTTGATGAAGGGCTCATCACTGCCGGGTCATAAGCCAGATCAGTGATGAAACTCACCATCGGTTTTGAACATATGGTGATAATCCTAGTTTTTCATTGCCCACTTTCACTAACGACGGTGAAAATGAGTGGCGTAGGGGCATCTAGGACTGGCGGCAATGAGGTTTATGCCCCAATGAACCGTAGGACACCATCTTTAATTAGTGATGTACATCAAGTAGATGTAAAGGTTTTCTTGTATTTGTTTGTCTAAGGTGATAGGTGTAGGAGTGGCCGGATCCGCTAGCAACTAATACTTAGTTTGCTAGTAGGGTAGAGCTAAAATTAGTTGGCTAATTATAGATGATTAAAGTGTATCTATTAATAATATTAATAGTTTGTTGCTATACTTTATCAACTGGTTGGCACATATTTTGGTTAATTGATTGACCATCAATTAGCTGCTATTAATATATTAGCTAGGTTCGTCAACTAATGTGATAGCCAGCTAATAGTTGATAGCCTATTAGCTAGGCAAGTTTAATCCACCCAATTAATTTTTAGCATCAAATTATTAGCTAGTTTGATCTAAATAGGCCCTTTGGGCCGAGATGCTAAGAATTTATTCATACATTTCAAGATACATGCAGGGTTTGTGCTAGGTTACTTTTGTTGTGGTACAAAATACCTGGCTCCAGCTAGGGAGAAATCCCTAGTTCTGACCTTAACTTGTTGTGCAATGGCCTTGTATAAATAAATAAATATATAGTCTGGCCTTGACTGGTTGGATCAAGGCAACGATGGTCAGTGCACGTGCTGTTTCCTTGTTGGAGCCTTTTTCAGAGCGACTGAGAGACTTGCTCGTGGTCCAGATACCGATGTGATGGTGTAAGAATTTGAAGATTGAGTTGTGTTGTAGCTTGTTATGACATGACGTCATGTCGTCATGCCGTTTTCTTCTTTTATAGGCTGTGTGCATAGTTATGCATCGGCGAAGCCCGTAGAAAAGAGATAGGTGACATTGATGACTTTATCAATTTTAAAATATATAATTTTCCAGTCTTTTAATAGCGTAATATACTTGTAGAGCATCATTGATGTATCACCTAGTCCATTAGACGGATACGTAAAGGATTAAAGGTAATCCGCTTGTAAGCAGTTAGCTAACACATACCTGTTCGGTGGAGGAAGCCAAAGGACTGGAGTAGGTGAGGAAGAAATCTCCCCAGACGGATGGTTCAAAATTTGGGACATTTCTCGTACTACTTTGATTTCCCTCCTCGTCCAGAAGCTCTGGCGGACGTGGGATAGTGGCACCTATGGCGGCAGCGCTGGCACCAGTAGCCCAAGTCCGAACACGGTGGCTCCACAAAAAAACATGGGAGTCGCCGACGCGGTGCAATGGCGGAGGCACCTGCTGCTTTGTGGTGGCGGCGGCGGCTCCCATTGGACCACACCTGCTTCGCGGGGAGGAAGGCGAGACCGACACACATGGATGTCTGCATCTCCAACTCCAAACTTCTATAATACCGTGGGGCTGCTAAACCACACGATACGCATATACTTTCGGCCACACTTACACGGTTTATATAGGCCGCACGGACATGCGCGGCTGCCCGCACCACTTGATAGAGGCTTTAGTTTGTCACTAGTATCGACATCAAAATTTTTTTTTTTTCAGAAACGTGCCAACGCACGTGCTTGGCATCAATTCGTATGTGATGAAGTAAATTAATATGTAATTTAGTTTAATTTTCACCATTTTTTGATGAAACTGGAGAGGCCAAGGGCCCTGCTGGAGATTTATTGAAAATAAGACGGTTCAGTACAAAGAGGGGATTAGAGAAGATAGCCAGAGGGCTTAGGAAACAAAGGAAGTAGTGAAAAAGATGCTCTGCAAAACGAAATCTATGACAGACTTTGGATCCATTGATCAAATTGAATTGAAAGGCTTGGCTTCACACGTGGTGCGACCATCTTTACTTCTTAATTTTCACCATGACCACTCAAGAACACGCGGTTTATGGACTGGAACCGTGCGACTAGTCACAGGAACAATCCAAGAGACGAATGAAAATACGTCGCTCGCTCGCTGAGATCCACACATTTGTTAGCGCACACCGATTGGCTTGCTTCGCTTGGCCCAAAGTTTGTTAGCACGTCCTGCTCAACTGCTACAGGCCTACGGTTTGTGACGCGTTTGCACTTACATGTTCTTTCCATGTAGCTATATATGTATAGGAGAGACTCCGCGTGTGGCGCTGTGGCTGTCCCTAATCATTAGTCATTATTACCACTTGAAACTATATACTAGCCCCAACACGTGCTTGGAGGAAGGGGCAACAAATATGTGTTTTTACAACAAGCGGTAAAAAACAGTGGTGCACAATAAAACAACCGTTTCAAACCTCGTCAAACAGGATGTGAATAGTGATAAACGTGTCAGATGGACTGAGTGGCCTCAAATTTATTTGTGGTTGAGGGAATTTTTCTCGATGAAATGTCTTACCCATTTTTTATTAAGAGAAAAAGTCTTAGCTCTTATACAAGCGGTTGATAATGGAGGCAAGTCACCATCGTTAGACGAACGCACATCACCTAGGCATCATTTTGGGACCAAACAGGGCATACCGGCCACTTCTAGTGTTTGGAAACTAGCTCGGATGACCCAGTCCTCCACCTCGTCCACAACCGTAGAGATCTCATGGACTCCCCTAGACGTCCGCTGAAAGGTCATGTTGTTCCTTTCCTTCTATAGTGACCACACAATGAGCAACATCAAGGAGTCAAATGGTGGTCTAGACTCGATCAATCTGGTGAGGTTGCCACAACAACCAATACCCCTGGTCATCATCGCACTTAGGCACTAATGCCGTGAGACCAATGGGTGCAACCAGCTTGAACTAAAGTTGTGAACTGATCATAGATCAATTGGTTGGTTTCCTTGTGGTGGAACTTGCCATCAAGATTCAAGTCGTCAACTTGGCACTAGTGCTCGTATTTTTATGGATTTATCTTAGAATTTTTTCACACTATGCATTAAGTGGTAGGTGACGTCCTTGTCGATAGTGAGACGCCTGTGGTGATTTTGTGAATGTTATGATCTACCGGTTTAATCTTTCGGAGGTAAAGTTGATGTACATATGTTTATAAAGGTGAGTGTACGTGCTTGCGTTGAACGTCTGCATTGTACTTAAACCAAAATTCCTTGCCAAAAGGGCAGCCTCTAGTAACAAGAGACCGCAGGATTCAGACGCCTGGTCACACATAGCACACCCGTCGTTGTCCTAGAGGCCATGCCCAACAGAGAAGCGCTTGCTAGGCGCATGGTGGCGCTTTGGTTTTCCACAATTATTTTGCACCCAAAAGCTTCACTAAACCAACAAAAATGAATGCTCGATATGTACCGTACGTAGATGACACCAAGTACATGCCATCAGTAGACCACTTCCACACAATACGACCAAGGTCGAGCACCACAGTTCATAGAAGTTGCCAAACCTGCAGAAACTGGCATAGAAACCTGAGTAGTGAGCGCGCCCACGGCATAGAATCTGGAAGATGGCGTCCTTGATGTTTCTCTGTTTCCCGCTTTGGACAAATCGACAAACAAAGCAGGGCTAAAATAACATAGATAGGACCAACCGGCGGCAGTTATCGGTCTAGAGCTTGGCTAAGGGCGTCCTCAGTAGTTGACAACAGCCAGGTCATATATATATACTCTCACGAATATGTGCTTCCATCGTCAATAAACTATATTGGGTATGTGTTCATGCTTGTTTATCGGTTTGAGTATGTTTATGCATACATAGGTTTGAGTATGTTTATGCATGCATACTTGACAAATATACTATCATAGATGGTCTAGTATGATCATATACTATATACTTTGTTTGGTCATATATATATATATATAACTCGAGTGTGAATAATTTTTTATTTTACACATTCTCTTGCCTCTCTCAATCTTTATGAGGAGGACCATAAACTACCTCATTTCCTAAGCGAGATAGGCGTTGAGACAAGAGAAAATCTCTTCTCTTTTTCATCTTCTCTCCTCCGCATAGGAAAAATATTGCCATGTATTCCTATAAGCTAACTAAGGTGGCACTATTACACCTGGTTTAGTATAATATATGAGGACAGAAATGGAGTATAGACATATATGTGAGTGTGTAGTGCAGTGGTAGAGGAGTCTATCGATGTTTTATCACCGATAGTCCACCACCGGGGTATCCGGGAGGGTGTTTTTGTTCGAAGGAGCTTGGCAGACTGTGGAACTCAACGGTTGCGGCAACAAGCTTGACGAGACAGACGATTTTATACTAGTTCGGGCCCTCGACTTGTGTCGAGTAAAGACCTTTACATCCAGTCGGCGTGAGCTTGTTCATTGTATTGATGAGTATGAGGGGTTGTGTTGTGCTGTGTACTTCGCGTTTACAAGGGGTACCCGCAGTGGCCTTATATGGGGCGAGGCTGGCTGTGGGTTCTATGATTTTTAGTCAGATTCTAGGAACGAGTCCTAAACTAAGTGTTTCGTGCTCTTCCCTATTACAATTTGTCTAGGATATGGTAATTCTCACGTCGTGTTACTCCGTGTTGTACTCGAAGTGGGCGGCGGGTTCTTCGATCCTCCATCCGTATTTCATCTTCTTGGGGAACCTCCGGTGCCCCCCATCGACAAGCCCCCGAGCGTTCCAGGATTTGGAACTCGGAAGCCGGGTTCTTTCGAGGTGAAATCTTGGGATGCTCTTTCTTATTACTGTTTCTGTCTTGGTTCTTCGGGGAAATAATTGCACTCACCGAGTGTAGCCCCCGGGCCTCTTGTTTTTTGGCATAAAAAGCTGGAGGGTCTAGTTGTAGGTTCTAGCTTATGGTTGTCGTATTTGTTTTTTCACGGAGTGCAAATTTTAAGAAATTTGCACTTAGTGAGTTCAGCCCCCGAGCCTCTTGCTTTATGGAACAAAAAGCTGGAGCGTCTTGATGAAAAATTTGAAAAGTGCCTTCGGTACGGGGTACTTCTGTAGCCCTCGAGCCTTTTCTGGGTTCTTTTCATCATGAAAGAACTCGGGAAAAGGGTTCTAGAGTTCCTTGCTGATGTTGTTATTTATTGATGTACTGTTGGTCGTTGAGTGTCTTCATTTCTTTTGTACTTTTCTTGAAATATTCTTTTGGATATGCCTTCTTTGTCTTGTAGTGACTTTTACTACTCGCCCGTGAGTCTTGTAGGCGCTCTTGATGGCTTTAGTCTGTATTCCTACCCTCTTGTCAGCTGTGTGGTGATTGCGTGTGCTTGTTCGATCGCTTCAAAGTTTTGTTCTCTTCACATTGCTGTCCTTGCTTTTGATGCTCCTCTCTTTTGTGGACATGGTCTTCATACGCCCATCTTTGCCTATAAATATTGCTTTCTGGTGCTCGTTGCTTCCTCATTCACTTCTAGTCTTCTTGAGTTGCTTCTCCTCCTCTTTATAGCTATGGAATTTCTAGTGTGCGAGCTTTACGAGCCCTCGGGCTTGTTTTGTGATCTCTCTTAGAGAATGGTGTAGGTCTCGTGATAGGGACTAGTGGCAGGCTAATCCCTGGGTGGAATCACTTTGTCAAGGGTGTCAGGGCGAATGTTGTATGGCTTGTGATGTACTTGGCACTGCCTCTGGTGCCTCGTTTTCCAATGCCCTTCACCCTTCCTCCTTGTTACCTTTAACTTGGTGGCTCATGAGCTGTTTAGGTTGTTCACACTTTGCATGGTGTGGACTGTCCTCCTCTTCTCTCTCTGTTGTGTTGTTTTGGCGCTACATTGTAGATCAGCTCGTGTTGGGAGATCTGTTTGAGTTCTTTGGGAGTCATGGTGTGTGAAGATGTGGTTGCTACTCCCATGTACTTGGTGCTCCTGCCATTCTTAGTGCCTCTAGAGGCGGATTTGCTTTGGCGATTTCATTTCTAGGGTTGCTCTCTTGCTTATCGGCATCGAATCTTGGTCGAGGTTCAACAACCTTGAATTCTACTAGGTTCCTTGTTGATATTTGCAGTTGACTAGGACTTTCTTGCTGCCCTTGGGAATTCCATCAGGTTCTTGGTTGATGTATTAATGTATTTCTTCTATTTAATTTGATTTTGTGTCCACATGTACCCTGTTTTAATCCCATTATCCTCTTGATCAGTGAAATGAGAGAGATATTTGTCTTGTCTTTATCTCCAATGATTGTGCGAGTTATTTGCTGACTGATTTGGTGTTGCATGAATGTGATTCTGCGACTCTGATTGTGTTGAGTTGTCTGATGATGCTCCAGGCCTTGTATAAGGTGTCCTATATATCTGCGAGTTCTTCTAATATGCCTTCCATGGTTTTTAGGTTCTTTTGATGTAACGATGGTCCTTGTATTATGTAAAGCTGGCGGGTTGTTGATGTTTTTAGGTTCTTTTGGTTCTGGTTTTCATGGTAAAAAATCTTGTCCAGGATACTCTGTTTTCTACCCGCTGGAAATGTTACCGTTGTGGCTTTTATCCATTGGAGTGAATATCCGTTGTGGCCGTCTTGCGCTCCAGATTTGTCAACCGTTGTCTTATTGGGCCCTCTTAGATCAACCAATCCTTATAAATGTTTCATCGCTTTTCCTTCTCCCGTACACTTGAGCCTTTGTTGTCCATACGTGCAGAAGATTTTCCAATCTCTCTTGTTCTTCTTGCTGTTTCCGCTGTGTGTAAAAATCCCTAGTTCCTTTTCTATTCTGCTAGTCCACTCCTTTTTCTGTAGGCTTCAATGGTTAGGAAGGGATCAAAAACTAAGGCCGCCGAGGTAGATGAAGAGCAAGTTCTCTCTCATTGATAATGAAGCTTTTCTGAAGATGCGTGTGATGCAGAGTTCTTGGCCGGCGCCGGTGATGATGGCGGTGGATTTGGAGTCACTGGTGGAGCGTGGCTTATTGCAGGAGCAACCTCTCTCAGGTTCGTTCTGCCAGATCAACACTTGATCCCCACTCCTTCCGATCAGACAATTCTTTTCATCACTTTGGTTGCTGCGGGGCTCTGTTTCCCCCCTTCTGATCTTTTGCTGGAATTTCTCCAATTCGTTGGCCTTCAACTCTATCATCTTTCCCCAGATGGGGTTCTTTACTTGTCCACCTTCATACATCTCTGCGAGGTGTATATCAGGGTTTCTCCCAATTTTCTTTTGTTTCGGCATCTCCTTCGTCTCAAGTTGGATCCAAAATTTGCTCCTTATGGTTGCTGTATGATTCTGGTCTGCTCAGGGATAGGTGCCGAGATCTTTTCTCTTCGCTTCTTTGATAAGATGGTTTAGGCTGATAAATGGTTCTATGTTCCCAAACCTTCCCTTTGTTTTTCTTCAGATCTGTCCACCATCCCAGATGACACCAGTCTCTGGGCTCAAAAATTTTCTGATGTTAAGTTGTCGGTGATCGATCCTTTGCTTGTTCGACTCAATTATATCAGAGCGAAAGGGCTTACTGGTCTCAGTGTTGTGGCCGGGTTCTTTCGACGCTTTGTGCAACCTCTTATGCAGAGGGAGCACTTAGGTTTTGAGTATACCGGGGTTAATGATTCCTCCCGGATTGAGGTTGGCATAAAGCTGAATGACGAGGAGCTGCTTGTGCATTTGAGGGATGTTCTTAGTGTCGTCCCTTGCATGCCTCCTTTAATTGAAGAGTATCATTCTAAAAATCCATCGCCTGCGGTAAGAGTAGTTCTTGTTGGATTTCGTTTATGCGAGTTCCTTTTCTTGCTTTAGCTGATTTCTTGACACTTCTTTTTAGGGATTTGGCTAGGATTTCACTGTTCATCTTCCTGCTGCTGGGTAAGCCAATCCTACTAGGATTGCTGTCCAAGCGGGTTCTGCTGCTACTACCTAGAAACGGTCTGTCCTTCCTGATTTTCCTTCTAGCATTCGTGAGGGTGGATTTGAGGTTGTTCCTTATCAACCACACATGAAGATTGTTGAGATGTACTATAGTTCTAGGCGATGGGTGTCATCTTGTCCTCTGGTGACTACTGTCCAGAGGCCAAGCCCCACTATTTTGAGTTCTCTTCAGGTCACAAGTAATATCATCGTAGGTATGGTTGATGCCTGAGTTCTTTTTCTAACATTTTCTGCTTTTGCTTATCATGTCTCATTTGCTTCTTGCTTGTAGGGGGCACAAATGTGCTTTTGTCTAAGACTGAGGAGGACGAGGAGGCGTAGACTCCTCTTATCCATAGGACGTAAGTCCCCTTTGACTTCTCCTTCCTTCTTTTTATGGTTGTCTTCGTGGTTGACACTTCTTTTGCTTTTGTAGCCGAACAGAGGGTTCCGAAACTTCTTATTTTTCTCCTTCTCTTGTTGCCCACATATCCTCTATGGTGCAATCTCTTGCAACTGTTCCCCTTCCTATCATGCCTAGGAGAGGTGTAGGTTCTTTCAAGCTTCCACCGAGGTAATTGTCTTGGGAATTTCTTGGATTGATTTCTGTCTTTTGCCTCTGTTTATAGTTCTCATGCCTTCTTCTTATAGGCCTGGTGATGTGGATTCACCAGGTTCTTCTAGTGGCGTGGGCTCTGGCCGAGCCCCCGAGGATGAGCCCAAGGCTCAAAGTTCCTCAGCTGGTAAGTACTTGCAAGTTCTTCTTGATTCTTTTCACTTCTTTCTTTTCTGATGATTCTGACTTGTTTGTACTGTCTTCTACAGATGTTATCTTACAAGTTGGCTAAATGGCCAATGTTGACCTAGGGTCTGGGCCCACTTTGGTTGTGTCGTAGGTGGTTCCCTTGGGGGCGCCTGCTGCGTGTCATGCCCGAAAATTTGCATGGTTTAAAATAGTCAAATCTATTTATTTATGCAATTGGTGAAGCATTCAAATGTAGGAAATAATAATTTTTGGGAAATAAAACTGAACATGAGGTTTGTAACATGTTTCTGCATACATGCTGCTGCATTGGAGTTTATGTGTTGCCTGGTTTTTGCTGAAATTCAAATTCTATTCAAATTCATTTATTATCTTTGCAAAATTCAGAGTTTCAGAAAAAGAAATGGGGTTTTCTTCTTCTCCAGTCCATTTCGGCCTGCTGGCCCTTGCAGCTCGCCACGGCCCAAGCTCCCCCTGCCACCGGCCTTTTCTCCTCTGGCCCGTTGGCACCACCGTCGACCTACCCTCCTTGCTCTTGGGCCGCAATGGCCGGCCCAGCTAAGCAGCACTGCTGCCTTCCTCCTCTCTTTCGCTGACAGCCTGGGCCCACGTCTCCTCTTCTTCATGCAGCCGACTGGAGCCAAAGCCGGCCGACCGGGCGCCATTTCTCACGCAGGGACGCCTTGCCTCCCTGTCTCAGGCTATAAAACCCTTGTGCCCCCGTCCATGACGCATTTTTGCATCCCTGGTGTGTCGTCTCGCTTTCAGGCCGGTGGAACCCTAGCCACCATCGATGGTTTTCGCCGCCTCTCACGAGCTTGTCTTTTCGCTGCACCTGATGTATCCGT
The DNA here is from genome assembly GCA_023333625.1 of Bothriochloa decipiens. Classification (NCBI taxonomy): domain Eukaryota; kingdom Viridiplantae; phylum Streptophyta; class Magnoliopsida; order Poales; family Poaceae; genus Bothriochloa; species Bothriochloa decipiens. The sequence continues at coordinate 25,656,377 of CM041637.1, read as the reverse complement.
AAGCCACGGACGAGCTTCATGTCGTCTCTACAAAGTCTCTGAGTCCTTCATCTCTTTCCTTTGTGTTCTGTTTTGCCCATGGTACCTCCCCGATGTTCGCAGGCTACCACCGTCCGCCTCGTCGAGCCGTCCGCCGTCCTTGCCTCTTCTCAGTCGCCATATTCTTCTCTAGTGAGCGTGGCTCGAGCTCCTCTTTGATTTGGTGCCGGTCCCGTGCCAAATGTTTGCTGGAATCGCCGGGTTGAGTTACGCAGGCGAGCTCCCTGCCGCCGGCCATGGCCTCCGCCACGCCGGAGCCCTGTTTCCTGTTGGAAGCACCGCCGGGGTCTCCTTTGGCCTAATCCTGGTCGTCCGTTTTCGATCGGGTGGCCCAAAGCCGCCGATACCCCTTCACGGGTGACTTTTGCTAAATAGACCCCCGGTTTCCTTGTATTACCGGCCGCGGTCCTCACCTGAATTCAAAATTCAGATTCTATTTATTTTAATTGGTTAAAGTTCATAGTAATTACAGTTTTGCCATTTATAGCTTAAAACTAGTGTATTTTCCTCATTTTAAATCCGATTTCGGTGGTTTTCGCGTCTATGTGTTCGTAGCGACATGTAGAATATTTTTATAGGCTTTAAAATATATTTTCCCTATGTTGGTGTACTATTCTAATGATAGCTCTTTGTTTGCTTTGTATATGATTGCTTGGTACTGCTTATTATTGTTAATCGAGTTCAGATGGTGAGGGTTTCGTTGGAGATCAAGGATATTTTGAAGATCAGCAGGACCAGCAGGGATATTTTGAGAACCAAGGGAAGTATAGCTAAGGACCTTCCTTGTTGTCCTATTCATGATACACAATATAATTCATTTGCATGTGTCTTTGATGCCTATTTAGGGAATTCCTGGCAATTGATTACTTTTACTTTGTTAACCTTGGCATATATGCATTTGGGTAGTATGCTACTAGCGTAAATCTTTAACCATGATCATGTATGCTGGGGTAATGAATATATGTTAACCATATAAGATGAATATAATCCTTTGGCAAAAGCTGAGACTTTTCGTACAATTACGAGAGCTATATGGCTCTGGCTCTAGTTGCTCATGGGACTTTTTCTAGCCAGTTAGTGGTATACGAGTTGGATATAGGACAACCTTTATCCTTATGTGTATAGCCGTGAGGGAATGTGCCATATTGGAAGGGGGTTCCTACATCTGATGTTTACGCGTCCCTATTTGGTTAGAGGAACTTATGGGTGGCTTTATATGTTTTGTGGTGGTTTGGGAGTAATTAACCCACTCAATTGTAAAACATACCTTTCAGTGAATGTGTACACCTCTGCGCAGAGTTTGAACCGATATATCGTCTGTGCCCATGGTTACAAGTGGCCTGGAAAACTGAGGGAATCTGATATATTCATTTAATGGATTATGTGCAATTCATTTATTCAGCTATCTTGTGATCATGTGGTTATGGGGATGATACTATCTTTTTGATGCTAATTGCCAAACTTGTTATATAACTAAAAGCTAAATGCAGTTAACCATGTCAGCTATTTTTGCCTCATGAACCCTTGGTTATACTTGCTAAATACGGTTGTGTACTTACGCTTGCTTTACTTTCAATTTTTGGAAAATCCCGGATAGGCAACAGATCAAGGCTGGAATGAGAACTATCGTAATGAGTATTAGCCTTGATGTTCACTAGTCAACTTTGTCCCTGTGGTTGAAGTTTCCGCGAGAGTGCTAGACATTTTATATTTATCAAAAATTTATGTATGAGACTATGCAATGAATATCTATTCGCTATGTAATAAACATTAAGATGGCATTGTTTATCGATTTGTTGACTTATGTGTGTGACTTTTGAGGGCGCACATAAGGCTTTTATATATCCCATTTTGTTCTTAAAATTGGGGTGTGACACTGCGTCGGGTCGTGTGCTCCCTCTTGCCAAGCAGGTGACTCATGGAGTTGCTGGTGCTGGAGGAGGCGTTGGAGTTGTTGCTGATCTTTCCCTGCTCACTTTGCCGCCCTCTTCTTCTGGTCCGGTGGATCCGAAGATGAGCCGCCCTCGCCGTTTGGAGGCTTTGAATTCTTGCTTTGAGGAGTTCTCCGCCAAGTTAGGTGGCATGGTGCAAGTAAGAGTTCTTTCTTGGTCTTGAAATAAATTAACTTCTAGCTTGTCATTGTTTGATTCTTGATTCTTTCTCCTTTGGTCTCTATGGCAGGATCAAGAGCTTCTTTTTGGCCCTGCTGAGGCTACGATGACTGCGTCTAGCTTCACCGATCTTGAGCGGGTTCATAAAGAGATTGCTCAGGTTTAAGCAAAACTAGAGCGTGAGCATGGGCAGTGTCAGGCTGCCGAGGTGCTTCATCAGGCCTAATTGGCTGATGAATCATGTCATCGGGAGGAGGTGGTGAAAGCCACCATTAATGAGGTCTAGTCCTTAAAGGCCCAGGTTGGAGGTACTTCTTATTCTGCCGAGTTGTTTTCTGTGACTTGTTAGCTGCTGAGTTCTTTCTTCAGCTGATTGTCTTGCTTGCTTCTTTGTAGAGTTTGAACATGAGCAGCACCGTTGGCAGCAGGACTCGGAGGCTATGAAGAAGACCCTCAAAACTTCCAAAAATAAAGCTAAGGCAGTAAGAGAAATACATTCTGACTATGAAGATGCTGAGCAAAAGCTTGCCTTGGCCCGCCAGTTCTGGCGTGATGCTGAGAGAGGTGAAGGGCCAGTTGTATGTGGCCAACACTAGATTCCAGTCGCTTGTGGGGATCTATGACCTACCTCCTATCTTTTATTAGATGGGAGGAGGATTAGGCCCTGTATGCTGATGTGGTGGGCTATGCACCTCTGATTTCATCGTGGTTCTTCAACTTTATGAAGGATAGTTTCCGGAGGTGTGTGACCAACATCTTGTGCCACGTCTGGGTTCTTGCTCCTGAAGCCGATCTGGAGAGGTTGGTTAACCCCAATCCGTCGCTAGAGTTCTTGTTGCAAGTTGGAGCAGAAGGCCAGACTTGCTCCACTTGTAGAGCAGGTTGTAGCTAGAATAGACTTGGGTGCTAATCCTACTACTCCTGTGCCTTGAGCACCTTGCTTGTGAAATTCCTTGATGGTGGATGGTACTTCTAGGCTATTGTTGCCCTTTTCTTGTGAATACAGAACTTTTGCTATGCGGGCTTTGCCCCGATTTTATTTGATTTGATGAGTTCTTGTTGTGCGGGCTTCGTCCTGACTTTGAATTGTTTCAACAAGTTCTTGCTGTGCGGGCTTCATCCCGACTTTAATTGCCTCGACGAGTTCTTGCTGTGCGGGCTTCGTCCCGACTTTGAATTGTTTTGATGAGTTATTGCTGTGCGGACTTCGTCCTGATTTAAATTGCTTCGATGAGTTCTTGCTGTTGTGGGCTTCGTCCCGACTTTGAATTGTTTCGATGAGTTCTTACTGTGTGGGCTTTGTCTCGATTTTGATGAGATATTGTTTTTGTACTACCCACTGGTAGTGTAGTGGCTGAACCAGGGTTGTTTCTATTGCTTCGTACTACCCGCTGGTAGTGCAGTGGCTGAGCTAGGGTTGTTTCTATTGCTTTGTACTACCCGCTGGTAGTGTAGTGGCTGCTGCTTGAGTCGATGTTGCTTCGAGGTGTCCTGCATCATGTTGCAGCTATTGGGAATATGCCCTAGAGGTAATCATAGAGATGATGATATTCCAATTGTATCTAAGACATGCATTAATTGTTCATTGAATATCCATTATAGACAACTTGTGTTTATTGGTAATTATGTGAATTGTTTGTGAAACTCAATCACTTGAATGTTTATTCTAAAGTTGTCTCTGGTCGGTGTTCTTGTGAGAACACACTTGAATATTAGACCAACACATGAATTAGTTGATGGCTATGTTTCACAAGTCATGGACATGGTGATGTCGAACTAATAATGTGAGCACATGTGAGACATGTAGGCTGGACTGACCCGACTTGAGATTGTCTCCATTCACGTCATGTACGTTATGTCCTTAGACCTGAGATTATGGTATGTAGTCAAGATGTGAAACGGCCTACTTAGAGATCATCAAACACTGCTCCGTAACTGGGTAGTTATAAAGGTGATCTTCGGGTGATCGAGAAGCATGCTATGAGACATAGGCAGTCAAGATGGAATTTGCCCCTTTCTGCATGAGAGAGATATCATTGGATCACTCAAGTGATCGAATCAACAAATTCATGGTCATGCTTGGGTTAAGGGTTAACCCACGAGTTGAACCATATATCAGTGGCAAAGGGAATAACTTGTACGTGGTCGTAGTGGTTCGTCTGATATGATCTTTGCGTATGCATAGGAGTTGTCACACCTTGCTAGTGGCCGCTGTCAACTATTTGGCGAGTAGGAGTACTCGGTCCATATCTATGTGTGCGTGAACCCATAGGGTCGCATGCTTAAGGGTTGGAAGCCTAGTTCGGGTTGGACCCGGATTAGACAAGGCTTAGGGTTCCTGATGGGCCTCCAGGTCAGGGTTGCACAGGGACGCCTATATAAGCAAGGGGTAGGGGCAAGGCAAAGGAATCAAATCTGATTGAATCTGATCTGATCGATTCAGCCACCGTCGCCCACCCCACGCTTTTTCTCCTCGCGAACGTAGCAGACCAGTTGCGCATTGCTTCTTCCCTCACGTGTGTGATACCTCGGAGGTGCTGCATCTACGGTACAAGGACGGACCTGGTCGGTCACGGTGGTCGACAACTGGTCAGTGACTAGTTGGACTGGTCGGCGACTAGTTGGACTGGTCGGGAACTTGCTCGGACGATCCGCAAGCGAAGGGTGTACTGGACAGACGACCATGCAACTGCATGGCACTGCTACGACGCGTTTGACTACATCGAGTCTTCCACTGCATCTGCACGTCTAGTGATAACCCCATGACCCATATCTAGCAGTAGATCCTGGTTTATGAGGTAGAAAAGTTTTTATTTTCTGGCTAGCGTAGCACCCTCATAAACCTACAGCAGTGTTCAAGTCTGATCCTGAACCCGCACGGTGTGCCTGAGTTCAATCCAGTGTGTTGTTCTCTGCATCTCATCATAGGCAAAAAAGAGGAGGGAAGTCAAGGATCCTAGACTGACATGGTGTGCCCTGATCCCACTATTGGAGTGAAAAGGTCTTGACTCTCGAACCAGCACTACGTGCCCGGGTTCAACTGCATTCTCACTCGTAGTAAAAAAAACTTTCTGATCATGAATAGGCCTGAGCTTTCATTCATCCTAGAAAGGCCCAAGCAGACCGACATGGTGTGCCCTAATCCAATTCGGTGCTCTGCGCACAGGGTAGACAAAGTGGGGAGCCAAAATCCTAGACCGACACGATGTGCCCTGATTCCGCTGTTGCGAATAGGATTTGACTCCCAAACCAGCACGATGTGCCTGGGTTCAAACTGCATTCTCACTCGCAATACTCTCTGATCATGAACCGACATGAGTGCCCTGATTCACCCTAGAGAGGCCTGATCCTAGACCAACACGGTGTGCCCTGATCCAGCATGGAGCCATGCACCGGACAGCTAGCCTGTCCATGGAGCGGTACGATGTACTCTAGTCCATGCAGGCACGCTATGAGATCACCCCATAGCATGATATCTTAAGGAGGCATTGTGTGCCTGTTGTTCTTGGAGGGAGCGGGTTGTTCTGGAGCTCGAAGTATATTTATTGCATCATCATAGGTTCTTTTACAGGACTTTTGCTAGTTGTAGAATCTTCGAAGTTGGTTGATGTGCCAGGTGTTCTTCAGTGGGATTTCTTCATCTGTCATTAGCTCATACGTGCCTGGTCCAGTTGCTCTTCTTACTTTGAAAGGTCCCTCCTATGGACTTAGTAGTTTGTGTCTTCCATCTTTCTTTTGGAAGAGTCGGAGAACTGAGTGTCGAGGATCTGGGAATGAGGTACCCTAAACCCTCAATTAGCCAGACTAATCCCCGAAATCAGCAATGCAAACCCTCCAACAACACCCCTTACTATCGCTCGAGAGCCCACAGGCTAAGGCATACTGGGCCACCCCACGAACAGGCATCGACAGCCCAAAACCACAGCCTGCTCGACGGGCTACCACGCGAACCGAGACTGTACGCTCGAGGGTACAATTCGGGCGACCCCTCGAGGACGGAACTTCGCCTGAGCGAACGAGCTGGCATCGAAGATGGAACTTTACCCAGCGAATGAGCTAACCCTCGAGGATGGAACTTCGCCCGAGCGAATGAGCCCGCCCACGAGGATGGAACTTCGCCCGTGCGAATAGGCAGCCCTTGAGCACAGTATACCCCTCGACTACCCACCCCCCATACGGATCCAGTGCATTCAATGGCTAATTGCCTGAGGTGTGACATGTCTATCCAGCCAAGAATCGAGGGGGAACGGTTAGGTAAATGTATTAATTGTAGGGAGTTACCTTTTTCTACCGCCGAATTCCGCCCGTTGCTCTTCCTGGGTATAAAGCCGGGGGGATAGGCACTGTTCGCCCCTTCCTCTACCATCCTGCCTTCGCCACCGCTAGTGCTCCGGAGTCCTTGCTTTCCTGCGATCAAGGGTAGGAACTTAGAGCAAGAAATCATGATTGGGAACCTTCCCGGTCGCCTGTCCGCTAAGGAGATTCGCGTTGTTGTCACCGCCGCCGCGTCCACCGAATAGATTCATGCCACCGCCGCTACCATGGCCCCCATCCTCCAGCCTGCCGAACCCTGGCGCCCATCGACCGTAATGCGGTAGAGGTTGAACGAGCTGGTGGGAGGACTTCTCCGCCCCATCACCGATCCGACTCGGCCAGAGTGGATTGCACCGCCGAGGAGTCACCTGGAGTCACCTGGAGCCAAACCCGCCGGAGGGCTACGTGGTGAGCTTCCTTAAGTACCACCAGCACGGGTTTAGAGCACCCCCGAGCGAGTTTATGCGGGGGCTGACGAACTTCTATGGTGTCAAGCTCCAACACTTCTCCCCAAATGCCATCTCCAACGCCGCCATCTTCACGGCTGTCTGCGAGGGCTACTTAGGGATGGCGCCACATTGGGAGCTGTGGCTCCATCTCTACAAGGGGGAGTGGTTCGCCTCTCCGGCGAGACCAGGCGTGAGGCGAATCGTCAGAGTGGGGTGCCTCAACTTCACGTTGAAGACAGGCAAGTTAGAGGTGCCACAAGAGTACATCCCCACTAGGTTGATGTCCAACCACTCCCGGTGGGATGAGCAATGGTTGTACCTTCGCAATGATGGAGGCTAGCTCCAACCATACACAGGGCGGCTCATCACCGAGCGACCGTTCAACTGGCCACACGGTGTAACGGGGGATCTTCAACATCGACTTTGACCCCTTGCCGTTGCAATGAGGACCCTTCGAGAGGCAGGCCTGATGGCGGGTGTGGTGGTCTTGGCCTTCCACAGTCGATGGGTGCTCCCTTTGATGGAGCGCCCGCTGCGGTTGGACGAGATCCTCCCCGTGGTGGCGCCCGAGGTGCTTGAGAGGTGCCGGATGTCTAGCGAGGAGATATCCGCCGCGGAGATCGTCGCGCGGGTGAAGGGGATGGTTGCAGGTTCGTTCAGGGCAGAGGACGTCAACCGCCTCCCCATGCGGCCGGAGAAGGGATACCTCAACCTGGTGAGTGCCTCGACCCATACCTTTCTTGTTTATATTTTGTCCCTTTTTTTCTTACTCTTGTCCTTGTGACTGAGTGCTTTTGTGCAGGGGGAATTGACTACCGAAGATCGAGGCCCCCGCTGAGGGAGGATGCTCCCAATTGTCAGGTGAGACACTTCGATGCCCAGCAGGAAAAGAGGCGCAAGGATGAGGAGAAGAAGAAAAAGGACAAGAAGCTCTGGGAGCGTGAAAAGCGCGAGAAGCGTCGTGCGCAGCAGAGGCGCGATGGGCTCTCGGAGGAGGAGTCTTCCTCAGAGGATGAGGAAGACGAGGATGATGGTGACAACGTCAATGTTGAAGGGGTGGCGGGATGTCTCGAGCCCCTTCTGTCTGGTCCCTCCCGTACTGACAGTCTTTCGGTGCAGGAGGATGCGTCAGAGTAGCGTGCCCTTCAGTCGGCGACACCGGCCTCGGAGCGCTGGCAAGGGAAAAGGTTGGCTGACCCCCCGACTCGGGAGGGTTCGTCCTCCTCCCGTCTTACTCGCGGTGGGACCCCACCCGCCACGACGCCAAGATGGAAGCCTACTACAATGAAGTGAGCAAACTAGAAGACAAGTTCTATGGCCTCGAGCTCAATCATATTGCTCGACGCTACAATGAAGCTGCAGACGAGCTCACGAAGATCGCATCAACTCGAGGTACTGTCCCTCCCGACGTATTCTCGAGAGACCTCTTCAAGCCCTCCGTCGACTTCGGCTTAGGGGCTGGCGCCTCATCCTCGACACTCGAACCCGTGGCCTCGATCAAGGCCTCCTCGACCGGGGCCGAGGTCATGAAGATTGAGGGGACACCTCCTCCGTCGAACCCACCTCCGGATTGGCAAGTCCCTTTCCTCGACTGCCTCATTCGAGGGGAGCTCCCAAAAGACTAGAACGAGGCTTGCCGGATCGCATGATGGGCCAAGTCCAACGTCATCTACGGTGATGGCAAGGAACTCTATAGGCAAAGCCCATCAGGTATCCTTTAGTGCTGCATCACTATCGAAGAAGGAAGGAGGCTCCTCGAGGAGATACACTCGGGGATTGCGGCCACCACGCAGCACCGAGGACCCTCATTGGCAATGCCTTCTGACAGGGTTTCTACTGGCCAACCGTCGTTTCTGATGCCACCAACATTGTCCGCTCGTGCAAGGGGTGTCAATTCTACGCCAAGCGGACGCACCTCCCGCTCACGCCCTACAGATGATCCCCATCACCTGGCCATTCATGGTCTGGGGGCTCGATATTATGGGGCCTCTCAAGAGGATAACCAAGGGGTATACGCACCTACTCATTGCTGTCGACAAGTTTACCAAGTGGATCGAGGCCCAGCCTATCGGCAACATCCGCTCCGAGTGGGCAGTCGAGTTCTTCACCGACATCATCCATCGCTTCAGGGCCCCGAACATCATCATCACTGACAATGGCACATAGTTTGCTGGCAAGAAGTTCTTGGATTTCTGCGATTGCCATCACATCCGTGTGAACTAGTCCACGGTTACTCATCCTCGAACTAACGGCCAGGTCGAGCGCGGCAATGGCATGATTTTGCAGGGCCACAAGCCGAGAATCTTCAACTGCCTTAACAAGCACGGAAAGAAATGGGCCGCAGAGCTGCCTTCGGTCCTGTGGAGCTTAAGGACAACACCTAGTCAAGCCACGGGGTTCACATCATTCTTCTTGGTCTATGGGTCCGAGGCCATCCTCCCCATTGATCTCGAGTACGGTTCCCCTCGACTAAAGGCCTACAAAGAGCAAACCAATGAAGAAGCCCTCGCAAACACCGTCGACCAGCTCAAGGAGGTTCGGGACATGATGCTGATCCACTCCACGAGGCATTAGCAGAAACTTCGACGCTACCACGACAAGCACGTGCGCTCAAGGGACCTTCAAGTTGGAGACCTCATCCTACATTGACAACAGAGTAACAAGGGGCATCACAAGCTGACTCCACCATGGGAAGGCCCATATACTATAGCGGAGGTGCTGAAGCCCGAAATGTACAAGCTAGCAAACGACAAGGGTGAAACCTTCACCAACGCATGGAACATCGAACAGCTACGTCGTTTCTACCCCTAGGGCATCGTTGCCCTTGTACATTCTCGCATGTTTCATACACTTTCGCATGACAAATATAAGAAGTACTTTCAATCATAAGTTCAAACTCATTATTGTACATGCAAGAGGTAGCCTCGACCCTCTCTTGCCAGAGTCGAGCCTCCCTCAGGGGCTAACAGGGGGGAACCCCCTAAGTTCCTAAAAAATGTGAACGATTTTTCAAAATTCGAGCATCTCCTTTTGCTTCGCAACTAAGTAGAAAATGCCTCGAACTCCCTAAGGGTCGAGGGCTGTCGAGCCTAGGGCTCTCCTACGCCTTAGGGCTATGGTACCCCCACTCGCTCCCCTGCTCGAGGGATACGAGCATGCATCGAACACTTAGTCGAAAAGCAAAGGTCAGATGATCGAAACTCAAACGTCTTTTCTATCCTACGCCTTGATACGCTTCGCGATTAAGTAGAAAACGCCTTGAGTTCCCTAAGGGTCAAGGGCTGTCGAGCTGGGAGCTCTCCTATGCCTCAGGGCTATGGTACCTCCACTCACTCCCCCCTCGAGGGATACGAGCATGCGTCGAACACTTAGTCAAAAAAGCAAAATCTAGGCGTAAGAAAATAGAGTAGGTTTGAACTTAAAATATCCAAATGCATGACGATAGATGCATAGATGTTTTAAAGGCTCTCGAAGCCACACTAAATATAAGTTACAAAGACTAACTTATTTACATGGCACCTTCACCCAGTTTTGCCCTACAGGCTTGCTCCGCCGTCTCCGTCGCCGCCCTCCTTGATGGTGTACCCTTCATCTTTGGTTGGGAGGACTTCATCCTCAAATAGCTTCGCCAGCGCTCCCCCTGGCCTTTCAGCATACTAGATCAGCCCTTGGCATCGCTCCTCATTCTCGGCATCGGTCTTTGAGATGTCGGGGATGAAGCCTTGGGCAACGACGTCCATGTCAAAGAGGAAGCCGGAGGAAACCACCGCCAGCGTGCGCTTCACGCCGGTGTGAAGCACCTCCCACACGTGGTCCTGAAGGGTGGCATTGAGGTGGTAGAGGCAGTCGACGAACGCGACCCCCGAGACGTCTTCTCCAGCCTCGTCGATGGGCTCGACCTCCCAAGAGGTGCAGAGCCTGTTGATGGCAACCCGGAACCTGCCGAGAAGCGCCCCCTCCACCACGAGGCTCTCCTGCAGCACCTTGGCAATGGCCTGAGTGGAAAGCAACTCGGCCTCAAGGCCTGAAAGATGAAACAAGAGTTAAATGAGTCATACAGAAAGGAAAAAGTTGAAGCCCACCAAGGGACTCACTGGCACAGCGGGTTTTGAGGGCGCTGCAGTCCTCCAGCATGGCGTTGCGCTCCTCCCGAGCCTCGTCTTGATCCCGCTGGGCCTCCTTGAAAGCCCGGTCACGTCCATCTTCTCGCATTGGAGGGTCTCGAGGGTGCCACCAGCCAAGATGATGGCTTGTTCCTTCTCTCGAAGGGTAGTCTTCATCGCCTCGAGCTTGGCATCCAGGCTGTCGGCTCGACCCTTCTCCTCCTTGACCAAGGCGGAGAGGGTGTTGCGCGCCATGAAGACTTGAGCCAAACTGGCCTCGAGCGAGCGGATACGCTCCACGGAGCCTCGTGCCTCATTCTTGAGCAGCTTGACGTGCTCTTGGGCACGAGTGCCATCGCTCTTAGCCTTCTCCGCTTCGCCCTTGGCTACGGTGGCCTCCTCCTTGCCCCGTTGGAGCTCCTCTTTGACTTGGGTGGCCTCGCCTCGAGCTGCCTCGGTGTCCTCCTTCACCCGGGCAGCCTCCTCCTTGGCCTTGGGGTCTCCTCCTTGGCCCGCTTCACCTCCTTCTCGATCTCGGCCACCTTGCTCTGCACAAAACGACCGGCCTCGAGTTGTCAAAGCACTTCCTCTCGGCTGTTATGCATTTCATGGAGGAAGTATGACTTGGAGTGGGAATGCCTTCGCACGTCCTGGAAACAGGAAATCGAGGGTTAAAAAAATCCATACGAAAAACCAAAAACTGTATGTAATCTAAATAGGGACTTACGATAAGACTCTAGTCAAGACCTCCAACGAGCTTGACGGCCAGCTCCAGAGAGTGCTGCAGCCATGCTCGGGACTGCTCCACGTCCTCCCAGCGCTTGACCTCCGCCGGCTCATCCATCACGATCCCGGGAGTGCTGGAGTCGCTGAGCTCAAGGAGCACGACACATTCCTTGCCCCAATGTGGGAGGACCGTCCTGACCTTGGTTCGCGCCAAGGACTCGATCTCCTCCACCATGTCGTGTGGGGCGCCATGGCGCTCCGCCAACTCGGCCGGGGTAGCGAACTCCGACACGGCGCTGGTATCTCCTAGCCCGGTGTCGAAGATCGACCTCCTCGACGGGCCAGGAGCCCCCAACACCATGACTACTCTGGCATGCAGGGGGATCCTCTCCTTCCTTCTGCTGTCAAAAAGGAGGACTCTTGGCCGCTGTCTCTTTCGGCCGCTCTGCCTGCGGACCAGAAATCACCGGCTCCTCTGATGGCACGGTCGACGGTTGTAGCGGCTGGCTTGACGCTGGCTCCGGTGCCTCCTGGGGCGGCAGAGGGGTCGAGGCCCTCGCCTCCTCCAACACCAAGTCTTGTGGCGCTGGCAGCCCCACCATCGACTCGTCTCTCAGCGGGCTCGGTGCCGAGGTCTCCTCCTCAAGCTGCACCCCCGGCGGGCCCAGAACCGCTGACGCTTTCAATGCTGCTTCTTGCTCTGATAGCAGCTCATTGAGGGTGATCATGAACACCCACTTCTTTGGGATTCCCGAGGTCTCCTCCCCCTCCAACAGCTCGGGCGGCTACTGCACCGGCAGATCCAGCAGCGTCGCGCCCCCCGGCGGCGTCTGCTGCACCTGCTGATGCTGGGGTAGGTCCCCGGTGCGCTCTTCCTCTTCTTGCCACTCCTGTGGCTTCTTCTCCTCCTCCTGCTATGTCGACAGCAGCTCCTCTGCCTACCGGGCCTCCAGCTCCTGCTTTCGCAGGGCCTCTAGCTCCTGCTTTCGCAGGGCCTCCAGCTCGTGTAGCCCCGTCAGCCACGGCTTCTACTCTCCCGTCGAGGGGGAGGGGTGATGGCCCCCTCACCCTTGAGGTCGATGAGGGCTACCTCCATTCCCGGCTCATGGCCCTCAGGGGCTCTAGCCTCGAGCATGGAAACAGAGACCTCGGGTTGGCCTAGGTCACGGGCTCCGGACGCCGTGGTTCCGCTCCCTAGCGCCGGGCCGAGCACGGGGACCACGGATGTCGACACCGAGGAGGCACGCCCTCCATCCTGCATCTTCCCCAGCTCAGAGTTGTCACTCATCATGGTCCCCGAGTCGCTCGACCCTGCAGCAGGAGCAGAACCCGTCAGTCTACCGCGAGCCATAGCCCCGAGGGCTAAGGACAGCCACTTCACCTCCCATGGTGCCAAGGGCCTCGATGTCACACCTGTGACCAAGGCCCTCATCTTCATGGCCGGGTCCACCCTGAGCAGCTTAGCTGGCACAAGGGTCACCTCCTTGATACGATGTTTTGGCCTAGACGGAAAGCTGGTTAGTAGAGAACTTGATGAACCATAGAATGAGGAAGCAACGAGAAGAAATTCAAATCGACGACACTTACTCGAAGGGACAGAGGCTTTTTGGGTTCCCCTCGAGCCGCCAGCAGACCTCGAAGCCCCACCCGAGGCCGAGCTCCTCCTAGGGCTAGGGCTACCCGGGGCTGTCGGTGGGGTCGCCGTGCCTCCTAGCTCCGACGAGGTCTCCTGGGCACGACTCTATTTTGTCCGCGCCGATGATCGGGACCGGGTCTCCCGGGTCAAAGCGGGCGGGGTCCCGCCACGAGTACAACGGGAGGAGGATGAACCCCCCGAGTCAGGGGGTCGGCTGACCTTTTCCATCACCGGCGCTCCAAGGCCGGCATCGCCGGCTGAAGGGCACGCTGCTCTGACGCATCCTCCTGCACCGGAAGACCGTTAGTACGGGAGGGACCAGACAGAAGGGGCTCGAGACATCCCACCACCCCTTCGACATCGATGTCGTCATCATCATCCTCGTCTTCCTCATCCTCTGAGGAATACTCCTCCTCCGGGAGCCTGTCGCGTCTCTGCTGCGCACGATGCTTCTCGCGCTTTTCACGCTCCCGGAGCTTCTTGTCCTTTTTCTTCTTCTCCTCATCCTTGCGCCTCTTTTCGTGCTGGGCATCGAAGCGTCTCGCCTGACGATCGGGAGCATCCTCCCTCAGTGGTGGCCTCGATCTCCAATAGTCAATTCCCCCTGCATGAAAGCACTCAGTCGCAAGGACAAGAGTAAGAAAAAAAGGGACGAAATGTAAACGAGAAAGGTATAGGTCGAGGCACTCACCAGGTTGAGGTATCCCTCCTCCGGCCGCATGGGGAGGCGGTTGACGTCCTCTGCCCTGAATGAACCTGCAACCATCCCCTTCACCCGCGCGACGATCTCCACGGCGGATATCTCCTCGCTGGACATTCGGCACCTCTCGAGCACCTTGGGCGCCACCACGGGGAGCATCTCGTCCAACCACAGTGGGCGCTCCATAAAAGGGAGCACCCGTCGACTATGGAAGGCTGAGACCACCATACCCGCCATCAGACCTGCCTCTCGAAGGGTCCTCATCGCGGCGGTGAGGGGTCAAAGTCAATGTTGAAGATCCCCCGTCACACCGTGTGGCCAGTTGGACGGCCGCTCGGTGATGAGCCGCCCGGTGTACGGCGGGAGGTAGCCTCCGTCATTGTGGAGGTAGAACCATTGCTCATCCCACCGGGAGTGGTTGGACATCAACCCGGTGGGGATGTACTCGCGCAGCACCTTTGACTTGCCTATTTTCAACGCGAAGTTGAGGCAGCCCGCTCTGACGATCCGCCTCACGCCTGGTCCCGTCGGAGAGGCAAACCACTGCCCCTTGTAGAGATGGAGCCACAGCTCCCAATGTGGTGCCATCCCTAAGTAGCCCTCGTAGACGGCCGTGAAGATGGCGGCGTTGGAGATGGTGTTGGGGGAGAAGTGTTGGAGCTCGACGCCGTAGAAGTTCATCAGCCCCTGCATAAGCTCGCTCAGGGGCGCTCCGAACCCATGCCGGTGGTACTTGAGGAAGCTCACCATGTAGCCCTCCGGCGGGTTTGGCTCCAGGCGACTCCTCGGCGGTGCAATCCACTCTGGCCGAGTCAAATCGGTGACGAGGCAGAGAAGTCCTTCTCCCACCAGCTCGTTCAACCTCTGCCGCATTATGATTGATGGGGTTTGGTAGGCTAGAGGATGGGGGCCATGGTAGCGGCGGCGGCACGAATCTATTCGGTGGACGCGACGGCGGCGACAACAACATGAATCTCCTCGGCGGACGGGCGACCGGGAAGGTTCCCAATCACGATTTCTAGCTCTAAGTTCCTACCCTCGAGCACAGGAAAGCAGGGACTCGGGAGCACTAGCGGTGGCGAAGGTAGGATGGCATAGGAAGGGGCGAACAGTGCCATCCCCCTGGCTTTATAACCAAGAAGAGCAATGGGTGGAATCCGGCGGTAGAAAAAGGTAACTCCCCGCAATTAATGCGTTTACCTAACCGTTCCCCCTCGATTCTTGGCTAGATACACACGTCACACCTCAGGCAATTAGCCATTGCCCGGGCCCGCTACGATCTCCACCACCGCACCGCATATGCCTCCTCCTCAAAAGACGCATCCAACGGTAATAAAAATAAATGTTACTTACTGACAGATTCCTCTAGGAGAAGGTAAATGGGCTCCGGCCCTACAACAAGCCTCGAGGGAGTGAAGGCTGGCCCTCGACCAGGGTTCGATAGCTGCCCTTGAGCACTTGAGTCAGGGGTGACCAAGGAGAAGCCAACACGAGGCATTGCTCGAGAACGAACTCTCGAGACCCCTTTGGACATATCCAAGGCGAAATGCTACGGACTTTTATGGAATCCCCCCGAAGGGAGGCATCGAGCCACCGAGACCTATTGAATGGAATTGGTATTCATAGGTCCATGCGTTTTGCTTTAATGAAACTGCCTCCGGGCCACCAGCCGACCTCTATCGAACGAGGAATGGGCTCTCACTTGGATTTTCCCGTTACCAGCTCAATGAGAACTTCGAGGCTCACCCTATCAAGGGTAGTCCGACGCTTCTCACCTCATGTCCGATCGAAAGGACTCGTGAGATGAACACCGAGGTCGGCAATGCCCCAGCCACACGAGGCTCAGGGGCTCGATCATGCCTGACACCCCTCGATGAAAGAGGGTCAAAAATCCCCCGGGGGCTTGACGTTCTGATGTACCCCTCGGTAAAGCGCGACAACTCCAGTTCAGGTCCGTACCCAACTGGATGAGCACCCCTTGACCAAAGACAAATAAAGCCCTTGAAGGAGTCTTCCAACTCCTCTGAGGCCTCGGGGGCTACCCCCGCGGGTGACGCTCGCGCGCCCCCCGCAGAAAAATCCGAGTCGCACCTCGCTCCCGACTCCTGACTTCCTGCCTGAATGCCACCACTCACGCAGGGGCTCGGGGGCTACTGTCGAGGATCTAGGAAAGGGGTACCCCAAACCCTCAATTAGCCAAACTAATCCCCAAAATCAGCAACGCAAACTGTCCAACAACACCCCTTACTATCGCTCGAGAGCCCACAGGCTAAGGCATACTGGGCCGCCCCATGAACAGGCGTCGATTGCCCAAAACCACAGCCTGCTCGATGGGCTACCATGTAGACTAAGACTGTACACTCGAGGGTACAATTTGGGCGACCCCTTGAGGATGGAACTTCGCCCGAGCGAATGGGCCGGCCTCAAAGGTGGAACTTTGCCTAGCGAATGAGCTAACCCTCGAGGACGGAACTTCGGCCGAGCGAATGAGCCTGCCCTCCAGGATGAAACTTCGCCCATGCGAATAGGCAGCCCTCGAGCATAGTATACCCCTCAACTACCTACCCCTCGTACGGATCTAGGTGCATTCAATGCATTTTACCTGCTCCCGCCTAACCGTATTGTCATAGTTACAACAACAGTTGCGAGTATGGCAGTCAAATTCTACTTTTTTCACCCATACCCCAGAATCCCACAGATCGTACCTCACTGTTACGCCATACCAAGCACTGTGGCCCATCTGGCATCCCCTTGAGGATCGAAAGTCAACACATTCCCTGCGTCTCCCAAGATTTGGCCTTATCCGAAGGGCCTCGACCCCCTCGACTCGACCCCCTCAACTCGGCCAAGGCCTCGATCGTCACCCCTCGGCTCCGTCACGCTGGCCCTCAAGTGGACCTCAACAACTCTAGTCAACACTTCAACAACTCCTGACACGATAGTTCCAGGACCTCCCACGCCGACGTACACCTCTACAGCGGCACCGACATGATCGGCACCAACGCCATACGTCACCAACCATGTGAGGCCTAAAAACATGTACTCATGTGCCCCTCCTTCGCCTATAAAAGGAGGCGCCAGGATTTTAGCTAGAGAAGGCTGGACATCAAGAGATCCAGTGAGATAGTGTGAAGTAGAGAGCCAGGCGCCTGAAACGCTCAAGCTCCAGTTCACGCCTCTCACACCCGCTTGTATTCACCCCTATACTAGCGCTTCAGTGCAAGATAACACGAACTATCTCCCCCCACTGGACGTAGGGCCTTCTTTGCCCGAACCAGGATAAATCATTGTGTCCTTTTTGCAACACCCACCGGATTAAGGGAGCACGCAATTACGAATTTACTCATTGGTGTTGACCCCCGGGTCAAAACACCGACACTGAGTCCCCGAGTTTGAGGGTCTGGGGTTGTGTGTTCTTGTCATAGTGCCTTCTTAGTCCTTGTTGGTATCTTGCATTTTGTAGAATTGCACACTCTCTGACTTCTTCTAGTGAATTGAGTTCCAGGCTTCTTGTTTCTTCGGCTTCTCCTTCTACATATTGCTCTATCTTTGGTGATGTTCAGATTAAATCAACTGGGAGTATTGCTTCTGATTCATAGACAAGGAAGAATGGTGAGTATCCGGTTGATCTGCTGATTTGTGTTCTGAGGCCCCAAACCACTTTTGGTATTTCTTCAATCCACTTTGCTCCATAGTCCACTAGCTCTTCATATAGTCTTGGCTTTAGTCCTTGTAAAATTAACCCGTTTTCTCTTTCAACTTGTCTGTTTGCTTCAGGGTGGGCAATTGATGCGAAATCTATGTCGATTTCACGATCTGTTGCCCAGGATGTAAACTCCTTCGCAGTGAACAGTGATCCTAGATGTGTGATGAATGTGTTGGTACTCCAAATTGGAACATGATGCTTTGTATGAACTCGACAACTTTTTTGGCGCTGTACTTGACCAAGGGTTTGTATTCTATCCACTTGGTGAACTTGTCAATAGTGATGAAGATGTACTCAAAACCTATGTTAATCTTTTTAGCGGACCAACTTGATCCAATCCCCAATAGGAGAAGGGCCAAGAGGGCGGTATGCATATGAGGTTGTGTGCTGGAACGTGTTGTTGTGTTGCGAACGTCTGTCATTTCTTGCACTTTTTGATGAATTCTTCTGCGTCCTTCATTGCGGTGGGCCAGTAATATCCCATCCTGAAAGCTTTTCCTACCAAGGTTCTTGAGGCCATGTGATTGCCGTAGCAACCTGTGTGTATTTCCTTGTTGATGTTGATTCCTCTTTCCCTTGGCACACATTTGAGTAGAACTCCCGATGATGCTGCTCTTCTGTATAGCTTGTCTCTAACCAATACATAGTTCTTGCTTTTACGTATTAGTCGGGTTCTTTGTGTATTGTCTTCTCATAGCATCTTGTCTTTAATGTAACCTATGAAATGTTGCATCCAATCTTCATAGATTACCTTGACTTATCTTGTTGGACGATCTTGATCAATCTCCATTGGGTCGTCCTTGGTTACTCCGGTTGTTGTTCTTCTCTGGGTTGTTTGATAGATGGTTCTCTTAATTCTTCCATGAAGATCTCTGGTGGTACTTTTGCTTTGTCAGAGCCTAGCTTGGCCAAAGTGTCAGCTGCCACATTTGAATCCCTTAGAACATGGTGGATCTCTAGTCCTTGAAAATTTTTCTCTAATTTTTTGACTTCTGCGCAATAAGCGCCCATGTTGTCTTTTGTGCAGTCCTACTCTTTGTTGACTTGGTTGATAACAACTGCTAAATCACCATAGACTAGTAACCTCTTTATTGCTAAAGAGTGGGCTACTCCTAACCCGTGTATGAGTGCTTCATATTCTGCTTCATTATTTGTGGCTTACCATAGGATTCGAAGAACGTACTTGAGTTATTTTCCTTTTGGTGATATGAATAAGATTCTAGCTCCGGTGCCTCCTAGCTTGAGTGAGTCATTGAAGTACATCCTCTAATGATCTATGATTGGCTCGGGTTCTTTCAAGGTTGTCTCTATCCATTCAGCTAAGAAGTCGCTGAGTGCTTGAGACTTGATGGCCTTCTTTGATTGGAACTGTAGATTTAGTGCTCCGAGCTCTACTGTGCATTTGGATATTCTCCCTGTTGCATCTGAATTTCTCAAGATATCTGACAGCGGGAACTCTGTGATTACTGTAATCTTGTGTTCTTGGAAGTAGTGCCTCAGTTTTCTAGACGATATAAGGACTGCATAGAGTAGCTATGTATGTGTGGATATCTGACTTTTGATTCTATCAGTACTTCACTGACATAGTAGACTGGTCTTTGTACTTTGTAAATGTGACCAGGTTCTTCTCTTTCAACTATGACTGTTGTGCTTATGATGTTCTTTATGGCTGAGATGTATAAAAGCATGTCCTCCTCCTTGATTGGTGGCACCAATATGGGTGATGATGTGGGATAATGTTTGAGTTTCTGGAAAGCTGCATCTGCTTCTTTTGTCCACTCGAACTTGCATGTCTTCTTTAGTAGTTTGAAAATGGAATGTCTTTCTCCCCTAGGTGTGATATGAATCTGTTGAGAGCTGCCATACAACCTGTCCGCTTCTGGACATCTTTTATCTTCTTTGGCGGCTCCATATTTAGGATTGCCTCGATTTGTTTCATGCTTTCTTTGAGCATGAACTGACTAGAAAACCGAGTAGCTACCCAGCTGGGACTCCAAAAATGCACTTGTTCAGGTTGAGCTTCCATCTCCACTTCTTGAGGTTTGTGAAAGTTTCTTGTAGATCTTCTATCAATGTGTCAGGTTCATTTGTTTTAACCACGATGTCGTCCACATAGGCTTCAGCATTTCTTCCTATTTGATCTCCCAAGGTTGTTTGAATTGCTCATTGGTAGGTTGCACCTACATTCTGATGAGGACATCACTCCATTAGATGCACAAGATCATCCTCCGCTAGACATTCAAGGTCCAATCACAAGAGCTCGCGCACGACAATTAAATTTACAGGTGAGCTCGTTCTTAAGAAAGTCTTTTTATGATTTTGAGAATAGATTGCTACCTAATAATTATATTGTACTTAGGAATCATGGAGAGGACCAAGGGATGCATAAGGGATGGCTTGGAGGCATGGAGGACCAGCAAGGGCGCCCAAGTCAAGGTGGAGACCCAAACTGAGTCGACTTCGAGCCTGTTTCGAAGTCCAAGACAAGTGTGGAGTAAAGCGGACGCCCAGGATGCATCCGGACTCCGTTTTTGATGATCCACCTATGGATGGAAAGATAATTTCATAAGGAAGCCAATGGCATTGGTTTGAGGTCAAAATTCCTTAGGAGTTATTGGGAAACATCAAAACAATTTAGCGTCTAGAATCTATTCTGGTGCTGCATCATCGTTTTTGGTCCGTTGGGCCGTGTATCATTGTTGAGCCCATTAGGGGCGCGTCCAGGGGTGGCGACGACCCTTAGACCTCTATAACCAGCTGCCGCCTCTCTCGTTAGGTTTTAGGTTTTGCTTAGATTATTCTGTTCATAACAGTTTCGCCGCGCCGTCGGTTTGTGAGACCCCAACTCGTGAGATTAATCATTCATCTGCAATTGGTTGCATTCTTTCATGTTCTTGCTTGTGTTCTTCGATTAGCAGGCAAAGGACTTAGCCTTCTTGGCGAGGTTGACTGTGCTTTGACGATCGATAACCAGAGGAGATGTGGTGCTGCGATTGCGGGGTTCAGAGCCGAGTTGTTCGAAAGCCTGATCGAATTGTGTCGCGATTCCACCAAATTGAGAGTTACTAGAACCTTTCGAAAGATCGGGAACCCTAGTTCACATCAAGTGGTAATCAGAGCTTCAGGTACACCGTCAGGTTTGCCCTTACCCTAGTTTAGTTTGTTTTCACCTTCGTCCTATAATCCAAAAAAAAGCCAAAAACAGTTTAGTCTAGGCTTTCCCTTATCCCAGAACCACGTTTGGCCTTTGCATAGTTCTTGTCAGATTCCGTAGTGTTCAATTTGTGTCCTGGTCAGGGTCTTGTTGCTAGTTAGGTTGTGTTAGAGTCCAGTCATGTGTTTTTCTCCATCGTTTCCATTCAACGCTGTCCCCTTCCACCGTCCCAAACAACAAGTCGAATCCACCATATTACTCGACTTGCCCCGCTAGCCGCCTTGTGTCAATTCTCGCCGCCGCGCAAACCCTAGATAGGTCGCCAGTCGCTCATTGTTGCTTGCATCGCAGCCCTCCTTGCATCATCAGCTGAATACTACTACTATGATCGGTGTTGGAGTTTAGGGACACTTCGCCCTAACTGCCGCCGCCGTGTTGTGCCTTCCGAGAAACATAACTTGAGATACCTTCAGTAAAACAGGCATAACTTTTGGCTCGTTTATCGAAAAAATTTGAAATTTTTACAGCAGCTTCTTGACTCCATTTGGAGCCGACCCAAACTAGCATTCGGCCTATTTGGTCTAGTTAGAATTGCCAAAAAAATCGGCAAAATAAAGAAAACAAATTAACAAGGTTCTTACATGCTTTTCAGAGAACGTGCTGACTTTCTGTAGACCACATTCCACCTCTGTTGTAGGTGAAAATTTTTGTGGTTGCATCTTTTGTCATACTTGTTCAGAGAAAAATTTTTAAAAAATAATGTAAAAAAAGTTTGTTCAGAGAAAAAAAAGGAAAAAAAGGAAAAACAAAAAGAAGTTGCTTGTTCTGTGATTGCGTGTGCTACATTATGCTTTGTGCTTTATTCATACTTGTTTCTCCATTTTACTTGTGCTTCCATTGTCCTTGTTCACACACATTGGGTACTTGGAACACGTTAGGCCAGCAACGAGAACAAGTAATTGGGACTATAATTCAATATTACTTTCTGTCTTTGAATTGTGTACCACTCACATATTTTTTGGCCAGCCTTCCTAAGCCCCATATATACTTCTGGATAGCAAAAGTTTTGACACCCGTAATCTCAGCACTATGTCTTTTAGGTATCCATGCCTTGCTGGTAAGAATCAGTCGGAACTTGTTAAGGTGTTGCCTTTTGCTCTAAATTTGAGAGGCACCACTCCACCTTTGTAGAGGATTATTAGGGATAACTTTCACCATTTGCTGCTTGTGTTCTGTGTCTACAATGGCAGGTGATGAGGGAGAGAATTCACCCAAAGAGTTTTCAGAGTGTGTCAGCTAAGAGCAACTACAATCTGTTGTAAACAATGCTCAGAAGGACTTGAACGAGACAGTTACCAAGGCTGTAACTGTTGCACTCATTGATCTCAAGATTGGCAACACCCTTGAGAGATTGGATAAACGATTGTCCACGCTGACCGATAGGGTAACTGCTTTAGAAGAACCGCCACCACCTGAAGAAAATAATGATGGCAGCAATGCTGGCGATGAGGTATATGATGTTGATGGTAATGTTGATAGAGCAGCGACAAGAGAAAATAGATTACATCATCGTCTTCGCACAAATACCACAGGTATGGGTGGCGCTCAACATTTCAACCGCCACCGAGGTAATCATACTCATGCTCCCGATTATCCTTATGTTAAGGTTAAATTTACCATACCTTCTTTTTTGGGACATTATGATACCGAGGAATACCTTGATTGGGAGATGACAGTAGAGCAAAAATTCTGTGCCCATCTTGTGCCTGAGCAACATCGCATTAGACAAGCCACTAGTGAATTTAAAGATTTTACTATTATTTGGTGGACTGGTTTAGTTGCAGATAATTGCCAACCTCATACGTGGGAAGAACTTAAGTTTGCTATGCGTGATAGATTTGTGCCACCATCGTATCATAGAGACCTACGTAAAAGACTAATGCGTTTAGAACAGGGATATAAATCTGTGCAGGATTATTATGGTGAACTTCAAAAAGGTTTGATGCGTTATGGCATAGTGGAGGGAACTGAGGATTCTATTGTTCATTTTTATGCGGGTTTGAGGGAGGAAATTCAGCACATAGTTGATTATAAGGAATTTAACACTGTCAACCAGTTGTTTCAATTTGCTATGCTTGCAGAGAAGGAATTATAGGGGCGAGATAAGCAGGCCAAGAGCAAGGCTGGCACCTCATACACACCACGCACGGGAGCATCATTGGGGTTTTCCAAGGCATCCTCCTTCCACGTGCCTCTACCAGCGAACAAGAGGATGTCTTCTGCGTAACCTTCTGGTTCAGGTAAAAAATTAGTGCAGGAACCATCGAAGAGTGCATCTTTTGTTGCCTCAATGGGACGCACTCCTAGCATTCAGTGTCATCGGTGCCATGGTTACGGACATGTGCAAAAGGACTGTCCAAGTCAGCGGGCATACATTGCTACAGAGGATGGGTACATCAGCACCTCTGACATGGAAGATGATGATGAAGAACAAGATGTTCAAGAAGAAGGTGAGGTCTTTGGTAGCAAGGACACATCAGCCTACATGAGTGTCATTGTGCAGCGAGTGCTTAGCGCACAAGTACAACAACCTGAGAAGCTGCAACGCCACAATTTGTTCCAAATTTTCTTTGTCATCAATAACTGGCGAGCACGTGTCATCATTGATGGGGGTAGCTGCAATAATTTGGTGAGTTCAGATTTGGTCAAGAAGCTTGACTTGTCTACATGCACACATCCCCATCCGTACCATATTCAGTGGTTGAATGATTCCGGTAAGGCTAAGGTAACAAAAACTTGTAGAGTTTCTTTTTCCATTGGTACCTATGTTGATTCCATTGATTGTGATGTAGTACCTATGGAAGCTTGTTCACTTTTATTGGGTCGTCCTTGGGAATTTGATAATGATGTTGTTCATCATGGTAGAAGTAATACATACACTTTTGTTCATAAAGGAAAGAAAATTACTTTGGTGCCAATGACCCCAGCTGAAATTGTACAAGCTGATAAAGAATGAGCTGCTAGTTTGCATGATGTTAAATCTGAAAATCAGCAAGTTGCAAATTCTGTTTACCCACCTAAAAAGGATAAGTTGACACCTAATTCTATGGTCGAGGAAATTAAATTGAAGGGTGGTGTTATGCTTGCAAGAAGATGTGACCTTGCTGAAATTTCTGATGATGATATTTGCTATACTTTGGTTTGCAAACGAGCTTTGTTTTCTCTTGATGATGTTGTTAGTTCGAGACCTCCTGCTGTCACTAACCTTTTGTAGGAGTATGAGGACGTTTTCCCAGCTGAGATACCCCCGGGGCTGCCACCTATGAGAGGAATAGAGCATCAAATTGATTTAATTCTGGGAGCGACATTGCCAAACTGTGCTGCTTATCGAACCAACCCTGAAGAGACTAAGGAGATTCAGTGTCGATACCCTGGAAATAGGTATCCCAGACCCCTTGTTTAACAAACTAAAGCCCCGCAAAATCAGCATCTTGACCCCTCCGATAATCTCCCGCGCTAACGTACGAAGGCCCAAAGGCTGAGACGTATCGGACTGGCCCGCGAATGAACAACGACGGCCCGAAACCAACGCCCGCTCGAGAGGTTACCGAACGGACCAGCGCTGTTCACCCGAGAGGATACCGAACGGACAAGCACTGTATACGCGAGGGTACGATTCGAGCGACCCCTCGAGGACGGAACTTCATCCAGCGAACGAGCCTGCCCTCGAGGACGTAACTTCGCCTGGGCGAATGGGCGGTCCTCGAGGATAGTGCACCCCTCGGCCACCAACTCCCCCGTACGGATCCGAGCGCATTTAATGCGATCTGTCTACCCCCGCCTAACCGCATGGCCACAGTTACGGTAACAGTTACAGGCGTGGCAGTCAAATCTACTTTTACCGCGCATGCCCCGGATTCCCGCAAGTCATATTATGCTGTTGCGCCATACCGAGCGCTGTGCCACAACCCGCACCGCCTCGAGACGTATAAACTAACATGTTTTCCGTGTTTACCAGGATCCGATCTTATCCAGCGAAGCTCGACCACCTCGGCACGACCCCCTCGGCTCCGGCCAGGACCCTCGACCGTCGCCCCTCGACTTCACCGAGCGAACCCTCGAGCTGAACTTCAACAACTCCCGATGCGATGGCTGCAGGGCCTCCCATACCGACGTACATCACTACAGCGGCACCGACATGATCAGCCTCAACGTCGTACGTCATCAGCGTCATACGAACTCGAAATACATGTACACCTGTGCCCATTCTTCGTCTATAAAAGGAGGCGCCAGGGCGTTAGAGAAGGGGACCGAACTCAAATCGAGAGGATCTAGAGCATAGAAACATTAAGGCCTTAGATCACAGAGCGTCACCGTGAGCTTGTGCAAGGTCGAGAGCAAGGCGTCCGAACGCCCCAACTCCACCTTTCACTCCTCACACCAGCTTGTATTTTCCCCTGTACTAGCACTTTGGTTCAAGATAACACGAATCATCCTCCCCCCGCTGGACGTAGGGCCTTCTTTGCCCGAACTAGGATAAATCACTGTGTCATTCTTGCATCACCCACCGGATTAGGGAGCACGCGGATACAATATTACTCGTTGGTGTTAACCCCTCGAGGGTCAGAACACCGACAGTTGGCGCGCCAGGTAGGGGGACCGCGTGTCACTAATGATTTCTTGCCATTTTTCCGGATGGGCGATTTCGTTTCACCACTTCCGCACGCTACGGTGATCTGGTTCGGGAGCCTGGAGTTCATGACCCTCGGCCAGGGCTACGACATGACCCTGCTCTCGATCAGTGACCCGAATGGAGGTCGCGGTGTGCCCCCACGTTCATGGGGAGCCGCTCACCAGTCTCATGACCACGCTTCCACATCCAGAAGGAGGCACGGTCGGCGCCGTCATCGCCGTCAAACCAAGTCAAGAAGGGTCCCCGCCGCTTTCTCCACGCCCCTGACCAGAGATGAGAAACCTCTTGTTGAGGGCGTATCTGACCCGAGTTTAGAGGCAGAGGGCAAACTGGCAGGATCCCGGCACAACCCTGGCTCCGCTCTTACCGAGCGCTCGTCGGGAAAGTGCAAAGAAACCCCCGCTCAATCAAGCTCGCTTCCGCACGGGCTGTTCGAGCGTCGTTGGTGGTCTTTGACCGACTCCAACAATCCCATGACGATGGCTACGACAGCAACCCGCTCCGACACGAACGCGTTGGAGGACCGCCCAGACACCCTTCTCCGCGCGATGACGGACGTGGGGACTGTCACACCGGCCTTCGAGGGTTTGGCTTTCGCAAGAGCGCCCGGCCCCCGGAGGTACACCGTCGGCACACTCCGACGGCGGCTACAGGAGGAGGCGCGGGGGAAATTCCCCGTCTTCTACTGCGGCGACCCTGACTCTGACTCTGATCACTAGGATCCTACTCAAGAGTGCCTCCACATCGATGGTGGCGTCGACTCTGATCAGGAAACCATCGATCCAGCGACTGCGGCGTCTACCGCCGTGGCGAGAGACGCTCCCCCCAGAGCAGAGGACCAACAACCAGACGCACCCTGAGAAGCGTGCCCTCATCCTGGCGAGCAGGACGTGCAGATGGCACAGATTCAGGAGTTGCAGGCGAAGCTTGCCGACGAGCAGGAACGCTTGCGCTTACTCGAGCTGACCCTCGAACAAGAGCAGCGACCGCTCAGCGGTAGAGCCCGAGCCAGGGCCCGAGAGGTCAACCGGCAGATCATCGAGGAAGGAGTACCCGAGCAACCCGTCCACCATTATCCCCGAGCGAGCCAGAACGTTGTTGCGGCGGCTATGCTCCTCCGCAATATGCCCGCGCCGTCCAACTCGCAAGCTCGGCGGATACAACGTGAGGTCGAGGGTCTCCTCCAAGTTGCTGCTGCCCAACAAGCTGAGAGCTCAGCCTCGAGGCATCGAGGAGCTGCCTCCGAGCCTCAGGTCAAGCCTTCCCGGCCAGAGAGGGAAGGCTCGGTCGATCAGGGGGCGGCCCCCCGACAGAAGAAGAACCCGGCCCGAGAGCCTATCAACGATGACCGCACTCCCCGCGACGCACGCCTCGACATTGTCGAGAACCGTAGACGCAAGCACGGGGATGCCGAGGATCGAGGGTACAACGCCCATCGAGGAGAGCGTTATGACAGCGAAGAAGACCAACAGGCCCCAGAGCCACCGGGCCCCCGGGTCTTCAGCAGGAGGATCCGCTGCGCCCAGCTGCCCGACAAGTTTCGACCCCCCACGAGCCTCGTCAAATATAACGGCGAAACCAATCCCGAGCTCTGGCTAGCCGACTTCCGGTTGGCTTGGCAGGCGGGCGGGGCGCGCGATGATCATGCCATCATACGTCACCTTCCCCTGTTCCTGTCCGACACCGCGCGTAGGTGGCTCCAGGAGCTTCCCCCCGACCAGATTCGCACTTGGACCGACCTTGTCCGTATCTTTGAGGGGAATTTCAAAGGTACCTACGTGCGTCCCGGAAACTCCTGGGAACTGCGCAACTGCAAGCAAAAGCCAGGGGAGTCTCTCCGCGACTTTGGTCGACGGTTCTCCAAGCTCCGCACCGAGCTGCCCCACATCTCCGACCTCGACGTCGTTCTAGCGTTTGTTGCGGGTACAACTTGCAAGGACCTAGTTCGCGAGTTAGGGCGTAATTGCCCTGACACCGTCGACGAGCTTATGGATGTGGTCGCCAACTACGCCGCTGGCGAGGAGGCCGTCGGCGCCTTCTTCAGCGACGTGAAGGACAAGGGAAAAACGCCGGTAGCCGACAACGCCGGAGGCTCGAGCAAAGGGTCGAAGAGAAATAACAAGAAGAAGAAAAATCAACAAGGCAAGCAGGAGGCTGCAGAAGATGATCTCATCGCTGCAACCGAACGCAAAAGACCTCGAGGTCCCCCCGCGCCCCCCGAGGGCGCCATCTTCGACAAGATGCTCGAGGAGCCCTGTCCTTACCATAAGGACGGGGCAAGGCACAAGCTTAAGGACTGCCGCATGCTTCGAAGGCACTTCGAGCGAGTGGGTGTGAAGAAAGGTGATGACAAGAAAGACCAAGGCAGCGGCGAGGGAGACAACGGGGAAGACGGAAAATTCCCCGAAGTCTATGACTGCTACATGATCTACGGGGGGCCCTCGACCCAGCTCACGCCCCGACAGCGTAAGCGGGAGCGTCGAGAGGTCTTCTCCGCTTGTGTCGCGACACCTCACTACCTCGACTGGTCTGATGCGCCCATCATGTTCAACCGCGATGACCATCCGGATCGAGTCCCCAACCCCGGGGCCTATCCGCTCGTCGTCGACCCGATCATCATCAACACCCGCCTCTCGAAGGTCCTCATGGACGGCGGCAGCAGCCTAAATGTCATCTACCTCGAGACCCTCGACCTCCTGGGGGTCAGGAGGCATCAACTCCGACCCAGTGCCGGGGGTTCCATGGCGTCGTGCCAGGGAAGAAGGCTTTCCCCGTCGGCCGTATCGAACTCCCTGTCTATTTTGGCACCCCTGCCAACTTCAGGAAAGAGACCCTCACCTTCGAGGTGGTCGGGTTTCATGGAACATATCACGCCATCATCGGCCGACCGGGCTACGCGCAGTTCATGGCGATCCCGAACTACACCTACCTCAAGCTCAAGATGCCAGGACCCAAAGGCGTCATCACTGTCGCCTCCTCCTATGAGCACGCGTATGACTGTGATGTCGAATGCGTCGAATATGGGGAGGCCGTCGAGCAAAACGCCATGATAGCCGCGACCCTCGAGCACCTCGCCGACGAGATGCCAGATCCCAAGCGACTCGCCGGCAACTTCGAGCCGGCACAAGACACCAAGAAAGTCCCCCTCGACCCGAGCTGCCCATGCGAGAAGGTGCTAACGATCAGCGCCGACCTCGAGGACAAATAGGAAGTCGTGCTCGTCAACTTTCTCCGCGCAAACGCTGATATGTTTGCGTGGAGTCCCTCGGATATGCCGGGCATACCGAGGGAAGTCGCCGAGCACGCCTTGGAAATCCGGGCCGGGTCCAGACCGGTGAAGCAACGCCTGCGCCGCTTCGACGAGGAGAAGCGCAGGATCATCGGCGAGGAGGTACACAAGCTTTTGGCGGCTGGATTCATCAAGGAAGTTCATCACCCCGAATGGTTAGCTAATCCTGTGTTAGTTAAGAAAAAGAATGGAAAGATGCGGATGTGTATTGACTATACTAGTTTAAACAAAGCATGTCCCAAAGTTCCGTTTCCTTTACCACGCATTGATCAAATTGTTGACTCTACCACGGGGTGTGAAACCCTCTCGTTCCTCGATGCTTACTTCGGCTACCACCAAATTAAGATGAAAGAGTCCGACCAGCTCGTGACTTCCTTCATCACACCTATTGGCATGTACTGCTACGTGACAATGCCCTTCGGCCTCCGAAACGCCGGGGCAATGTATCAGCGGTGTATGCTCCATGTCTTCGGCGAACACATAGGTGACACGGTCGAAGCCTATGTCGATGACATCGTGGTCAAGTCCAAAAAAGCGGACAACCTCATTCGAGATCTCGAAGTCGCGTTCGGGTGCCTTCGAGCCAAAAACATAAAACTCAATCCCAAGAAATGTGTTTTCGGAGTGCCTCGGGGCATGCTCCTCGGATACATCGTCTCCCAACGCGGGATCGAGGCCAACCCCGAAAAGGTGGCGGCCATCACGCGAATGGGGCCGATTCGGGATCTCAAGGGCGTGCAGAGGGTCACGGGCTGTCTCGCGGCCCTCAGCCGCTTCATCTCACGTTTAGGGGAGAAGGCCATGCCTCTGTACCATCTCTTGAAAAAATCCGAGCGATTTACGTGGACCGCAGAGGCCGAGGGGGCCCTCGACGAACTCAAAGCCAAGCTGATGTCCACTCCGATCCTCGTCCCTCCTTGACCAGCAACAGCGGCTGAACCGCCTGAGCCCCTCCTCCTCTATGTCACCGCAACCACCCAGGTGGTCAGCGCGGCCATAGTGGTGGAGAGGCAAGAGGAAGGACGCGCCTTGCCAATCCAGCGGCCGGTTTACTTCGTCAGCGAGGTGCTTTCGGAAACGAAAATCCACTACCCACAGGTGCAGAAGCTGCTCTACACCATCATCCTTACGCGTCGCAAGCTCCAACATTACTTCCTGGCCACCCGGTTACTGTGGTATCCTCGTTCCCCTTGGGGGAGATCATCCATAATCGGGAGGCCGCTGGAAGGATTGCCAAGTGGTCGGTCGAGCTGATGGGCGAGACCATCACCTATGCACCACGGAAGGCCATCAAGTCTCAAGTGCTGGCGGATTTCATCGCCGAGTGGACCGACACTCAGTTGCCACCAGTCCAAATTCAAGCCGAGCTGTGGACGATGTACTTCGACGGGTCGCTCATGAAGACAGGAGCAGGCGCGGGCTTGCTCTTCATTTCACCCCTCGGAGTCCACATGCGCTACATCATTCGCATCCACTTTGCCGCTTCTAACAACGTCGCGGAGTACGAGGCACTTGTCGTCGGATTACGAATCGCCCTTGAACTGGGGGTCCGACGCCTTGACGTTCGAGGCGACTCGCAGCTAATCATCGACCAAGTGATGAAGGCCTCGAGCTGCCACGACGCCAAGATGGAAGCATACTGCAACGAAGTGCGCAAGTTGGAAGACAAATTCCACAGCCTCGAGCTTAGTCATATCGCTCGATGATACAACGAAGCCGCGGATGAGCTCACAAAAATCGCATCGACCCGAGGTACAGTCCCTCCGGATGTGTTCTCGAGGGACCTCTTCGAGCCCTCCGTCGATCTGGGCTCGGGGGCTTGCACTACGCCCTCGAAGCTCCACCCCATGACCTCGATCGGGGCCCCCTCGACCGGGGCCCAGGTTATGGAGATCCAGGAGACATCTCCTCCGTCGAACCTGCCACCGGATTGGCGAGCCCCTTTACTCAACTGCCTCATGCGGGGAGAACTTCCGGAGGACCGGACCGAAGCTCGACGGATCGCGCGACGGGCCAAGTCCTACGTCATCTACGGTGACGGCAAGGAACTCTACAGGTGAAGCCCTTCGGGCGTCCTTCAGCGCTGCATTACCATCGAGGAAGGCAGGAGGCTCCTCGAGGACATACACTCAGGAGCCTGCGGCCACCACGCAGCACCAAGGACCCTCGTAGGCAACGCTTTTCGACAGGGTTTCTACTGGCCGACCGCCGTTTTCGACGCCACGAACATCGTCCGCTCGTGCAAAGGGTGTCAATTCTACGCCAAGCAGACGCACCTCCCAGCTCATGCCTTACAAATGATCCCCATCACCTGGCCGTTTGCGGTCTGGGGGCTCGATCTTGTGGGGTCTCTCAAAAGGACAACCAAAGGGTACACGCACCTGCTCGTTGCCGTTGATAAGTTTACCAAATGGATCGAGGCCTGGCCCATCAGCAACATCCGCTCCGAACGGGCAATCGAGTTCTTCACCGACATCATCCATCGCTTCGGGGTCCCAAACGTCATCATCATCGACAACGGCACGCAATTCACCGGCAAGAAGTTCTTGGATTTTTGCGATCGCCATCACATCCATGTGAATTGGTCCGCGGTTGCACATCCTCGAACTAACGGCCAGGTTGAGCGCGCCAACGGCATGATTTTGCAGGGCCTCAAGCCAAGGATCCTCAAACGCCTCGGCAAGCACGGAAAAAAATGGGCCGCGGAGTTGCCGTCGGTCCTATGGAGCTTAAGGACAACACCTAGTCGAGCCACGGTGTTCACCCCATTCTTCTTGGTCTATGGGTTCGAGGCCGTCCTCCCCACTGACCTCGAGTATGGTTCCCCTCGACTAAAGGCGTACAACGAGCAAACCAACGAAGAAGCCCTCACAAATGCCGTCGACCAGGTCGAGGAGGCTCGAGACATGGTGCTGCTTCACTCCGCGAGGTATCAGCAAAAACTTCGACGCTACCATGACAAGCACATACGCCCGAGGGACCTCCAAGTTGGACACCTCGTCCTACGGTGACGGCAGAGCAACAAAGGACGTCACAAGCTGACGCCGCCATGGGAAGGTCCATTCGTCGTAGCTGAGGTGCTAAAGCTCAGGACGTACAAGCTCGCTAACAACATAGGCGAAATCCTCACCAACGCATGGAACATCGAACAGCTACGTCGTTTCTACCCTTAGGGCACCAGTGCCCTTGTACACTCCTGCATGTCTTGTACATTCCCGCATGACAAATATAAGGACTACTTCCGATTAGAAGTTCAAACTCGTTGTTGTACATGCAAGAGGTAGCCTCGACCCTATCTCACCAGAGTCGAACCTCCCTCGGGGGCTAACGGGGGGAACCCCCTACGTTCCTAAAAATACGAACGATTTCCTAAAAATACGAACGATTTTTTCGCACGCCCCCCTCTTTTTCTTCCCAACTAAGTTGACAACACCTCAGACTCCCTAGAGGTCAAGGGCTGTCGAGCTAGAGCTCTCCTACGCTTCCGGGCTACGGTACCTCCACTCGCTCCCCCCTCGATGGATACGAGTTCACGTTGAACGCTCAGTGGGAAAGCAAAAGTGAGGCGAGCAAAACTCGAGCGCTTCTTCTTTCTCACACCTCGATACGCTTCGCGACTAAGTAGAAAGTGCCTCAAACTCCCTTGGGGTCGAGGGCTGTCGAGCCGGAGCTCTCCTACGCCCCCGGGCTACGGTACCTCCACTCGCTCCCCCTCGAGGGATACGAGCTTGCGTCTAAAACTTAGTCAAAAAAGCAAAGTCTAGGTGAGAAGAAAGCAGAAAAGGTTCGAAAGTAAAATGACAAATCGCATTATGATAGATGCATTCATGTTCAAAAAGGGGCTTTCGAAGCCACATTGAATATAATTTACAAAAATTAATTCATTACATGGGCACCCTCG
Source organism: Bothriochloa decipiens (assembly GCA_023333625.1). NCBI lineage: Eukaryota > Viridiplantae > Streptophyta > Magnoliopsida > Poales > Poaceae > Bothriochloa > Bothriochloa decipiens. The sequence goes on along the minus strand of CM041637.1, from coordinate 25,623,556 downwards.
CCAAGTCTTGCCCTACAGGCTTGCCCCGTCGCCGCCCTCCTCGACATGGTACCCTCCATTCACCGGGGGGAGGACTTCGCCCTCGAATAACTTCGCCAACTCTCCCCCCGGCCTCTCGGCGTCGTTGATAAGCCCTCGGCAGCGCTCCTCATTCTCGGCGTCGGTCTTCGAGATGTCCGGAACAAAGCCTTGGGCCACCACGTTCATATCAAAAACGAAGCCGGAGGAGACCACTGCAAGCGCCCGCTTCACGCCAGTGTGAAGCGCCTCCCGCACGCGATCGCGAAGGGTGGCATCGAGGTAGTAGATCCGGTCCACGAGCATGGCACCGGGGATGTCTTCTTCGGCACCCTCGACGGGCCCAACCTCCCACAGGGCGCAGAGCCTGTCGAGGGCAACCCGGAGCCGACCAAGAAGCACCCCCTCCGCCGCAAGGCTCTCCTGCAGCGCCTTGGCGGTGGTCTGGGTCACAAGCAGCTCGGACTCGATGCCTGAAACACAAAGCAAGAATTTGATAAACCATATGGAAAGAACAAAAATCAAAAACCTTTTGAGGAACTCACCGGCACAGCGAGTCTCGAGGGCGTTGCGATCCCCCAGCACGGCGTCGCGCTCCGCCCGAGCCTCGTCCCGCTCCCGCTGGGCCTCTTTGAAGGCTCGGGTCACCTCCGTCTTCTCGAAGCGGAGGGTCTCGAGGGCGCCACCAGCTAGGATGATGGCCTGCTCCTTGTCCTGGAGGGTGGCCTTCATTGCCCCGAGCTGGGTTTCCAGGTCGGCGGCACGGCTCTTCTCTTCCTGGACCAAGGCGGAGAGGGCGTTGCGCGCGGCGGAGACTTCAGCGAAGCTGGCCTCGAGCGAACAGATGCGCGCCACGGAGCTCTGAGCCTCCGCCATGAGCAGCTCAACGCGCTCCTGGGCTCGGACGCTCTCGACCCTGGCCTTCTCTGATTCGACCTTTGCCGCGTCAGCCTCCTCCCTGGCACGCTTCAGCTCCCCCTCGAGGCGGGCGGCTCCCCTCAAGCGGCGTCGGAGTCCGCCTTCGCCCGGGTGGCCTCCTCTTTGGCCTTGGCGGCCTCCTCCCTCGTCTGCTTCAGCTCCTCCTCGAGCTCGGCCACCCTGCTCTGCGCAGAGCCGCCAGCCTTGAGTTGGCGAAGCACTTCCTCCCGGCTGTTGTGCGTTTCATGGAGGAACACTGACTTGGAGTAGGACCGCCTCCGCGCCACCTGGGGACAGGAAATCGAGGGTTAAGGCATCCCATACAAAAGAACTTAAAAAACTACATATGGCCTAACACAGCGACTCACCGCGAGGTTCCGGTCAAGGCCTTCAGCGAGCTCGGCGCCCAGTTTCAGCAAGTGCCGCAGCCACGCCCGGGACCGCTCGGCCTCCTCCCAGCACTCGACCTCCACCGGGTCGTTCATCTCGATCCCTGGAGCACTGGAATCGCCGAGTTCCCGGAGCACGATGCGCTCCTTGCCCCAATCCGGAAGGACCGTCTTGACCTTGGCTCGTGCCAAGGACTCGATCTCCTCCACCACATCGCCTGGAACGCCGTAACCCACGGCCAACTCCCCCGGGATGTGGAACTCTGACGCGGCGCAGGCACCCCTCAGCCCGGGGTCGGACATCAACCTCCTCAGCACGCCAACAGCCGCCGTCTCCTCCGGCTGCTTCGTCGACGGTTGCGGCGCCTGATCCGGTGCTGCTTCCGGCGCCATCGGGGGCAGCGGAGGAGTGGAGGCCGTCGCTTCACCCAACGCCACGGCTTGCAGCGCCGGTGGGACCTCCGTCGGCGCGTCTTCCGCCGGGCTCGGTACCAAGGCATCCTCTGGTTGCGCCCCCGGCAGCCGCGGGACCATCGACGCCTTTGACGCTGCTTCTTGTTCGGACAGCAACTCGTCCAAAGTAATCACGGACACCCATTGTTTGGGTAATCCGAAAGTCGCTTCCGCCTCAGACGTCTCGGGTGGCTGCTGCGCCTGCTGATGCTGAGTCTGGTCCCCAGCTCTCTCCTCCTCCTGCTGTGGCCGTGGCAGCTCCGCTTCTTGCAGGGCCCCCAGCTCCTGCTCCCTCCGGGCCTCGAGCTCGCGCAGCCCCACCGGCCAGGGCCACCGCTCTCCCGTCGAGGGGGGAAGGGTCGAGGCCTCCTCACCCTCGAGGTCCACGACAATGGCCTCCTCTCCCGGCTCGTGGCCCTCGGGGGCTCCCGCCTTGGGTGCGGGGATCGAAGCCTCCGGACCACCAGGAACGGAAGCCCCCGATGTCGGGGCACCGCCTCCTGGTGCCGGGTCGAGCTCGAGGGCCGCAGGCGGTGACGTCGAGGAGGCGCTCCCTCCCTCATGCGTCCTCCTAGGCACGGAGTCGCCACCCGCCGCGGCCCCCGGGACGCTCGACCCTGCAGCAGGAGTGGAACCCGTCAGCCTACCGCGTGCCATAGCACCAAGGGCGGAGGACAACCACTTGGCTTCCCACGGGGCCAAAGGCCTCGACGACGCACCTGTAGCCGGGGCCTCCGTCTTCGAGGCTGCATCCATCTTGAGCCGCTTGGCCGGCGCAAGAGACGCCTCCTCGATCTGGCGCTTGGGCCAGAATGGAAAGCAGAACGGCAAAAAGTTTATTAAAGCGCACAAAGACGACGCAACGAAAAGAAAACGATTCAACGGCACTTACCCGAAGGGTATAGAGGCCTTTCGGGCACCCCTCGAACTGCCAGCAGATTTCGAGACCCCTCTCAAAGCCGAGCTCTTCGCAGGGCTGGGGCTGCTCGGGGCCATCGATGGGGTCGCCGCGCTTCCCTGCTTCGACGGGGCCTCCTGGGCACGCCTCTGCTACGCGCGTGCCGACGACCGGGATCGGGTCTCCCGGATCGAAGTGGGTGGGGTCCCGCCTCGAGTACGACGCGAGGTGGGTGATCCCCCTCGAGGCGAGGCCTCGGCCCCCCTTTTTCCACGTCGGCGCTCCGAGGCCGACGCCGCCGGCTGAGGGGCGCGCTGCTCCGCCACCTCCTCCTGCACGAAGGGGCGGTCAGCATGGGAGGATTCCGGCAGGATGCGGTCAAGGCGCCCCTCCACCCCCTTGACATCATCACTGTCATCGTCATCATCTTCATCTCCCTTGGATGAGGGAGACTCCTCCTCCGGGAGCCCGTCGCGCCTCTGCTCAACGCGGCGCTTCGCGAGCCTTTCGCGCTCCCGGAGCTTCTTGGCTTTCTTTTTCTCCTCCTCGTCCTTACTCCGCTTCTCTTGCTGGGCGGTGAAACGTCTTACCTGACGATCGGGAGCGTCCTCCCTCAGTGGAGGCCTCGATCTCTGGTAGTCGATTCTCCCCTGCGCAAAGACATTCAGTCACAGGGACATAAGAAAGGGGAGGAAGAGGTGGGGGGAAAACTCTAAGGTCACGAGTCGGGGCACTCACCAGGTCGAGGCAACCCTCCTCAGGCCGCATGGGGAGACGGTTGATGTCTTCCACCTTGAACGAGCCAGACACCATCCCCTTTACCCGCGCGATGACTTCCGAGGCGGACAGCCTCTCGCCGGACATCCGGCACCTCCTGAGAAGCTCGAGCGCCGCCGAGGGGAGCATCTCGTCCAACCGCAACGGGCGCTCCATCAGAGGGAGCACCCGTCGACTGTGAAAGGCCGAGGCGACTATCCCCGCCGTCAGGCCCGCTTCTCGAAGGGTCCTCATCGCGACGACGAGGGGGTGAAGTCGACGCTGAAGGTCTCCCGTGACACCAAACGGCCAATTGTATGGACGCTCGGCGATGAGCCGCCCGGTGTACGGCGGGAGATAGCCGCCGTCGTTGCGAAGGTAGAACCACTGCTCGTCCCACCGGGAGTGGTTGGTCGCCAACCCAGTGGGGATGTACTCGCGTGGCTCCTCCGACCTCCCGGTCTTCAACGCGAAGTTGAGGCATCCCCCTCGGATGATTCGCCTTACTCCGACCGACACCGGGGAGGCGAACCACTCCCCCTTGTAGAGGTGAAGCCATAGCTCCCAATGTGGCTCCATTCCGAGATAGCCCTCGCAGACGGCCGCAAAGATGGCGGCGTTGGAGATGGCGTTGGGGGAGAAATGGTGGAGCTCGACGCCGTAGTAGCTCGTCAGCCCCCGCATGAACTCGCTTGGGGGAACGCCGAACCCGTGCCGATGGAACTTGAGGAAGCTCACCACGTACCCCTCCGGCGGATTTGGCTCTTCATGGTCCCTGGGCGACGCAATCCACTCCAGTCGATTCGAGTCCGTGATGGGGCGGAGAAGCCCTTCCCTCATCAGCTTGGTCAGCCTCTGTCGCGTCACGGTCGACGGGCGCCATGGCTCGGCGGGCTGGAGGACTGGGGCCATGGCGGCGACGGCGGCACAGATCTGATCGGTGGGCGCGGCGGCGGCGGTAACAGCACGAATCTCCTCGGCAGACGGTCGACCAGGAAGGTTCCCAATCGTGACTTCTCGCTCTAAGTTTTTATCCTCACACGCGCAGGAAAGCGGGAGCTCGGCAGAATGGCAAAGACGCACGCGTCACACCTCTGAAGAGAGCTGTTGCTCGGGCCCGCCACGATCGCACCTCTAAGCCCTTCTCCTCAAAAGTCATGCCCAACGGTAAGAAAAAAGGACCGTTACTCACTGACGGAGTTTTCTACATAAGGTAAAATGCACCTCGAAGCCTCGAGGGAGTGAAGGCCGGTCCTCGTGTGAGGGCTTAACGGCCACCCTTGAGCACCGCAAAAGAGCGGGCTCTGACCCCGCCTCGAAGTCTCGAGGGAGCGAAGGCCGGTCCTCGTGTGAGGGCTTAACGGCCGCCCTTGAGCACCGCAAAAGAGCGGGCTCCGACCCCGCCTCGAAGTCTCGAGGGAGCGAAGGCCGGTCCTCGTGTGAGGGCTTAACGGCCGCCCTTGAGCGCCGAAAGAGAATGATTACTCGTCGACAGAGATTTCCACAAGAGGAGAAAATGGGCTCTGACCCTATCTCAAAGTCTCGAGGGAGCGAAGGCCGGTCCTCGAGTGAGGGCTTAACGGCCGCCCTTGAGCACCAAAATCGGGCTCCGGCCCTAAGTCTCGAAGGAGCGAAGCTGACCCCACGAACAAGGTTCGATAGCCGCCCTCGAGCACCCGAGTCAGGGGTGACCAAGGGGGAGCCAACATGAGGCCCTGCTCGAGAACGAACTCTCGAGACCCCTTTGGATGCATCCAAGGCGAAACGCTATGGACTTTATGGAATCCCCCCGAAGGGAGGCATCGAGCCGCCGAGACCTATCGAATGGAATCGGAATCCGTAGGACCATTGCACTTTGCTTTAATGAGACCGCCTCCGGGCCTCCTGCCAACCTCTATCGAACGAGGAACGGGCTCTCGCTTGGATTTTCCCGTTACCAGCTCGCTGAGAACTTCGCGGCTCGCCCTATCGGGGGTAGTCCGATGCTTCTCGCCTCACATCCGATCAAAAGGACTCGTGAGAAGAATGCCGAGGCCAGCAACGCCCCAGCCGCACGAGGCTCGAGGGCTCGCCTGTGTCCGGCGCCCCTCGACGAAAGAGGGTTGAAAATCCCCCGGGGGTTCCCCTCGGTAAAACGCTACGACTCCAGTTCAGGCCTATACCCGACTGGACGAGCACCCTTTAACTAAATATAAAATAAAGCCCTCACAGGAGTCTTTTGACTCCTACGAGGCCTCGGGGGCTACCCCCGCGGGGGTCGCTCGCGCGCCCCCCGCGAAAAAATCCGAATCACGTCTCATTCCTAAGATCCTGACCCCCTCCCCGAGTGACATCACTCGCGCAGGGGCTCGGGGGCTACTGTCGATACCCTGGAAATAGGTATCCCAGACCCCTTGCTTAACAAACTAAAGCCCCGCAAAATCAGCATCTTGACCCCTCCGATAATCTCCCGCGCTAACGTACGAAGGCCCAAAGGCTGAGACGTATCAGACTGGCCCATGAACGAACAACGACGGCCCGAAACCAACGCCCGCTCGAGAGGTTACCGAACGGACCAGCGCTGTTCACCCGAGAGGATACCGAACGGACAAGCACTGTATACGCGAGGGTACGATTTGAGCGACCCCACGAGGACAGAACTTCATCCAGCGAACGAGCCTGCCCTCGAGGACGTAACTTCGCCTGGGCGAATGGGCGGTCCTCGAGGACAGTGCACCCCTCGGCCACCAACTCCCCTGTACGGATCCGAGCGCATTTAATGCGATCTGTCTACCCCCGCCTAACCGCATCGCCACAGTTACGGTAACAGTTACAGGCGTGGCAGTCAAATCTACTTTTACCGCCCATGCCCGGATTCCCGCAAGTCATATTACGCTGTTGCGCCATACCGAGCGCTGTGCCACAACCCGCACCGCCTCGAGACGTATAAACTAACATGTTTTCCGTGTTTACCAGGATCCGATCTTATCCAGCGAAGCTCGACCACCTCGGCACGACCCTCTCGGCTCCGGCCAGGACCCTCGACCGTCGCCCCTCGACTTCACCGAGCGAACCCTCGAGCTGAACTTCAACAACTCCCGATGCGGCGGCTACAGGGCCTCCCATACTGACGTACATCACTACAGCGGCACCGACATGATCGGCCTCAACATCGTACGTCATCAGCGTCATACGAACTCGAAATACATGTACACCTGTGCCCCTCCTTTGTCTATAAAAGGAGGCGCCAGGGCGTTAGAGAAGGGGACCGAACTCAAATCGAGAGGGTCTAGAGCATAGAAACATTAAGGCCTTAGATCACAGAGCGTCACCGTGAGCCTGTGCAAGGTCGAGAGCAAGGCGTCCGAACGCCCCAACTCCACCTTTCACTCCTCACACCAGCTTGTATTTTCCCCTGTACTAGCACTTCGGTGCAAGATAACACGAATCATCCTCCCCCCGCTGGACGTAGGGCCTTCTTTGCCCGAACCAGGATAAATCACTGTGTCATTCTTGCATCACCCACCGGATTAGGGAGCACGCGGATACAATATTACTCATTGGTGTTAACCCCTCGAGGGTCAGAACATCGACATTCAGCGACAAGTCCAAGAGCTTTTGGACCACGGGTATGTACGAGAAAGCCTTAGTCCTTGTGCTGTTCCTGTGATTTTGGTTCCTAAGAAAAATGGTTCTTGGCGCATGTGTGTTGATTGTAGAGCCATTAATAATATTACTATTCGATATCGTCATCCTATTCCTAGGCTTGATGACATGCTTGATGAGTTATGTGGCTCTGTAATTTTCACTAAAATTGACTTGCGTAGTGGCTACCACCAGATTGGAATGAAACTTGAAGATGAATGGAAAACAGCTTTCAAAACTAAATTCGGATTATATGAGTGGTTAGTAATGTCTTTTGGTTTAACTAATGCACCTAGTACTTTTATGAGATTGATGAATGAAGTTTTAAGGGTTTTTATTGGGTGATTTGTGGTAGTTTACTTTGATGATATCTTGATTTATAGCAAGTCTTTGGATGAACATATGGATCACTTGCGTGCTGTTTTTAATGCTTTACGCGATGCACGCTTATTTGGTAACCTTGAGAAGTGCATCTTTTGCACGGATCGAGTCTCTTTTCTTGGATATGTTGTTACTCCACAGGGAATTGAGGTGGATGAGACAAAAATTGAAGCCATTAGGAGCTGGCCAGTACCCCAATCCATCACATAGGTGAGGAGTTTTCTTGGTCTTGCAGGTTTTCTACCGCCACTTTGTCAAGGATTTTAGCACTTTTGCTGCCCCATTACATGAGTTGACAAAGAAGGGCGTGGTGTTCCAATGGGGTAAGGCACAAGAGGAGTCATTTGAGACATTAAAAGGTAAGCTTACACACGCACCATTGCTGCAACTTCTAAACTTTGGTAAGACTTTTGAGTTAGAATGTGATGCTAGTGGAGTTGGCATTGGAGGTGTTTTGATGCAAGATGGTAAACCTGTGGCATACTTTAGCGAAAAATTGCATGGTCCTATTTTAAATTACGCTATGTATGATAAGGAATTATATGCTCTTGTACGTTCTTTAGAGACGTGGTGTCATTATTTGTGGCCTAAGGAATTTGTTATACATTCAGATCATGAATCACTTAAGTATCTTCGTTCTCAAAATAATCTGAATCGTCGACATGCTAAGTGGGTTGAATTTATTGAATCCTTTCCTTATATTATCAAACATAAGAAAGGGAAGGATAATATAATTGATGATGCTTTGTCTAGACGATATACTATGTTGTCCCAACTTGATTGTAAGATTTTTGGGCTTGAAACAATAAAAGAACAATATGCGCTTGATCCTGATTTTAAAGATGTGTTGCTGAATTGTAAAGAGAGACGTACATGGAACAAGTATGTGATAAATGATGGATTTATGTTTAGAGCTAACCGTCTATGCATTCCAGTTGGTTCTGTTCATCTTTTGTTGCTACAAGAAGCGCATGGAGGAGGATTGATGGGCAATTTTGGTGCTAAAAAGACGGTAGCTGTTTTGGCCACACATTTCTTTTGGCCACAGATGAAGAGAGATGTTGAGCGGTTCGTGGCACACTGCACCACATGTCAAAAAGCTAAGTCTCACTTGAATCCACATGGGTTGTATATGCCTCTTCCTGTTCCTTCTATTCCTTGGACAGATATTTTGATGGACTTTGTTTTAGGATTGCCTAGGACCAAGAGGGGAAGGGATAATATTTTTGTGGTTGTGGATCGATTTTCTAAGATGGCACATTTTATACCATGTCATAAAAGTGATGATGCAACTCATATTGCTGTCCTCTTTTTCCAAGATATTGTTTATTTACATGGTATGCCGTCTACTATTGTTTCAGATCGCGACGCCAAATTTTTGAGTCACTTCTGGCGAGCTCTATGGAATAAGTTGGGCACAAAATTGTTGTTTTCAACAACTTGTCACCCATAAACAGATGGACAAATAGAGTTAGTGAACCGCACTTTGGGCACCATGCTGAGAGCTGTTTTGAAGAAAAATTTAACGATGTGGGAAGAATATTTGCCTCATATGGAGTTTGCTTACAATCGGGTGACATATTCTTTCACCAAGGTAAGTCCTTTTCAGGTAGTGTATGGTTTTAACCCTTGTGCTCCAATTGATCTTTTGCCTTTACCTACCCATGAAAGAACACATAGTGATGCTAGTGCACGTGCTGAATTTATTCGTAAGTTACATGAAACCACTAAAGAAAATATTGAAAAGATAAATGAAAAGTATAGAATTGCTGGTAGTAAAGGTAGAAAAGAACTTAAACTTGAACCAAGTGATTTAGTATGGTTACATTTGAGAAAAGCTAGGTTTTCAGAGCTGCGTAAGTCAAAATTAATGCCAAGAGCTGCTGGTCCTTATAAAATTATTGAGAAAATAAATGATAATGCATACAAACTTGAGTTGCCACCCGAGTTCGGGGTTAGTCCTTCTTTCAACATTTCAGATTTAAAGCCGTATTTGGGAGAAGAAGATGACCTTGAGTCGAGGATGACTCCAATTCAAGAGGGGAGGATGATGAGGACATCATTCCATTGGATGCACAAGATGATCCTCCGCTGGACATTCAAGGTTCAATCACAAGAGCTCGCGCACGACAATTAAATTTACAGGTGAGCTTGTTCTTAAGGAAGTCTTTTTATGATTTTGAGAATAGATTGCTACCTAATGATTATATTATACTTAGGAATCATGGAGAGGACCAAGGGATGCATAAGGGATGGCTTGGAGGCATGGAGGACCAGCAAGGGCGCCCAAGTCAAGGTGGAGACCCAAACCAAGTCGACTTCGAGCCTGTTTCAGAGTCCAAGACTAGTGTGGAGTAAAGCGGACGCCCAGGACGTATACGGACTCCGTTTTTGATGATCCACCTATGGATGGAAAGATAATTTCATAAGGAAGCCAATGGCATTGGTTTGAGGTCAAAATTCCTTCGAAGTCATCAGGAAACATAGAATCAAGTTAGCGTCCAGAATCTGTTCCGGTGCTGCATCACCGTTTTTGGTCCGTTGGGCCGTGTATCATTGTTGAGCCCATTAGGGGCGCGTCCAGGGGTGGCGATGACCCTTAGACCACTATAACCAGCTGCCGCCTCTTTCGTTAGGTTTTGGGTTTTGCTTAGATTATTCTGTTCACAACAGTTTCCCCGCGCCGTCGGTTTGTGAGACCCCAACTCATGAGATCAATCATTCATCTGCAATTGGTTGCATTCTTTCGTGTTCTTGCTTGTGTTCTTCGATTATTAGGCAAAGGACTTAGCCTTCTTGGCGAGGTCGACTGTGCTTCGACGGTCGATAACTAGAGGAGACGTGGTGCTACGATTGCGGGGTTCAGAACCGAGTTGTTCTGAAGCCGGATCGAATTGTGTCGTGATTCCACCAAATTGAGAGTTATTAGAACCTTTTGGAAGATCGGGAACCCTAGTTCACATCACATTCTTCAAACCAAAAGGCAATGATATATAGCAATACACCCCGAATGGTGTCATGAATGATGTCTTGCTGTAGTCTTCCTCTCTGAGAGATATTTGATGATATTCGGAGTAGCAATCTAGAAACGAAAGTAGAGATGACCCTGCCGTAGAGTCTATCACTTGGTCGATTCTTAGGGGACTATATGGACCCTTGGTGCAGTGTCTGTTGAGGTCGGCGTAGTCGATGCACATACGCTAGTCTGGCGAGTTCTTTTTCTCCACGAGCACTGGGTTGGCCAACCAGTCTGGTTTAATTATTTCTCTGATGAATCCTGCCACCATCAGCTTTGTGAGTTCCTTCTTGATTGTTGCTTTTCTATCTACTGCAAATCTTCATAGCTTTTGCTTGATGGGTTTTGAACCCTTGTTCACATCAATGATATTCTCAACCAAGTCTCTCGGAACCCCTGGCATGTCGGCTGGTTTCTAGGCAAAGATATCTTTGTTGTCCCTAAGAAACTTGGTGAGCACGAGTTCCTATTTGGGGTTGAGTTCTGCACTGATGGTCGCCATCTTCTCGGGATCACCAGCTTCTAAGTCGATCTTCTTTTGTCTTTACTTCAGTTGGAGTAGTGAAACTTTTGCTTGCCTTCTTTATAGGGATTTTTGTCTCCTGCGGGTTCAATGTTGCAGCTATCATGACAATTTCCCTTCTTCCTTGTTCACCTTGTTGTCTTTCTGCTATTTTGATGGCTTACACGTCGCAATCATAAGCTTTCTACAAATCTCCTTATAGTGTTAATATCCCTTTGGTTGTTGGAATCTTGAGTAGTAGGTATGAATAGTGAGGTATGTAACACCTCTGGTGTTATATTAACTAAAACATGCCATGTCATCATATGCATTACAAAGCATTCATGTTTAAGTTAACCTTAATGTGCATCAACTAAAATGAGTTTATATTTCATAGGTTGATTGTGTTTCTGGAATGTTTTGCACATGAAATAATAAAACCCTATCTTTGAATGTCATCTCAAATACTTAGTTTATATTCTATGTACTCAAGGTGTAAACCGTGTTTACACTAGCGTCAAGCATAGTATATAAATCTAAGTCCAACATTAAAAATGATTTCCACATTTGAAGTTGAATTTGGATTTCAAAACTTATTCCCAAGTCTTGTAATTCAAATTTAAATTCAAATTGGAAAGCTATAAAATATTTTTTCAAAAGTAAACTTGGTCAACCAGGGGTACTATTGGGTCATGGACCTAAAAATGTCCTTGGATGATATTTTTGATCACTAATGACCAACCAATTAAATTAGAAACCAAATCGAGTTTGAATTCGGTATTAAAAACCCTTTATTTCAAAAGCTGGTTTTATGCCCTTTTTGATAATTCAAAATCTATAAAGAATTTGGGTATACTCTAAAAATATGATTTGTAGATCTTGACAAGGGCTACAATAATGGTATATAAAGTTTTTCAAGTTTTCAAAAAGAATTTCAAATGAATTTGAAAATATAATTCAAAATTTATGCATAGTTTTAGAAAACTTTATATATCAAACATGTTTGGTTTGCAAAGTTAAACATTTCATAGTTTTGAATATTTTCAAGTTTTATTAAAAAACCAAAAGTAATTTCAAATATTTGTTTCTAGGGTTTTATTCCCCTTTTGAATTTGAATTCATATTTCAAAATCTAGACAGAATTTGAGGATGCGAGTTAAATGAAAAGTGTAGCTCTTAAAAAGTTATGAAAATTCTATTTTTTGGAGATTTTCAAGTTCTTATATAAATTCAGGAGTAATTTGTTATTTTCGGTGAATGGCATTTCTGTAATTTGCTTGAACAGCGCTGAAGCCTATGGGCGGCCGCCATGGCCGGCTTCTCAAGCCGCGCCGCCATCCACTGTTGCCCTGCCACGGCCGCCAGCTCGCCACTGGACGTGCGAAGCTTCATCGTCGTCGTGTCGCCCGTCCATACTTCACCCTTGGCCTGTAAATAGCAATCCAGCCGCCACCTTCCTTCTTCTTTTTCCCTCAGCCGCCATCGCCGTCGACCTCTGTCGTGCCCAAATTCACCACCATCGCTCCATCTCTGCCCGCTTCATCTTGCCTGAAGCTTCGCCTTGACGTTGCGCTTCTTCTAAGCCAGTTCGTGCCCGCTCTCGCCGTCTGAGCCGCCCGCACGACGTCGTCTTTCTCGCGATCGGTCGCCGAGCCGCTCCGAGCTTTCTCGCCGGCCACCACCGCCAAGGTTGAAAATATACTCTTTAACCCTCCTATCATGTTCTCCATCTTCTCCTACCCCTCATGCGCATCTTGGCCGGCTTAATGGTGCACAGGAGTCGCCGTGACGCGGGCCTTGCCACCGGAGCACCGCTGCCGCCATTACCGCCGCCGGCTACAGCTCGCCTCAGCCACTTCGAGCCTTCATCAACGTGCGCACCGTGCCCATGGTGAGCTCCTGCATCTACCTATACCCTCAATTTCTTCTCTATCATGTTGAGGCCGCTGGTCATCGTAACTCGCCACCGGCATGACCTTGCCGCTCGGCTGCGCGCGTAGCCGTTGCGGCTGGGTTTCAATTTTGGTCTCATTTTGTTGCTGTTTGTGTTCGCGACGGTGCGTAGCGCATGTAGATAGCCTTGCCTTCACCGGAGACACTCCGGTGATGCCTTTCCGCCGCATCGCCACATCGCCGTGCCGCCATGGCCGCCAGCCAGTGCGCCGCCATCGCCCCGCCACTCCATTAACTAGCCCAAGTTGTTCACCGTGTCGAGCTGAGCACGTAGGACCAAACCTCATCGCCAGAGACCTCGCCGTCGGTGAGCAATTGCCGGTCAAAACCCGGCCGCCGCCGGTCAACGTCGGGAGGAATTTTCTTTTTCCTTTTTTTTCCTAAAAATAATTTAAATGCTATTTTCTTTGAAAAATCATAGTAATTCATGTATAACATCAAAAATTTTAAAAGTTTTGTGTATGTTCTCTATGATGTCATCTATCTAGGAAAAATATGAAATATCAAATTTGAGTACTTTGTATAAGTTAAAATTAGTCCTTTTAATTGAAAAATGCACCTTCAATGATTTTTAATAAATAAAATAATTGGCTTTTAATTCTAAAATTTATTTTACCATCTAATTAGGCCAACAGCTTTTTAAAATAAAATTTTAAGCTCAATTAGATAATTTTAGTTTTTATGCCTTTATTTTATGCTTTTAAATAATTAATTAACCCCTTTATTTATGCTTAATCATTATAGGCTTGTTTGACTTTGGGATTGATTGATGACCTTGGGTCATTAACCCTAATGACCTTTGGCACTTTAATTAATTATTTGCGCTTACCTTAATCATGTCATTAGGGTTTAATCAACGTTATTTTATGTGTATAATAAACTTCTTTAATGACATAGTTAACCCTAATGAACTTAGTAACTAAGTTTTGGTTAGCTTGCAACTTTATCGTGAAGAAAAGCTGCACTCAAGCCTTTAATCTGGTCATGCATCCATCGAGCATCATGTTTACTATTCCATCATGTTAAAGCATATCATTTTATCGTATAGTTTCCGTTAACGGAGAGTTTAATGTTGCCGCACCAATCCCAAGGAAGAGCAGATTCAGGAATCGGGAGTTGATCCAGAGCTCGAGACTGTCTACCCCGAATACCAAGGCAAGCCCCGGATGCATTCAAACCCTATTCTATTTTATAAAAGTTTTATCGCTTCAGCTATGAGATGTTGCATTAAGTAATAGGAGTTAAGTGAGAACCCACCAATTGCATTACCTGTTTTACTTCCATATTCCTTGTTACCTGTTACCTGGAAGATGCATAGAAATGCTTAGCCCTGCTGAAGTAGATAAGTTTCAAAAATTAAAAGAATGAAAAAGATAAGTATGGCTTATTCTGTTCGAATTATGATGATGGTTAATAAATCGAGTCCGGATGGGTAACTTGCATTGGGAATAGAGTCCCTTTGTAGTGTTTTCATCTGTTGATGCCCTAGGTCCCGTGTCGATGGTGAACTGGTGATATCGAGAAATTAGAAAATCCACATGCATAAAATGGTATACAGTGGGCCAGAGTCCCCACGTATGTCATGGAGTAATACATAGTGGGCCAGAGTCCCCACATATGTCATAGTGTGTTATACTGTAGGTTTAAGTTCCCACGTATCTCGGTACACTGGGTCGAAGTGCTCACGTGTATCATGTGGTGATATATGGTTGCGGTTGTTATCCCAGTATATCGGTTCATTTGATATGCTTAGGAGTTAAAGTCTCCTGTATGTCACTGACCTAGGTCCCAGCTGGATATATAAAAATGGATTCGAATCGCCGTTGCTTCTCGGAGAAGAAGACTCGATCGTTGTTCATCATCGTAGTAACAACTTGAACAATGATAAGGTTTTAAAGTAAAGTTGCTGGTTAATGTTGAGCTACAGCAAAACAACTTTACTTTCTGTTATAATCAATGTTAAGTTAAAACTTGATCCACAAAAGTTTTTCTGCAAAAAAAATCCTACAAGCCTTACCTTATCCCACCAGCCTGCATTCCTGAGTCTTCACCCCTCTTTTTCATCGGTCAGTATTGTTGAGTACTTTTGTACTCAGGGTTTGTTGAACCCCTATTGCAGGTGCTAATTGGTGTTCAAATCAAGTTCATGTCGGTGGGCTCGACATGATCTGGTTGTCCTCTCCTGACTTAGGCGCTCTACCTAAGTTGTCTTCTGTAGATCTTCTCTGCTTCTACAATTGAAGTTAAGTTTGTAAAAGTCAATTTCTTCATATTTTGTAAATTTTATGTTATCATTCTTCCGCACTTTGATATATATATTTTATAACAAATGTTGTAATGTTGGAGCTACTTCTTTGTTGGTCCTGGTATGAGTTGTCAAATGTGGTTTAATCAGGGTCCTTTAAGGGCACCTGATAGGGCTTTCTAAGTTATCTGGAACACATGTATGTCTGTCGGAAGTCTTTGGGACAATGACAGGTGCATGTGGGCCATATAATTTAGGAGGTTCTGCCACAAGGTACATCCATGTGCTCGGTTAATACTGGTCGCCCCAAGATAGCATGGTAGCATGACTCAAAATTTGCTACTTCAAACTTAATGAACTCTGTTCTGTATTTGTCCTTAGTGCCAAACGTGATTGGCAATGTGATATGTCCCAAAGATACTATTGCTGTTCTAGGTACTAGGCCATAGAACAGTGTACTTGTTGGTGTAGTCATCCCTTCATAATCGATGCTCATTTTCTTCAATGTTGCAGTGGATATGATGTCCAGGCCGGCTCCACCGTCGATTAGAACCTTAGGAACTATAATTCCTATGATTGTCGGTGCTACCACCAGTGGATAACAACCTATGTTGGATGTGCTTGTCCATTGAACCTCTCTTATGAAGTTGATGGGGTATTCTAACCAATTTAGATATCTTAGAACAGCGGGTTCTGCTGCCATGATGGCTCTATGTGCCAGCTTCTGTTGTTGCTTATTTCTTGCACCTGGTACTCCAGAGAATATCACATATAACTGCTTTTGGGGTTCTTAGAAATCTCCCTCCGGCGTCTTTTCTTCCTTCTTTGGTTCTTGTTCCCTTCTTTCTTGGTTGTTATTGTACCTCCCACCCTTTCCGTACTGGCTATTAAAATCATGGCAATCTTTAAGCTTGTGTCCTAACCTTGGGTGCTTGGGTAGTTCATGTCTTCAAAGTTCGTGAATTGTGTTTCCTTGATTCTGTCCCTTCGTTGAGGTGTTAAATTTTGAAAAGTGTTGGTTCTCTTGTTGGCCACTGCCACTGTGCTGTCTTGTCTTGGCCTTTTGTTGTTGTTCCTGTAGTCGAGACTTCCTCTTTTATTGTTGTTGTCCCTATTACTAGGGATTTTTATGTTTGTCTTTTCTTCTGAGGATATGAGCTTTCCAACAGCTCGCTTGAACTCATCGTTTGTGTTTGGGTCTTCGCTGTTGAATTCCTTGAGCTGCCACCTCACAATGATTTTGTTGCTGAATATGTCGATGACTTCTCTATCCGTGATCTTGTGCACTTATGCTCTTGCTTCGCCAAATCTTCTATAGTATTCTCTAAGTGATTCTCCTGGTTTTTGTGTGATTCCTTGTAATTTTGCTGCTGTCATTATGTGTATGATGATTCCTGTGAAGTGGCTGCAAAATTGCCTTTACAAGTCGCTCCAATATCTGATGGTCCCTACGGGTAATTTATCAAACCATTGCAGCGGCATTGCTTCTAGTTCCATTGGGAAGAATAGGGCCTTGAGATCTTTGTCTCCTCCGGCCAACTCGATGGATTGTGAATAAACTCTGGGCCACTGCTTTGGTTCTTCTTTTCCATTGTATTTTGAGTGATTTGATGCCTTGAACTTGTGTGGTATCTTCATATCTTGTAGTCTTTTGGAGAAACATGTAAACCTGTCGTAGTTGTCCTTCTTATGGTAATCTGGTGACCATGATCTTCTACGCTCTTTGTAGCATGACCTACATTCTGATTATCTGCATCCTTCTTCTCTACTTATCATCCTGCTACGTTCTGGCCTTCTTTGTGGTATGTACGGGTGGGTTCTTTTAGATCTTTGAGGTGGAGGTGGTCTTGAGTACTGGTGATTGGTTGCTTTGCCTTTTACGTTGTCGCTCTCTTCTGGTCCTATTCTGGTGAAGATTGATCTCTGGGGTTGTCCGCCTTGTTGGTCAACAACAGTGGGTTGTTTGTCTCGTCGGGCTTCGTTAGGCACTCCTTCGGGTTATTAAGTCTTCTTCCGAGCATCTTCTTTCTCATTTTGTGCCTTCTTCAGAGATTCGAGTTGCTTGGCTACTTCGTTGATTTTCTCCTATTCTTCAAACTCGGCTGCTTGTTTTCTGCTTTTAGCTTGTTGTAAGCCATGCGATCTTGTCTGTACTTGGTCCATGCTTGCTTCTTGCGCTTTGCCTTGTTTCTTCTGCTAACCCAACGATGATTCCTGGCCAGCCTTGATTGTTTATGAACTTCACTTTCATCTTCTTTGGTTCTTTCATCTTCGGATATGTTGTCCTCTTTGGGGACGCGGGAAGTTCAATTATGTTGGCTATGTAGATGGTTCTTCTTCTTAGCCTTCTTATAATTTTCACAGGTTCTTCTTCTTCTGAGTCAACAGCATCAAAAGATAAACTGTCCAGTTCTTTTCCTTCTTGAAAGGGTAGTTCTTGAAAGTAATGATCAGGTTGCACCCTGTCAGTAGAAAAAGGACCTGGCCAGTGTGTTGTGTAATCTTGTTTAGTCGTGGTTGTAAATATTTCTTCTGGCCTTCTGGTCGGCTCAAAGTTCTTCATGATTTGCCTTGCCTTTCCTCTCTGGTCTTGATAGTTGTGGACTGGAGTAATTGGCTCAGCAGATTGGTTCCTTCCTCTTCTCCTGTGGATTGGGCATTCATGGCACCCGTGCGACTTCTTCAGGTACACTTGCACAATGGACATTGAGTTGCGCAACCCATACGGAAGCAAGTTGGGAATCTTGATGAACGTCTTTGAGTTCGAAGCGGTATTTAGGTTCTTCTCAAAGTTGGTCTCATAATTTTCTTCTTCCCGATCCTGTGTCGAATCCTTATTGATGTAGGACAAGGTCTTCAAGTTCTTCTCTGAATCGGTTTCACATTCCTCATTTTTTGATCCTGAGTTGAATTCTTGAAGGTGTTGAGTTAAAAACGGACTTCGAATTCTTCCCTGAGTCGGCTTCATAGTCTTCTTCTTCCCGATCTGGATCCAAAGTTGAAAGTGTTTTCAGCTTCTCGATGAGTCAAAATTCTTCCATGGCGTCAATCTTGATGTCTCAAGCTCTGACTGTTTAACCAGATGGCTTTGAAGCTTGCCTTCACGGTTAGCCTCACAGATCCGTGAGCCAAAAATGAAGGTTGCTCTCATTGAAAAACTCATCTCGAAGGTGACGTCCGTAGAACTCTCAGTGTACAATCTGCCAAAAGCCCCTACCTGGCACGCCAGCTGTCGATGTTTTATCACTGATAACCCACCACCGGGGTACCCGGGAGGGTGTTTTTGTTCGGAGGAGCTTGGCAGACTGCGGAACTCGACGGTTGTGGCAACAAGCTTGACGAGACAGACAATTTTATACTGGTTCAGGCCCTCAACTTGCGTTGAGTAAAGACCTTTACACCCAGTCAGTGTGAGCCTATTGCGTTATATTGATGAGTATGAGGGGTTGTGTTGTGTTGTATACTTCACGTTTACAAGGGGTACCCATAGCGGCCATATATGGGGCGAGGTTGGCTGTGGGTTCTACGATTCCTAGTCAGATTCTAGGAACGAGTCATAAACTAAGTGTTTCGTGCTCTTTTCTATTACAATCCATCTAGGATATGGTAATTCTCACATCGTGTTACTCTGTGTTGTACTCGAAGCGAGCAACGGGTTCTTTGATCCTTCGTTAGTATTCTGTCTTCTTGGGGAAACTCCGGTGTCCCCTGTCGATAGAGTCTTTGCATGAGGGAGAAATCGTGGGTTGGGACCCCATCACCGCAAAGTGTGCAAGATTCTAAAAATACTAGCAAAGCCTATGTTGTACTCGGTAAAGACTTTACCAAGTGCCACACTTAGCAAAAGACACTTCGCAAAAGAGCTATCGACAAAGGCTTTGCCAAGTGCAAGTCCAAAAGAAAAAAGGCAAAAAAATAGTAGGAATTTTTTTAGGGGAGCACCCACCAGCCGGCACACATTTTTCCCTCTCAATATTAGCCTTCTCACAGCTACCAGCCTCTTAAGTTTAACACTTACATCTGCACATGCTTCTCGAACCATGTGGATCACTTATCTCAGAGCATAGAAAGATAGATGTAACAACTCAGCCCAGGACTTAATAGGATTAATAGGATACTCATATAAACAAGCTGTAACTCTTTTCTGGAAGCCCATCTCCAAAAATCCAAAGTTAAGTGTGCTTGGCCTGGAATGATGGGTGACCGACCAGGAAGTTCTCACGGGTGCGCACGAGTGAGGAAAAAGTGCGTAGAAAAGAATAGTGTTGATCTATGAGGTCAGTCTATTCCTATATATGCAGCCAGATGTAAGCGGGCCTAGCCTCAAGGAGACGGGACGTTACAAATGGTATAAGAGCCAACCCTTGCGGTTTCAGGACACAAAGCATGGCAAATGCGCTGGCATTGGACACACAGACATAGCCAAGAGGGGACGTTCTTGGCCTGGGATTGAACGACGAGGACGTCGGTCTCTTAAGGTGGTGAGGATGTAACATCCCGGCCCAAGCTTAGTAGGATTAAGAGGATACTCATATCAATAAGTTGTAACACCCTAATTTTGAACTTAAAATATTAAATGAATTTGATTTTATTTCCATATAGATGCTTTACATTTATAGGCCAATTATAGATGTTTTATGAATTACTTTAAAATATGTAGCATGATAGAAACATGCATTGTTGCATTCATGCTGCTGCATAAGTTTTGGTTGACTTGTTTGAGCTTGTTGTTTAATCTTTGCTTTGCTTTCTAGTTACTAACATGCTCTAACTTGTCCCCTCTAATTCCTTGACTAACTAAACATAGTTTACCTAGCCTTTGCCAGCCCCTAGTGGAACCTGGCCACCCCTAGCTCCTACGGGCTAAGTATAGCCAGCCATAGCCGGCCGTGGCCAGCCATGGCCAAGCCAGCAGCAACAGCAGCAGCAGTCGGCCAGCAGTGGCCAAACCAGGCCACCAGCGGCCAGGCCAGCCAGCTAGCTTAGCCAGGCTGTGGCCTAGGCCCGCCCGCCGCGCCGCCCGCTAGCCCAGCCGCAGCAGGCCGCATGCGACCCATCCAGCAGCTTAGCGCTACGGCCTGCCTAGCCTACGCGCCGCCGCCGCTTAGTGGGCCGAGCGGCCTAGTAGGCTAGCAGGCCGCGCCAGCGCGTGCAGTCTCTACCAACCAGGGCCTGCGTCTCAGCGCCCGCCTGCATCAGCACAGCGCAGCGCCGCTCGCCCTCTGTTGTTGGTCAGTGGGGCCTACCCGAGTGGGGCCGATAGCATAGTGTCGTCCCCAACCTGGACACGGACAGCGAGCCAGACTCTGGATCTGCCCACGCGCCCGCACCCTCTCGTGAACCAAGATTCGCCGTGCACCTATAAAATGGATGCCCAAGCCCCCTTCACCGCTTTTCGCAAACCTAGCCGCCTCTCGTTTTCACCTACTCGTGAAACCCTAGTCGCCGTTCGACAAGCTCGCGCCGCCGTCATCGTCTTCGCCACTACAGCCGTTGAACGCCATGGTAAGCCCACGCCCGAGCTCCGCCTGACCACGAGGGTCATGGTGATTCACTCCGCGGACGCTCTCGCCCTCTCTACGTGCTGCTATGCGTCGCCATAGGAGCGCGGCGCAGCCGTGTGCCGTCGTCGCGGTGCTCCACCGCTCCGGCCTCACCCCGCCACGGTCGTGCCGCTCTTTCCGTGCGCCAGCGCACGCGCAACACGCACATGGCTTTCCCTTGGCCCCGCATGCCCCGCCACCGCGAGGTCGCCGCCCGCGACCATGGCCGAGGTCGCCGGGGTCTACCCGCCCCGGCGCTGGTCCATCGTGGACCCGTGGACTTGGTCCACGGGGACGGTCCATGGCTGCTCCACAGGACCCGGCCAACCACGCGCTGCCATGTAGCGGTCAGCGCCGTCAACGCCCGGACGCCACTGGCACTTTTGCAGAAAGGCCCCTGCAATTTTCTTTAATTATGATCTAATCCCTCATAGTTCAAAAGTATTTAGATTTTAGCCCTGTTTTCTGTAGATTAGACGCTAGTCTTGTATAGGCCATAACTTTCACGTTTTAACTCTGTTTTTAGCAAACTTGTACTTTTTGGAATCGTCTCAACGAGTAGAACAGTTCTATGCTATTATTTTCTGCTGTTATCATGTTTTGATGTACTGTACTAACTAAAGTACTTGTACTTGCATGTATTGCTCGTGTGTGATGATTGTGGCATATAGAGAATGAGACATGGGTGAATGAGGATCAGCAGGACCCGGAGGACTACGTGTAGCAGGACATCAACCAAGGCAAGTGCAGGCACCTTTGGTCATATTATGCCTATTCACGTTAATAAAATACATTGCATGTGTTCTAAATCGGCAAGCCATAGGGATGACTAGCCACTTTAACCAAATATCACCTATGAGGGTTTTAGTTGATAGGTTATTAGGTTGCTAATGCTCTACCTCACCTTTCACCTTATAATGAAGATAAAACTTATTTCTTATCATGTTGGAGCCGTGGGCTCTTGGCTCTGGCCGTTGGAGATGTTGATGCTGATCTGCATCATTGGTTGGCGGTGAACGACGGGGGAAACAGATGCTAGTGGGACTCGTGTTGATGAGGGTATCTGTATTTCCATCCCCCTTGTGGTCCTGTTCATGGAGCGGCAACCTGGGACTTCCGTACATCTCCAGGCCAATGGGCACTGGCTTGGTCTATTAGTAGGATCATCATAGGCAATTAGGTGGCTTACCGACAGGTACTATAGCAATGGTGTGAAGGGTGTTACAACTTCTAGCATGGGAGTTCTGGTTGATCCATAGACCGGGGGGTGGCTAGGAGTACGTCTCTCATGTGCTTGGGACATCACGGATCGAGTTACCGCTACCTATGACCCTGTGAAAAGCCTCATTGTGACCTCTGTCGGCCTATCTTGGTAATGGGCTAAGAGGTTGGCCGCCTCAGGAAAAAAGAGTAATCATAACCTGGAGTGAAAGTGTACACCTCTGTGCAGAGTTAAAATCGGTATATCGTCCGTTCACACGGTCATGAGCGGCCCAGATCCTCACATGACTTAGCCAAATGGAATAAGCTGTTAAATCATGGTGATGTTGTTTGAGGAGGTGGCTACCTCTGTTTTTGAACGGGATGGCAATCCTATGTTGCTTGAGATGGCAATCTCAAGGTTAATGATATTAATGATATATGCTTATATCTATGTTATTAAATGATTCATTAAATACTACTTGAACCTTAATAAAGGGTTGGGTGCTTCAACCAAGTTGATTAGAGAATAGGTTGCGAAGTTAAACCTTAATTGTTACATTTAAAATGCTACTGCAGTCTACCTTTCAATTGTACCTTGTTTTAGCCTTGCATGTCATTACTTTCCATCTGTACTTGCTAAGTTTCGACATGGAACTCACCCTTGCTAATTCACAAATAAAGGATGCTCAAGTGATGACTCGGATGGTGACTTTCCCGAGAACTATCCGGGATGTTAGGCGTCGTGATGCTGCCGTCGACCTTCCTATGGCGAGATGGAGTCGCTACGTTTACGTCGTTTAGTTGCCTTTCACTTTTGGACAATGTTATTTATATTCTGCTTTACTCTTATGACAGTTATAAAATAATGGTACGATGTAAATGTTATATTATTGTTTTATTCGAACACTGTGCTTATTGGACCATGTAATTTGTTGTTCATGTGTGTAATTTGATCCTGCCGCACATGAGCTTTTGCCTTGGTTTTAATCCTTCAAAACCAGGGTGTGACAAAGTAGTATCAGAGTCGTATTGACCGTAGGATCATGAAGCCTTAGTTAGAAACAGTTGTCTTAGGTTGACGTCTTATAAGTTATTGCATATCTCATCATTATTATCATGTTTTATTTATTATCATATTCATTACCTTGGTATGCATTTACTTTAGCTATTATTATTATCATCATTTTTTGATCATTTATTACCTTGTCTTAGATTTATTTCCTTGTTTTTGCCATTATGATCATTATATGCATGTCTCTATGTTGTTTTTGTTTCACTACAAATACCACAGAATGCATGCTATTCTTACTTCAATTTATTTCTAGCTTTTATATCATTATCTCTAGATATCTATGCATGCACTCTCCATATATATCATCCTTTGATCATAGACATGTTTATTTCTTTATCATGATCTATTAACAGTTTGCTGCAAGTCTTTGATCTTTGCATACTAGTAGATGGTGTGCCAGCTTCTGACCTGTCGCAAGAGCTCCACTGGTTACCGTCATCCTTGGCGTCCCATAGAGTACCCGATGACCAGACGCATTCACCTCTACGAGTTTCGACCTAGCCAGCACCCTAATGATGGTGTGATCCTCGAACGTGGGGGTCAGTATGTACAGTGCCAGGCTCTAATCCCGCAGCAGCAGGGAGAGGACCAGATGGCAGCAGGCGCCCAACCCTGGTGCATCTAGAGGAGGACCTGGCATAGGAGGTCCAGGTGTAGGAGGCCCTGGAGGACCAAGAGGTCCAGGAGGTCCAGGTGGACCAGAAGGGCCAGGAGGACCTAGCGGCCCTGGAGGTCCTGGAGGCCATGGAGTCCAGGGAGTGTACCAGGCACACGAAGGTTGGATCGTCACCCTCACTGTTCATGACGATGGCGATGTCTTCTACCACGCTCACCTTATGATGCTTCTTCACCAGCTCTTCGGCCATGGGATGGTTGGAGTTGAGTACAGCAGTGAGTTCTGGAGCCACCCTGTCTACGCAACTTCTGGAGGGTTGGGTGCTACATTGGACGCCCCAACCCTACACTTCGTGCTCTTCGAGTTGCTTCAGTCCATGAGGCACCAGCAGACAGAGCTACCCAGCTGGCAGGCATCACAGATGCAGCACGACAGGCCCTGTTTGCTTATAGGGATCAGCACTTTCACCTAATTAGTGAGGATGCACGTCGCTACTACCCTCACCGTACCCATGGTCAGATTTCTGCTAGAGTTGCTTCTACTGCTGGGGAGGACCTGAGGTTGCGTGCCATAGTTCAGCTCATGGCACAGCTGAACAATGAGCTGAACTTTACTCTGTTGGAGCTATGTCAGGTGCATCTACAGTCAGATAAAGACAGGAGGAGGTTGGCACAGCTTGAGGCGCAGATCACTGGAGTGGCGCCACCACCACCACAGTGGCCAGCACTATCCCCTGTACGTGACCAGATCCCCTATGGAGCAGTTGGAGGCCATACTAGGATTGACTAGGATGTCCCTTTATGTAATAAATAATGCTACGTTGGCACGTTTAAACGTTTAGCTTATTGAGTTTGTGGTGAGTCTAGTGCGAGTGTGCTTGGAGTGTTCTTTGCTTTATTGGTGTGAGAACTTGTTTATCATTATGAACCATGGATGATTTGCTTCTTTGTAATGATTGAGATAAGATGTGGGGTGATGTCCACACTTATCATATTTATATAAGTTTAAGACTTTGTTTAGTTAATTCAGGGTTTGGGTCTCTATATATTGTGCTTATCTCTCTTTTCACTTTATCATATCAGTTATTCTGTCATAGCCTGCTGTCACTTGTTCATATCAGTTGTCAGTTTGGAGATTATACAAATATTGGCTATCTGTCAGTGATTGTGATATATGAGGTTATGTCAGATGGTTCATTGATAAGCGAAGGCATTATGTTGTCGTAGTTATATTCATAGTTTACATTCAGCACAGTTATATATACTGGGCTACATATCCATATACCGTGTTGTTATTTGCGTCAGATGGTTAACACCAGGAGGACCCAGCCAGGCACTGGTGGCGCTAGTGGTTCTGGTGGGAACAACCAGATCCTCCGCCACCACCTTGTCCACCTACCATGGAGCAGATGATGGCCATGCAGACTTAGTTCATGCAGGGCATGTCCACCATGATGGCCATGATGCAACAGAACGTGGCGATGAACCAAGTCTAGAACCAGCACCAGAATCAGAATGCTCCACAACCACCCAAGGACAGGCGTAGTGAGTTCTTGAAGGGGCGCCCACCTTTCTTCTCTCATTCCCCTGACCCTCTTGTTGCTATGGATTGAGTGACGGATGTGGAGAAACAGTTGGAGATCGCTCAGTGCAATGATGGGGAGAAAATTCTCTATGGATCTTGTCAGCTACAGGGAGCAACCGCTTCTTGGTGGGATTCATACCATTTTTCTCATGCAGCTCATGACACCACTTGGGCGCAATTCACTGAGGTGTTCAAGGAGTTCCATGTTCCAGCTAGACTGGTGAAGCTGAAGAAGAAGGAGTTTGCTAATCTAAAACAAGGCTCCATGTCCGTTTGTGAGTACTATGACAAGTTCACTGTTTTGTCTCGCTATTCACCCAAGGATGTTGAGAAAGACCATGATAAGTAGGATCATTTCCTGGGAGGGCTTAAGGATGGACTCGCTTACATGATGGCAAACGTCAAGTATGCCAACTTCCAGAAGATGGTTGATAGGGCTATTGTACTTGAGAGCATGCACAACAAGATGGAGGAAAAGAAGAAGAAGAGGAAGGCCAACAAGTACCAAGATCAGGGAAGCAGTAGCCGTCCTCGCTTTGACAACTTCCAGAACTACAGGCAGCGTCCTCGCTTTGACAACTCCCAGAACTCCCAGTATGGGAAGAATCAGGCACAGCAAGGAGGTCAGCACTACAACAACACCAACAATGGCAATAATCAAGTGCAGCGCCAAAATAATCAAGCCCCTCGTTAGAACAATCAGGCTCCTCGCCAGAATGCTCCCAATAATGCACCAGTGAAGACCAACAACACTCCCAACAATGCTTGCTTCAAGTGTGGGCAACTAGGACATTATGCTAATGCTTGCCCCAGAAACAAAAGTCCCAAAACTTTGGGAAGGTGAATCACGTCAAGGTGGAGACTGCAGAAGAAGCTACAGATGTGGTGCTTGGTATGTTTCTTATTGATTCTCATCCAGCTTCAGTTCTATTTGATACTGGTGCATCACATTCATTCATTGGTAGTCATTTTGTTCGTAAGCACAGCATTGCCACACAACTTATGCCTAGTGCTATGAGCGTTAAAACACCTAGGGGAAATATGGCTACAAATGTTTGGTGTCCTGATATGAAGGTTAACTTAAGGGATTTTCCTGCTAGACCCATAATGTTTGAGTCAGAAGGTCTTGATCTTATTTTAGGAATGAGTTGGTTAAACAAGTGGAAGGCAAATATTAAATGTTCAGAAAGGACAGTGAGCTTGACTGCACCTAATGGAGATGTAGTAGATGTTGTGGTTTCTCTGCCATCCAAGAATCAAGTGACAATGAATCATCTCAGCGGTGAGCCATTGGAGAACATCAGAGTTGTCAATGAGTTCCCAGATGTTTTTTCAGAGGATTTGCCAGGTATGCCACCTGAATGAGAGATTGAGCTTACCATTGATTTGTTACCTGGTACTGCACCCATAGCTAAAAGACCTTATAGAATGGCTGTTAATGAACTAGAAGAACTTAAGTCACAACTTAGAGAATTACAGTCCAAGGGTTACATTTGACCTAGTTCATCACCATGGGGAGCCCCAGTAACCTTTGCAGAAAAGAAAGATGGAACACAGAGGATATGTGTAGATTATAGATCTTTGAATGAGGTGACTGTTAAGAATAAGTACCCCTTACCTAGAATTAAGGACCTGTTTGACCAGTTGAAGGGAGCTAGTGTCTTTTCTAAGATAGACTTGAGGTCAGCTTACCATCAGTTGAGGATTAGAACTAGTGACATTCCAAAGACTGCTTTCACCACCAGATATGGTCTGTATGAGTATACAATGATGTCTTTTGGGTTGACCAATGCTCCAGCTTACTTTATGTACTTGATGCATAAAGTTTTTATAGAGTATCTTGATAAGTTTGTGGTTGTCTTCATTCATGATATTCTGATTTATTCCAAGAATGAGGAAGAACATGAAGAGCATCTCAGATTGGTGTTACAAAAGTTGATGGAACATCAGCTTTATGCCAAGTTCAGTAAGTGTGAATTCTGGTTGAAAGAAGTTTCTTTTCTTGGGCATGTTATTTTCAAAAATGGAGTTATAGTTAGTCCTAAGAATGTTACAGATATGCTTAAGTGGAGTCCACCTCAGAATGTCAAGGATATCAGGAGCTTTCCGGGAATGGCTAGATACTACAGGAGGTTTATTGATGGGTTCTCTACCATAGCTAAACCTATGACTGCTTTGCTAGAGAAGGATAAACTATTCAAGTGGACTGAACAGTGTCAAGCCAGCTTCGAGGAATTGAAGAAGAGGTTGAAAACAGCACCAGTGTTAGCACTGCTAGATATGACAAAGGACTTCTCTATTTATTGTGATGCTTCTAGACATGGTTTGGGTTGTGTGTTGATGCAAGAGGGTAAGGTCATTGCTTATGCCTCTCGACAGTTGAAGAAACATGAATTGAACTATCCAACTCATGATCTGGAATTGGCAGTTGTAGTGCATTCATTGAAGATCTAGAGACATTATGTTCTTGGTCACAAGTGTAACATTTATACAGATCACAAGAGATTAAAGTATATATTCACTCAGAAGGACTTGAACTTGAGGCAGAGAAGATGGTTGGAATTAATTAATGATTTTGATCTAGAGATTCTCTACCATCCTGGTAAAGCTAATGTTGTAGCCGATGCTTTAAGTCGGAAGAGTCAGCTAAACATGTTAGAAGTGATAGAGTTACCTCAAGAGTTGCTAGCTGAATTTGAGTATCTCAATTTGGGGTTTGTTGCTAACACTCAGGGAGCCTATATGGATGTGGAACCAACACTTGAACAGGAGATCAGGAAGGGTCAGAAAACTGATGAGAAACTTCAAAAGATTGCCAAGTTGGTTAATGAAGATAGAGCCCCGGGATTTAGCGTTGATGAAGAAGGGACACTTTGGTATAAGCACAAACTAGTTGTGCCTGATGTTCAGAAGATCAAGGATACTATTCTTAAGGAGTGTCATGAGTCAGCTCATTCTATTCACCCAGGAGTACTAAGATGTACCAGGATCTAAAGGAGCACTATTGGTGGAAAGGTATGAAGAGAGACATCGGGGAGTATATTGCCTTGTATGATACTTGTCATAGAGTAAAGGAAAAACATCAAAGGCCAGCAAGATTGTTGCAGCCATTGAAGATACCTGAATGGAAGTGGATGAAATTAGTATGGATTTTATTGAGGGTTTGCCTCGAACTCAGAGAGGTTTTGATTCTATTTGGGTAATAGTGGATCGTTTGACCAAGGTTGCTCATTTCATACCTGTCAAGACGACTTATAGTGGAGCACAACTAGCTGAGAAGTATATGGCTCGAATTGTGTGTGCTCATAGAATTCCTAAGAGGATTATCAGACAGAGGTACACAGTTTACTTCTAAATTCTAGGAGAATGTACATGAAGCTTTGGGAACTGAGTTAAGGATTAGTTCAGCTTATCATCCACAATTAGATGGTCAGACATAAAGGGTTAATCAGATTCTAGAGGATATGTTGAGGGCCTGCGCTCGAGAATCTAGTGATTGTTGGGACAACGATTTGCCTTATGCTGAATTCTCTTACAACAATAGTTATTAGGCCAGTCTCAAGATGTCCCCTTTTGAAGCGTTGTATGGACGAAAGTGTAGAACACCCTTGTTCTAGAATCAAGCAGGAGAAAGACAAGTTTTTGGTCCTAATGCTTTGAAGATAGCAGAAGAGCATGTTCAAGTGGTTCGGCGTAATCTGAAAGAAGCTCGGTCGAGGCAGAAGAGTTAAGCAGATGTCTATTGAAGAGAGCTTGAGTTTGAACTAGGTGACTATGTTTATCTTAAAGTGTCTCCAATGAGGAATCTCAAGAGGTTCAAGGTCAAGGGAAAGTTAGCTCCTAGGTACATTGGTCCTTTCAAGATTTTGGAAAGGAAAGGAGAAGTAGCTTACCAACTTGAGTTGCCAGCTTACCTATCCAATGTGCATAATGTATTTCATGTCTCTCAGTTCAAGAAGTGTTTTAGAGTCGCAAGGGAAGTTTGCCTATAGAAGAAGTGGATTTATAGAAAGATTTGACTTATGATGAGAGTCCATCCAAGATTTTGGAGATAGCCGAGAGAGTCACCAAAAGTAAGATTATCAAGTGGTGCAAAGTGCAATGGAAGTACCACTCAGAGGATGAGGCTACTTGGGAAAAGGAAGAGGATCTAAGAGCAAAATATCCTGAATTGTTTCCTAAATCTTCTAATCTCAAGGACGAGATTCTTTTAAGGGGGTAGGTTTATAACGCCCTGATTTTGAACTTAAAATATTAAATGAATTTGATTTTATTTCCGTATAGATGCTTTACATTTATAGGCCAATTATAGATGTTTTATGAATTACTTTAAAATATGTAGCATGATTAAAACCATGCATTCTTGCATTCATGCTGCTGCATAAGTTTTAGTTGACTTGTTTGAGCTTGTTGTTTAATCGTTGCTTTGCTTTCTAGTTACTAACATGTTTTAACTTGTCCCCTCTAATTCCTTGACTAACTAAACCTAGTCTAACTAGCCTAGGTCACTCCTTAGTGGACCCTAGCCACCCCTAGCCCCTACTAGCCAAGTATAGCTAGCCATAGCTGGCCGTGGCCAGCCATGGCCAAGGCAGAAGCAGGAGCAGCAGTCGGCCAGCAGCGGCCAAACCTGGCCACCAGCGGCCAGGCCAGCTAGCTAGCTTAGCCAGGCCGCGGCCTAGGCCCGCCAGCAGTGCAGCCCACCAGCCCAGTGCTGCGGCCCGCCTAGCCTGTGCGCCACCGCCTCTTAGTGGGCCGAGTGGCCCAGCAAGCCAGCAGGCCGCGCCAGCGCGCGCAATCACTGCCAGCCAGGGCCTGCGTGTCAGCGCCCGCCCGCATTAGCACAGTGCAGCGCCGCTCGCCCTCTGCCGCTGACCGGTAGGGCCTACCTGAGTGGGGCCCACAGCACAGTGTCATCCCCAACCTGGAGACGGACACTGAGCCGGACTCTGGCTTCGCCCGCGCGCCCGCACCCTCTCGTGAACCCAGGTTCACCGTGCGCCTATAAAACAGATGCCCAAGCCCCCTTCACCGCTTTTCGCAACCCTAGCCGCCTCTCGGTTTCGCCTACTCGCGAAACCTAGCCGCCGTTCGATGAGCTCGCACCGCCGCCGTTGTTTTTGCCTCTGCAACCATCAAATGCCATGGTAAGTCCACGCCCAAGCTTCGCCTGACCGCGAGGGTCATGGTGATTCACTCCGCGGACGCTCTCGCCCTCTCTGCGCGCTGCTATGCGTCACCATAGGAGCGCGCCGCAGCCGCGTGCCGCCGTCGCGGTGCCCCATCGCTCCGGCCTCACCCCGCCACAGCTGTGCCGCTCTTTGCGCGCGCCAGCGCACGCGTAATGCGCGCATGGCTTTCCCTTGGCCCCGCGTGCCCCGCAGCACCGCCACCTCGAGGTCGCCGCCGGCGACCATGGCCGAGGTCGCCGGGGTCTACCCACCCCGCCGCCGGTCCACCGTGGACCCGTGGACTTGGTCCACGGGGACGGTCCACAGGACCCGACCAACCGCGCGCCGCCACGCAGCGGTCAGCGCCGTCAACGCCCGGCCGTCATCGGCACTTTTGTAGAAAGGCCCCTGCAATTTTCTTTAATTATAATCTAGTCCTTAGCAGTTCAAAAGTATTTAGATTTCAGCCCTGTTTTCTACAGATTAGACCCTAGTCTTGTATAGGCCATAACTTTCACGTTTTAACTCCATTTTAGCAAACTTATACTTTTTTGAATCGTCTCGACGAGTAGAATAGTTCTATGCTATTGTTTGCTGCTGTTGTCATGTTTTGATGTACTGTACTAACTGAAGTACTTATACTTGCATGTATTGCTCATGTGTGATGATTGTGGCGTATAGAGAACGAGACGTGGGTGAACAAGGATCAGCAGGACCCGGAGGACTATGTGCAGCAGGACATCAACCAAGGCAAGTGCAAGCACCTCTGATCATATTACACCTATTCACGTTAATAAAATACATTGCATGTGTTCTAAATCGGCAAGCCATAGGGATGACTAGCCACTTTAACCAAATATCACCTATGAGGGTTTTAGTTGATAGGTTATTAGGTTCCTAATGCTCTACCTTACCTTTTACCTTTTAATGAAGATAAAACTTGCACCTTTTAATGAAGATAAAACTTGCTTCTTATCATGTTAGAGCCGTGGGCTCTTGGCTTCGGTCGTTGGAGATGTTGATGCTGATCCGCATCGTTGGTTGGCGGTGAATGACGGGGGAAATGGATGCTAGTGGGACTCGTGTTGACGAGGGTATCTGTATCTCCTTTCCCTTTGTGGTCCTATTCGTGGAGCGGCAACCTGGGACTTCCGTACATCTCCAGGCTAATGGGCACTGGATTGGCCTATTAGCAGGATCATCATAGGCAGTTGGGTGGCTTACCAATGGGTACTATAGCAATAGCATGAAGGGTGTTACAAGTTCTAGCATGGGAGTTCTGGTTGATCCGTAGACTGGGGCGGTGGCTAGGAGTACGTCTCTCATGTGCTTGGGACATCGTGGATCGAGTTAGCGCTGCCTATGACCCTGTGAAAAGCCTCGTTATGACCTCTGTCGGCCTATCTTGGTAATGGGCTAAGAGGTTGGCCGCCTCGGGAAAAAAGAGTAATCACAATCTGGAGTGAAAGTGTACACCTCTGCGCAGAGTTAAAATCGGTATATCGTCCGTACTCACAGTCACGAGTGGCCCAGATCCTCACATGACTTAGTCAAATGGAATAAGCTGTTAAATCATGGTGATGTTGTTTGAGGAGGTGGCTACCTCTGTTTTTGAACGGGATGGCAATCTTGTGTTGATTGAGATGGCAATCTCAAGGTTAATTATATTAATGATATATGCTTATATCTATGTTATTAAATGATTCATTAAATACTACTTGAACCTTAATAAAGGGTTGGGTGCTTCAACCAAGTTGATTAGAGAATAGGTTACGAAGTTAAACCTTAATTGTTACATTTAAAATGCTACTGCAGTCTACCTTTCAATTGTACCTTGTTTTAGCCTTGCATGTCATTACTTTCCATCTGTACTTGCTAAGTTTCGACATGGAACTCACCCTTGCTAATTCACAAATAAAGGATGCTCAAGTGATGACTCGGATGGTGACTTTCCCGAGAACTATCCGGGATGTTAGGCGTCGTGATGCTGCCGTCGACCTTCCTATGGCGAGATGGAGTTGCTACGTTTACGTCGTTTAGTTGCCTTTCGCTTTTGGACAATGTTATTTATATTCCGCTTTACTCTGATGACAGTTATGTAATAATGGTATGATGTAAACGTTATATTATTGTTTTATTCGAACATTGTGCTTATTGGACCATGTAATTTGCCGTTCATGTGTGTAATTTGATCCGGGTGCACATGAGCTTTTTCCTTGGTTTTAATCCTTCAAAACCAGAGTGTGATATTAAGCGTGCTTGGCCTAGAGCGATGAGTGATCGACCAGAAAGTTCTTTCCGATGCACACAAGTGAGGACAAAGTACGCAGAAAAGACTAGTGTTTCTATGTTAGGTCAGTCTATGTCATATATATGCAACCAGATGTAAACGTGGCCAGACTCGAGGAGATGGGACATTAAAAATAATAAATAATATTATTGTTTGAGAACTGCAAATAAGATAGACTACTCGTAAAGGCTGTAGTTTGTAGTATAGTTGTGTTTTGCGAGTGGTGTTTTTGTAATATTAAGTTAAGTGATGTTGCTCAAAATAATTATATGAAATAGTAAAATATGATCCTATTATATGCCATCTATTTTTAGTATATTTAAAAACATAACATTTCAGAAGCACTATCTTGTCTTGTAATTCAACTAGACTGCAAAACGTGGTGGTGCCAAGTTTCAAAAATATTAACGTGTGTTCATCCCGTAGAGCAACCATGTTATTCTCGACCAGTGGAAAGTAGCAAGAATTGATCTTGCGTTTTCACGAGTTTAAATCTTATAAACACTAGTCTCAAGATATGAATGAGTTTGTAGTCTGACGGTTGGATTGTCTAGTGGAACGCTACTTATCAGTGTTCAAAATCAAATCCTGGTATTCATAATTTTTTCTAAGATTTTCTAGAATTTATCATCACTATGTTTTAAGTGGTAGGCAACGTCTCTATTGACAGCGAGGTGCCTATAGTAACTTTGTGGACTTCAAGATCTGTCGTCTCAGTGATTCGAACATGCTTATAGAGGTAGGTCTTGCATGTGCGTATTCATAGGATGAGTGCGCGTGCGTGTTGTGGACGTCTATGTTGTACTATGTAATTATAAAATAGTAGTTAAAATAGCATACAGATCCAATTAATTAATATAAAAATACCCCTTAAAATTAAAACAAAAATAGTTTTTTTATAGAAAATGGAATAAAAATAGTAATGTCGTTCGGGCTAAGCTAACTTCAGTTTCGGCCTAGCCAACGTTTGGCCCGTACAGCCATACAGGAAGAGCAACCCATCCAGGAAGAGCACGGTTGACGGGCCTACTTAGGCCTAGTTTATTCCCCTAAAAAAACCTTAGGCATATTTTCTTAAAAAGAAAAATTAGGCCTAGACTAGCTTCTATTCCGGACCAATTAAGTATGGCAGAGAACAATCACACGTGAGTGTGTGTGCGTGTCATGGTATCTGAGTTATATTGTAAAATTCTTAAAAAAAATCAAGTAGGGTGGACGAACTTCCAAATATACTCTTGCTCTACACTAGGACGTATAACTTGTTACACAATTCAATTACTTATTTTTGCCGATGGTAATGAGTTATTTTCTCAGTTTTAAATTATAGTAAGTCGTTTTGACTTCTCTTATGTGCATAGACATAACATAGTTATGTATCTAGACCTAGTGTATCTAAATATTTATATACAAAAGCTATGTATCTTTATTAACAAAAGTGAAAATGACTCATAATTTGGGCCGGAGAAAGTAACTATCTTCTTTGGATTTAATAATTGTACTTAGCACAATCTTATTTTAATTAAATCAAATAACTCTAAAGCCCGTAAACAAATCCCTATTGAGAAAACAAGGTCTCAAACGGCTTCAGCAACTGCAGGCGCCTAGAATGTGTGCGCGCTCCGTTGTCACCCATGGCACGGTCGTCGATTTAGCAACCCTATGTCATATGCCTGCTTGACAAATCTTTGTACGGCTTAGGCCAAGCTCCATGTGCCTGCTTCAACAGCTTCACCAACTTCGGCATCAAGCTCGGTTTCATACAGTAACCCAATCTGCGCGAATATTCGCTTCGGACCAGGTTGGAAAGCAGTCGCTCTCCGACCACCCCCAAGTCGCATTGTTCATCTTCTCCGATTAGGGTTGGCGGGGGCGGGGGCAGGAGCAGCGGGTTAGGGTTCCGGCCGCCGCCCTCTCTTCCTCCATCCTTCCCCGGCTGTAGATTCTGGCCGCCCGGCCTGGCGGTGGTCGTCGACATGGCGGTGGTTGCAGGTTGGCCGGCGGTGAGCGAGGCGGCGGCGGCGTCGCCGAGCCGAGGAGGGCAGGACAACCGGTTGGGTATGGGTAGGTGGCGGGGGCGTGCGGCCGGAGGTCGCCGACGAACGTGGCCATGGCGGTGGCGGGAATAGGGCGGGGGAGGGGAAGAAGTGGGCGCCATGGGCACGCTAGGGGACGCCGGCGCCTGCGGCCGGGGGGGGGTGCAGTGGCCGACGGGGTCGCACAGGCGCATCGCGCCTCGGGGAAGGCGGAGAAAATGAACAGTGAGAAAGGATAAGGCCGAGGGAGGGGGGTGGTCGAAGCGATACTGCGCATCACCCCGGTCAATGCCTAACATGACCCCCGATCTAACTCCTCGTTGTTCGTTCTACGATGTGGCAACTACATTGCAAACCTACACTCTATGTGGACAATATTGTCCTCACGGTCCAGCTCCACCCTTCTCGATCTAGCACGTCGTGCCGTCATGGATCGCCTGTGTGCCAAGTTTGTCGTCAAGGACATGGATGAACTCAAATTTGTCGTCAAGGGCATGGTTGAGCTTGGCTTCATTCTCAGCATCGACATGAAGCGGACAGATGCAGGTTTCTGCTTCCTGTTGCAAGGAACACTATGCCGAGAACATCCTCGAACATGCCTGCATAACGACCTGCAATGCAGTCTCTACACCGATCGACTCCAACGTTACCCTCTGATGACCTTGCAATTGATGACATCAAGATACAGCTTGACGGGAGCATTTACTCGCCCTGATCTCACCTTAGTGGTTCAGCAAGCATGCCAGCGCATGACCCTCGTACACCCCACCTGACGACGCTCCTCAAGCAGATTCTGCAATACGTTCACGGCACAACGTCTTGGTCTACATCTCCGCGTGTCTGCCAATCTCGTCGTCGCAGCATATGCAGATGCCGTCATGCCGATTGGACCGAGTGATCAGACACTGGACACTTTTAAACTACAAGTTTTGTATCTTTCTTGATGACCATATCGTCTCCTGGTCACTAAGGAAGCAGCTGACTGTTATTCCTGCTCGGCTGTTGGATAAGCCAATAGATTTTGGCTAATTCAATATATCATGTGAGAGAAAATAAGCCAAATTAAACTGAAATATCAACTTATGTCTAGCCAAACTAAGCCTGTGTCAAGATCGAGCGACGTGGCCGAGTATGGGCCGTCGTGAATGTATATGACTGTGCCAATTGATTAAGTAGCTACATGCACTAAAGGATTATTCTCATATTCAAAACAGGACAAAAAAATTGTCTCCAAAACCTAAGAGTTGATACAATGCACCTCTTTTAAGGCTAAGAAATGTGGCAAGTGAGCCACATGCTCGCGTGGCGCGTGTGCACCGAGTCACATGGGCTCGAGCGTCGAGGGCACATGTGTCTCTTGTGGTAGAACCTTCCCACTTGTAGTGCTTATATTTTTCTGATTTATGTTATGATTTTAAGTTGTGAGTGACGTTCCTGTCAATAACGAGACGCTCTGTCGATAATAAGGTGCCAGTAACGACTTTAGAAATCTCTAGATCTACTAATTGCTCAGTCCTGCGAAAGTACTTATATGAATAAAGTTTAAGTGAGAGTACGCGTATTGTGAATGCCTATGTTATACGGTACAATTTTAAAAACTAACAGAAAAGTTCGCATATCTAAAAATAGTAATACAATGGATGTTGTATTGCAGGCTTATCACCGGGATTTCCAAGAAAGATGACAAGCAAAAGAGCATTGGCTTCCGAGATGCCGGTCCACATCATTATCCTGTATGCGTTCCTGGGGCCCTTCGCATCCTCTCGTGTCTCCACTCAAACTTTCCACCGCCGGTTCGTGAACGCCTGCTAAGATTGAGAAACCTTTTCTGTCTGGATGTAAAGTGTAATTACTCGTCAAGTTTTTACGCTCTGCATGTAAGCGTGCCGCTCCACGCTATCTGAACACAGACTGATGCCAAATGGCTGAAGAATTGGACAGAAAAGTTAGCGGGTAAACATAGCTTCAGGCAACAGGAGACGCAGGTGAGCCCAAATCCGTGCCTGCTGTCTTGTTCCCTTGCTGTTTTTCTATCATCTAAAAACTGTTGCTTCCGCTGCAAAACTTGCGCCTGCATTCCTGGT
Source organism: Bothriochloa decipiens (assembly GCA_023333625.1). NCBI lineage: Eukaryota > Viridiplantae > Streptophyta > Magnoliopsida > Poales > Poaceae > Bothriochloa > Bothriochloa decipiens. The sequence continues at coordinate 25,586,807 of CM041637.1, read as the reverse complement.
TCGCGCCACGGTGTTCAATATATACTAATTTTTCACTAAAAAAAAGAGAGAATCGAATGGAAATGGAATGGCCTGGTCCTGGTTGGGCTTTGTCTTCTTTCCCATTCCCAAACCGCTTCACTTTAACCGCCGTCTCATCTCAATCTCGTGGCGTTCCTCCGCTTGGCGGGGACGGTTGGCGCCAGATGCGTCTCCGGCCATCCGTCCGGCCGTCCGGCGCCTGATTTTTACGACTTGCGTTTCCACAGTGCGAATCGCCTCAGTAACAGTAGCTGCTGGAGCCCATGGAGACGGTGCAGCAGATGGCGACGACGGAGACGGAGGAACCGAGGCAGGACCCGTTCTTGCCGCTGCGGTGGGAGAGCTCGGGGGACCAGTGGTGGTACGCCACGCCCATCGACTGGGCGGCGGCCAGCGGCCACTACGACGTCGTCCGGGAGCTGCTCCGCCTCGACCCCAACCTCCTCGTTAAGCTCACATCGCTCCGCCGCATCCGACGCCTCGAGTCCGTCTGGGACGACGACGCGCGCCTCCGCGACGCCGCCGCCAACCGCGCCGCCGTCGCGCGCCGCCTCCTGCTCGACTGCGGGCCCCCGGAGCCCGATAAGCGCCACCACCGTCCCCGCGGAGGCGGAGGCGGCGACGCCAACAGCCGCAACCGCCTCCTCTGGGCCGGGTACGGCGGGTGGCTCCTGTACACGGCGGCCGCGGCCGGGGACGAGGGGTTCGTGCGGGAGCTGCTCGCGGACCAGCCGCTGCTCGTCTTCGGCGAGGGGGAGTACGGCGTCACCGACGTCCTGTACGCCGCGGCGAGGAGCGGGCGCCCCGAGGTGTTTCGCGTCCTGTTCGATGCCGTGCTGTCGCCGGCGTCGTGTCCGGCCCCTGTCGGGGGTGAGGAATTTCGGCGCGAGATGATGTGCCGCGCCGTGCACGCCGCCGCCAGGGGAGGCAGCCTTGACGTGCTCAGGGACCTCCTGCGCGGCTGCTCCGACGCCGCGGCCTACCGGGACGCGCAGGGATCAACGATCCTGCACGCCGCCGCTGCAAAGGGCCAAGTTGAGGTATGTCTTGCAGTTGCAGTTTATCTCTCTTTTTTTTTCATTTTCTTTCTTTCTTTCAGGATAAATGTACATTGTCATCTACATAGTATGTTTGTACCAGAAACTACAGTTTCATGCAAACTTCAATCTTTTTCACTGTTTGATTTGAAATTATTCGTGCAGCTTAAGTGGCCTATATATAGTCTAGTAATTCTGTACAAATTAATATGTTGTCTTTCACTTGATTCTCCTTGTAAATTGACTCTGAACATTTTAGACGGGTTGGCAACAGTCTCCTTCACAGATATCCTTGTTGTTTAGATATGTTCTATAAATACTGCATAATTTAATTGACTGGGAAAAGCATGCTGATCATTGTCTCCAATTTTAGAGGCATACTGCTTCTCTGATCTGTAACCTAAGAATTGTTAATCCCCGTTGTGTTTGACATTATTCCCACTTTGGCCCTTTATTGATCCCATGCACATGCTTGCCAGATTGTTAGCTGATCATTGAAATATGCATTAAACACCTTTAACACTGGATTGGAGTGTCCTAAAGGTTGCCTGCCATTAAAATTCCACTGCAAAAGAGTACTTGAGGTTTGCTAATGTGAATTTAGAGTTATGGCAATGAACACTTGTGATTTTATTCATTGATGCTTTGGCGATGGAATTTTTGTTCACATGCCTAGTCAGTAGTCATTACAAATGTTGCTCGCATGGAACCTTTGCTGTTTGTTATGTTCATTGATTGCTGTTGCTCCACAGCTAAACCTTGGAATGGGTCCCATGCTTAATTTTCTATGTACAGACAGTTTACAAAGTACTAAAATAAATTTATGACAAAACACTGCAGGTTGTCAAGGATCACATTACGTCTTTTGATATAGTGAACTCTGTAGATGACCAAGGGAACACAGCATTGCATATAGCAGCCTTTCGAGGCCATCTTCGAGTGGTCGAGGCTCTCATTTCTGCATCATCATCTCTTATATCAGCAAGAAATGAAGCTGGTGACACGTTCCTTCACATGGCACTGACAGGATTTGGGACTCCTGAATTCCGAAGGCTTGATCGTCAGATGGAGCTTATTAGGAAATTAGTTGGTGGAGCAATTGTGGATATCAGCAGTACTATCAATGCACAAAATTATGATGGAAAGACAATTCTCCACTTAGCTGTGGTTGGCAATCTGCATCCAGACCTTGTTGAACACTTAATGAGTGTGCCTTCTGTTGACCTAAACATCTGTGACAATGATGGCATGACTCCTCTGGATCTACTCAGGAAACAGCCACGAACGACGTCATCAGAAATACTGATCAAACAACTGATTTTGGCTGGTGGGTTCACAAACTCAAGGGACCATGAGACTAGGTCAGCTATCGCTTCTCAGATGAAGATGCACTCCATTGTAGGAAGCCCAGGGTCGTCATTCAAGATATCAGATGCTGAGATTTTCCTCCATGCTGGAATTGACGTGTCAGGCATCAGCGAAAGAGCAGTTTCATTTTCCTCCATTATTGGCAGGAGCAGGCTTGATGCTGACATCCTGGGACCCAAACTGAAGAAGTTGAATTCTTTCCAAGATGCAGCAAAGCATATCAAAGTCCTACTCAGATGGCCTCACCGCAAATCAAAGAAATCAGGCAGCGACCAAAAGGATCTGGATGATGATGCCTCATCTGTGGACTCTGCCAAGACCTGGAGCCATGAAGAGACTCCGACACCGCTGAGGCAAAGGTATTCCAGGATCAGCTCCCTATTCAACAAGCGGACCTATGCGGGCAAGGCTTCACCTAGCGAAGCAATGCAGAAGAGTGGAGTGGTACAGCCTCATTCTATTCAGGCTTCTACATCTTGGTCATCATCATCGTTGGTCGACAAGATTGAAGCTGTTAATCTGGACAAAGATCAATCTCCTTATGTCAGTAGGCTGATCAGGCATACACCCAAGAAAACTGGATCTCTGAACAGTAGACTTATGAACCAATCCTTGCGACTCAGGGCATAAGACCTGCCCAGGAGTCTGACCTCGAGCACCATTCAAATCTGATATTCAAGCGATCACATATGTCGCTAGACTGATTAAAAACATCAGTTAGAGCCACCAACATTGACAAGGCTTGCTTCTCTCGCTGGTTACAATTTACAACTTCACTGATACCAGATAGATGATTCCCAATATCTCGCCGCCCTGCCACATCAGGCAGGTTTTCTCTGTGGTTGCCAGAGAGTGGTGTTTAGTTCGTGTTTGTGTGTAACTATTATCGAAATATACAAATGTGATACACTTACAATGTAAATGTAGTTTTATACTGGACTTGAATTTAAATTAAATCATAATATAAGACATGATTTGAAACTTCTACACACACCACCGAGAGATGGTGCCAGGTTCAACAGCGTTTTATTTATCATCTCGCATTTGCATTGTTTTGGCAATTTTTATTGTACTCTAAAATGACTATGAATCACCCATTTAGTTAGATCTAAATAATAACTGGACGTCAACTTTTTTTTAGCGAAGCTACCTATTTTTCGATTGAATGTAACAAGTGACAATCTAATTAAGTTACTTCACATCAAATTAATCAATGAGTAAATCTTTGTATTCCCCATCTCTTAGCATGGACCGGATCTCCATAGCCCTTGCCTCCCTCCTCTCTGGACAAAAGAGCAGGCCCTCCACCTTGGGCACTTTTCGGCTCCTGGCCCACACAGCCCAGCAGTGGGAAAGAATAAAAACATGAAAAAGGGCACACACAGCCCACCAGGGATGAAAAGAAAACACGAAAAAGGTATGGCTGCAGGATTCGAACATTCGAACTCACATACAGCATCTCTAAAAGATTAGCCAAAAATATTATCTAAATTTAGTGAGTTAGCCATTCTTTAAAATAAATCATTAGAAAAAATAGACTACTCCAACAGATAAATAAATGGAGACTCTTCGTATTCAAACTTCCCACGCCACCCGATCTTCTGTACATCTTGGAATCCACCACGATCCCACCCGCTCTCATCGTGTAGACTTTCTCGTCACCACCGGAAACTCAAGTTCAGCAGTAGGGGCCCTGCCCGCAAGGCCAGAATGGCAACGCGGCGGTTCTCAACGAGCAAGCCACAGCCAAGATGCTTGCATGTGGCGCCGGAGGACTCCTCGCCTCTGTTGCAGCCTTGCAGGAGCAACGACACCTACGTATACCAAAGCATCAGATCGTCGAACTAGACGGAGGTGTAACTGGGCACTTGGCACGCCGGCCGAACGCGACGTTCCTGGTGGCGCTGGACACCGGTAGCAACCTCTTCTGGGTGCCCTACGACTGCAAGCAGGCGGTCGTCGACGAGCAAGTTCGTAACTACGCGGAAGCCCGGCAGGTGCCTCGTGCCTATCTTGTTTGGCCGTTCGGGCGCGGGAATGAGCGATTGAGCATGCGGGATAGGCCGAAAGCCCGTAGGCTGCCGCGGGATTCACAGGACTTTGGCGAGCGCGGCCTGCTCGCTTTCCACGGCGAGCGGAGAAGGAGGAATAGCATGTTTTTATTCGTAGAGCAACTCTAACCGTTTTGAATTTTTATTTGATAAAATATGAAGTTTGTTAACTTTTAATTGAATATGGTAAAAGTAAAAAAAAAGTCGATCTCTAACCGTTTCCTATTATTTACTTGGCAAAAACGAAAATTATGAACCTATAAATATTTTCTGTCTTTTTTCCATTTTCCACGGGAGAATCAATCGTGCGTCGCCATACGCGCGCTTTTTTCGCGCGTCGCTCAAGGTCACCGTCGCCAGTTCCTGCTCATCGGCTTCCAGGCCGCGTGCCGCCGGTTCCCGCTCGCCGCCAGTTCCTGCTCGTCGGCTTCCAGGCCGCATGCCGCCGGTTCCCGCTCGCCAGCTTCCAAGCCGCCGGCTCCTCGCCATGAAGCCAGGGACGGGTCGTGGCCTCGCCCATCATCGAAGATTGTTTCCAGGCCGCCGATCTCTAGCTGATCTGCCGCCAAGAACTGCATCAGGTAAACATTTGTCGGCCAAGCAAGTGGCGACAAGCACAGCACCATTAGCACAGGCACTCGAGTAGCATCAGCACGAGCATTTTCTGTCAAATCAAAACCAGCCGTCCTTTGTAGCACTGTACCAGGCAATAGCTAGCAGAACATGGATCAGGGCAGCCGTCCTATGTAGCACTCGAGTAGAGCATCAGGGCAGCAGGTGGCGACAGAACATGAATGCCTGCATTCAGTACGAACAGGCAGGTGGCGACAGAACATGGAAATATGGCGCTGGAGTCGCGCGCGAGCCAAATGTCAAGCCCACACACAGCTTCCGTATATGCCAATTCATTTCAGATTTTCGTTAAGTTAATAAAAATATCAAATTTATTTGTCAAATTGTTAGAAAATTTTTTTTTAAATTTTTTTATAAAAATAAAAATATTAAACTCATTTGTAAAATCGTTGGAATTGCTCTTAGAGAGCAAGATGGAGAGGTTTATTTTGCACAAAAATCTATAAATACAAGGAACAGAGAGTCTCTTGAAGATGCTCTAACAAACTCATAGTACAGTGTTTCTTTCTCATAACAAAACGACATCAACTAGCTTATCAGCATCATAAACCATCAACAAAACAAGGGTTAAGTTAGAGCCAAAATAAAGTGACTTTAACTTTTTTTCTCATCAAAAAAATAATGTAGACTGTATTCCATATGTTTGTCCATGTAAATAAATTGTAGTTATAATTTTTGGCAATAATATGGGATTTTCAAAGTTAAAATGTGTCTCTTCGGTATATATAGATACCTAAAGCAAAACCAGTCACTTCATAAAAAAAAAGCAAAACCAGTCATGGAGGAGGATGTGATCGCGGTAATAGCTAAGGAAAATTAGTACTTGTAATTAGAGCATATCGGTGATAGATGTATTTTCATTTACACAGATTATTAGTTGATATATGTATGTTGCTGCGCGACTTTCTTTATAGAACATGTCACTACGTCACAAAAGATTAATCGTAGTATTTCATTTTTGTACTTTGTGACGGACACCTTAAGATGACTGCTGCGATACTATGATTTACTGCAACGGATATTTTTTTATTTATCGTGACGGACATTTTTGTCCCTCACGATCTATCGATTTACCGTGTCTAACACCTTAAGATGTCAACTGCGATAAATAAAGTATTTACCGTGGCAGGAATCCTACGAGGCCTAAACATTCGGCCTAGTCAGAGTCCAGACATAGCCTATATTGGGTTCATATATAAAAGGCAAACTTACGGTCAATCCGCCTCACTCCGACTCCACCTCGCGCTGTCCAGAAACAACGCCCGTCCCACCCACCACACATCCCTCTCTAACTCAGCTAGCGCAGCGCAGCGCCCTCGCTCTCCCTCGCCCAACTTCTTCCTCGGTCCCCTCCCTCTCCCCTACACCCTCTTCTTCCGGCGCCATCCTCTTCCTCCGGCGTAGCGTGCCCTCCCGGTGTGGCTACGGCGTGAGCGGCGATGGCTTCTTCTCTCCTCAGGTGCAGATCGAAGAGGCGTCGGCGGGATCTGTAGCGACAGTGCGTGGGAAGCCCAGATCCGCCTCCAGTGGCCTGGTCCGTGTCGTGCCCGTGGCAGCCTGATCCGCCGCCACGACCGTGCATGGAGGTAGTTCACCATCTCCCTCTATATCGCTCTTCGTCTGCTCACTCTTCTCTCTTCTTCCACAAGCGAGCAGCATCCGTGCCAGCCGCGGGGAGGTCTAGATCCGACAGGCTCGTGGCGGCGGCGACGTTCGTGCTAAGCGGGGAGGTCAAGATCCGGTGGACATCCGTTGAGCGACGGCGGCGGTGTGGATGGGCTAGCCGGGCCTGCGGCGCTTGGATGGGCTCGCCTGGCTTAGTGCGCTCGCCATGGATTTTTCTTTTTTTAGATTGATTAACTGCAGCAGGCATATTTTATGCTCGCCACCGTGCTCTCTGATTTACCCGCCGCATAAAAATGTAAATGCCCGCTGCGGGAAAAAATCCTGTAGTAGTGTGCCGAAAGATATTCGACATGTATAGAAAAATTGACCAATAATAACTCTTACTTTATTTATTAGTATTAGTATTAGTATATATATATCTCCTCAATCAATATAATTATGCTCCAGCATTATCACTCATATTATTTATTGTTACAATACCGATTAGGGAATGTATATTAGGGGAGCCGCTGGTATCCAAATACTTGTCCTCACTGGATTCTTGGTTGGGTGTGGTGAGGGCGAATTGTTGCGTGGTAGACGGCCCATCATCAAATTAATTAGTGCAGCTGATGCAGTAGTACGGTAGGTAAGAATAATCAGTGGTGCATATATGTAATTGTCAGGCGGCGATAGATGTTCAGTTATCCATGTCCAGGATGAGAGGCGTGTCCCCTTTGTCAACGGTGAACGCCTTGAGCATCTTCCCCGTGGCCGTGGTGACCTGCACCACGTAGTTGCCGTGGAATCCCCTGAACCTGAACTGGCCATCGGCGTCGAGTCGTCCCCGGACATCGGAGGTCCACTCCCTTCGGATGTCAATGAACCTCTGCCCAGCGTCGCTGACGGTGCCGTCGGCGTTGACGAGCGCGGCGTCCTGCCTCCACATGTGCCCCTGCATGAACCCCCAGAGCACGACACCCTGCACCGCCGGGTGCGCGAACGCCTCGCGCATCACCACCTCCAGGTCGTCGGCGCGGAGCGCGTCGTCGGGCTCGGACACGTCCAGCTCCGTGAACCAGATGGGCAGGTCCGTGGCCGCCGACAGCGCGTCGAGCGCGTCGCAGGTGACCTCCCCGACGGGGTTCGTGACGTGGCCCTGCAGCCCGACGCCGCCGACGCGCGCGCCGCCGCGCTGCAGCTCGTGGATGAGCTCCACGTACCTCTCTGGCGTGGCGTTGCCGTCGTTGCCGCACTCGACGTTGTAGTCGTTGACGAAGAGCGCGGCGCCGGGGTCCAGGCGCGCCGCCTCGCGGAACATGAGCGCGGCGACGTCGTCGCCGAGGCGGTCGCGGAAGAAGCGCCCGTGCAGCATCTCGTTGTTGACGTCGTAGTGCGGGAACCTCCCGGCGTAGCGGCCGAGGAGGCCGCTGAGGCGCGCCCGCACGACGGCCATGAGCTGGACGCGGTCGCCGCCGATGTCCTTGATCCACTGCTGCACCTCGGCGTCGACGGCCCAGAAGATGCAGTGGCCGCGCACGGGCTTGCCGAGCCGGTCGCAGAAGTCGAGCAGGCGGTCGGCGTCGCCGTAGTTGAGCTGCCCGCGCTGCGCCTCCGTCCAGTACCACTTGAGCTCGTTCTCGAACACGGCCCAGTCCATGTGGTTGGCGAAGAAGTCACACGAACGCCGGGTCCTGGATCACCGAGCCGTTGATGCAGCTCCCCACGGGGAAGGCGCTGTCCAGCTGCACCACGCACACGGCCGCGCCCGCCGGGACACCGCCGCCCACCTTCACAACCACGTCACGCTTGCGCACCTGCAATGCATGCATGCGTGTCACTCGCAGCAGCTAGCTTATTATATTACTTGTCCCATCATGCACTATTTGTCACCAAGGACTGATGATATCTATAATGTTATAACTACTTCTTCCGTAAACAAAGATATATAAATCTAAAAAAACGAGTGAAGTATTCTTAATTTTGACCAAAATACATATAAATCTAATTAAAAGTCTGATAATATCTTTGTTAAGTTTAAGATTGTTGTTTAACTTCTCGTGAACCGAGATTTCTTTTGGTGTCGAAGAGCTGTGTATTCGTGCTAGGCTACGAGTTAGTCTAGATTTTCTACCCGAATTTCCGATATGAACCGCCCGTTGGTTCCGACCCAATAATCCAACAATTGAGTTTGACCACATCCGTGTACTCATCAGCTAAATGGATGACAATGACATGAAAGAACGCTAGCATGCTAGCTAGGCAACACATCAGCACATATATACAAGTCGACCTAGACCTCACGCTCCCCAAATGGATCCAGAGGAGGCCGGCCAGCGAACATTTTTACTACTCGATTAGGCGATTAGCTCTACACATTAGCTGAGAGTGATGGGCACTACTACTGATTAAGTTACTAGCGCTAGCTAGCTAGAGGCCAGGCTGCAGAAGCAAAACAATGTGTCGTCGTCCTGTATGAACAATACATTTCGCAAAAAAAATATATACGTATATGCAGCATGCACCTTCATTACGGGTGCGGTCTCTATCGGTACCACCCGTCAAAATGCAACAGCGCACACGCGCGCCTAACTATATACTCCCTCCGTTTCAAATTATAGTTTATTTTAACTTTTTTAATGTATGCATTTTGATATGTACTTAGATAAATAATATGTCTAGATACATAATAAAATATATACACCTAAAAAGTTAAAGTGAACTACAATTTAGAACGGAAGGAGTATATACGAAAGAAAACAATACGTACAGGGCACCAACCATGCATTCTCTCCCATTTCTCCGCGATGCGATCATATCGCCCCGCGCCACGCAACTGCTGTGGAAGATACATGAACTACGACACTAGCTGACGACCTTGTGGGGTGGCCGGGTGATTATGTTTACTCATTAGCATGGTTAGCAGCCAGGACAAATGGCACTAAATAATCCATAGAAATTAAATTGTTTCTCTCAATCTAAATTCCTGTTCATTGTCATCATTATTGTGGTATAAGACTACAGCAAAAGTAATTAAGAGTAGGTTTGGTTATTCATGCAATCATCGGTTTACACTCGTACCGAGATGATATTAATAATTCCAATGTAGGCCTATTGTTAGGGATGTGTCGTCAGTTATATATCTTAATTGAGACAGGCCTCTCGAAGCACTGATAGTTACATACCAATCTTTTTCACGGGTCCTGTTGATCAACAGCAATATAATAAGTAGCATGTATCATGTATGTATAATATATGTAGAGTCCAGTTCAAAACCAAACTACTAGAAATATCTTTTGCTACGATTTTTCTGAAATATAAATTATATAGCATACTGTGTGCCAGTGTGGTCGCTTTGGATAAACATGCATGTACGTGGTGTGTAATATTTTCTTACAATTGAACAGACCGACCCTGCCACTTTATTGAAAATGATATATTTTCTTACATGTCAGTGACTGAGTTATTTATTGCATAGTTTCGATTGGGCTTTTGAAGCCTCGTTGTCAATTCGGTCTTTGTAATATTTCCTACTTTCAGAATAAATATTTGAAATCATTTATTGGATATTTGATATTTTTAGGACTCGCGGCGTGTCATATATACCACGTATGCAAAAGCCTTTGTGGCTTTTGTGAAACTTTTATTGAGTGGCCTCGTATACCTATAAACCGTTTCATAAATCGGCCTTGCACCATTATATATATCACTCTCTGGTTCCGTGTGCAAATAAACTTACCTTTGCGCAACAACATCATGCATCGTGTATATACGTACGTCGATGCCCTGAACGTCCGTACTTACGTTAACATATATACAGTATAGTTGATTGATTGATGAAATGAATATAAAGAACACATTGTTAGCTATAGATAGAGATAATAACAAGAATAGTGACGAATAATATAGCCTGGTCACGGTCAAATAAATTAAACCAGTTGGTTACGTTGGGCATTTCAAGACGTAAATGAAGCGTGTGAATCGCTCACCTTGTCCGTCCTGTCCTTGAGGTAGCTGAAGCGCGCTTTTCGGTCCGTGGCAATGATCCTCAGGTCCATGACCTTGACGTCCACACGCCGGCAGGCGCGCCATGCACGTGCACCGCCGCGCTGCGGCGGCTCTCCTTCAGCCGGAACGCGCCCTTGATCTCCACCCACCTGCTTTTGCCGCCTGTTGCGCCTCGGACTCGGAGTCAGAGTTGGCCGGGCAGGCGACAGCGCCGCCGTCGACGACGCAGCGGCCGTCGTCGACGCGGATGCTGACGATCACGGGATGGTGCTGGGCTCCTCCGCCGTCCTCCAGGCCCGGCGCCGCTACGTTGACCCATCCGGCGACACGGTACGTGACCCGGGGCTTGAGCGCGCCCGGCGTGATCGCCTGGCACACGCCGTCCTCCTCGTCGGCGCGCCCCGCCGCCAGGAGGTACCGGCCGCTGGGCGTGTGCCCGTGCCCGCCGACGGCAAAAGCAGCGGCGGGGAGCCTGGCCGGGTCGAGCTCGTGGTGCAGGGACAGCGCCGTGCGCGCGCCGGAGGGAGCCCAGCCGATGGCGTTCACCTCGAACACGACGACATCACCCTGCAACAAATTATTAAAGGAAGTGACGATGAGACGCACGTACAGTATACATGCACGATCATCGATCGACGTTCCAACTGTGTACTCTGTGCAATACAAGTGGCAGCGGGCTGCTGCATGGAGGAATACACGAGAGTATTATGTATGTATATATGTTTTCATCCTTTGTTCGTACTGTACGATGTACCTGTACGACAAAAAGCAGCGCGACCAGGCTGGCTTGGCTGGCCTAGCCGGCGGCAGTGCAAATTTACACGTACATACATGCATACATACCTGGTGGCTGCAGGCCATGGTCGGCAAGGTACGGTGTGGCCCGGAGGAAAAAAATGGTCTCGATATGATCGAGAGTGCTGGCTCCCAGGACGAGAGTTTGGTGTGTGTGTTGTGGGACGAAATGAAGGAAACTATGCTCAGCTCGTGACTTGTTGCGAGAGACGGGATCGAGGCCACTGCCGTATTTAAAGGGCATCCGGCCGTCACATGTGTATTATCTATCGTGGCAGATAAAAAAGATATACTACCTCTAGAGTTGCTTGCAGCAATGCTTAGTAGCAAAGATCAACTATATACTTGCCCCTGTTGATTCAAAGAACAAACTGCAAGCAACCAGCTGTGTGATGAATGGCAGTATTACCAAGATAAGAACCCTCTCTCTCTCTCTCTCTCTCTCTCTCTCTCCCCCTTTTTTTTGAGTCAAGGTGAAGCAAGAGCAGTAGAGAGCACCGCCATGCATCTGCACTCTGATTGGCCAGGCTAAAATTTGTAGAGATGATGCTTTTAATTAGAATTCTTCATGTATGTATATCTTGGTGTACTCTTCATTAGTCTCTTACTAATCGAGCAGATATATATCGATCGGTTCGGTTCGCAAAAAAGTTACCACAATCAATTGACATCGGTTCACTATATATAGATTATCATTTCCACTGGATTTTTCGGAAAAACTGATTCTATGATTTAACTAATAATAATTTACTCTGTATAATCTTTGGCAGATGATATAAATAAAACAATATATACCATAGCATGTATATATGGAGCGTGCAGATCAAGTATAGATTGTTCATGGCACCAATTCACTCGCAAGTTGCAGCCGCCTCCCGAACTGCGCGCATGGATGGAGACGACCATGATGCAGTTCGTTTAGGCGTACAGCGTCGCCAAAACTACTACCGGTCGACATGCATGGCTTCAAGGCACGGATAGCGGCTAAAAGCATAGCATGCGGCATCAATTGTGTTGTATCATGCCTATTTATGGTGATGCACCGCGACGTCGCTCTCGCCGTGCTGACGTAATCGTGTAGCATAAGCACTGCAGTAGATTAACCTATGCAGATATATTATTTTTTTCTGACAAAAGGTTTCCTTTGCGTTAGGGCAAGTACATGTACATTGCTAAAATTTACGAGGGTTGTTGTCATACAGCTCACAAACATTGCATTGATGTATCCATAAATTAAGGGCGTACTCTCGGATTACTACGAGACAATCATTGTATTTGTTAACTCTTAAACTGTCTCATAATTATGTGGCACTGCATGGACTTATAAGACAACACGAATGCATTTGCCCTTATTGCCATAAAGTATTTAGGTCCCCCTCCCAATAAAAAACACAGTGCCGGCTAGTTAATCTAGCGGCCACCGATTGTAATCTTGCAATGAATTAATGAAAGCTCCATTATTCAAAAAAAAGACAGAGAAACCCGAAATTGGTCTAATAGCCAACCTAATCCTGTCCACAACAAAGCGAACTATTACAATTTAGCTCTAGAACCACATCACATTGAATTACATCCGACCTGTTTCGAAGACTGAGAACCCAACTTCTCTGGTTTGAGTGCATTTCCTCTTCCTAGCAAAGTCTTGTTGGTTGTTCCGCCTTGTTTTCCAGCGTCTGGGATGGCTAGAGCCACTAAAGATCCTAGCTCCTAATTGAACATTGGCCTCCATCTTCTCTAAGTCTTGGCGACCCAAATTATCACCATTATATTCTTTCCGGTGTCCAAGTAAGCCCCTGAAAACATATTTTGTTACACAAATCCCAAATGCACCAAAGCATAGCTGAGGTAATGTGATATATTATTGCATAAATGTTTCTTGTTGGCAATCGAAAGAGTTGCCACGAACTCAAAATTCCAATATGTCACATCTCAACTCAACCGTTAAAGAAAAAAAGTGAGCCACAGATTCTAATTAAGTATAGAAAACACAAGTTTTGTCAAAGACTTCTCTC
>CM041637.1:25535922-25573267 GCA_023333625.1 Bothriochloa decipiens | reverse complement strand
ATTCTAATTAAGTATAGAAAACACAAGTTTTGTCAAAGACTTCTCTCTCCTTTTGGCTAAACTATCTCTGGTCAAAATTTTAGTTTTTGAAAGAAGCCAAAGAAAGATCTGGATCCTTAGATGGGACTTTTAGCTTCCAAATTGCCTGCACATAAATTGGAATCTGTCCCCTATGATTAATGACAACATAAGGAGACCGAATAGAAATTTACCACCTGAGTTAAAACTCCAAAACAGTCCTATCCATTTCTTCTCCTAAGTTATCATGTCAACAATGCTCAACAAATCATACCATATATTCATCAACCTCTCTAAAAAAATCTTCTAAAAGTTAGTTTTAAAACATGTCCATCCCAGACTTACTTAAGTTTTGCCCTGTCGATTGTTGTTGTTTTGCCAAACTTGTGATTTCCGAAAAATAGTGTCTAAAGGTGGCTGAATTTTAAGTCACCTCGAGAAATTGATTTATAGAGGTGGCTCGTGTTTGGAGCCGCTGCTATAAATTAATTCTAAATATCACTAAACAATCACCTTATTTGTAGAGACAAACAGGTTGAGATCATTTGCCTCGACGAGATCATTAGTAGTTGTGGCTTTTGATTTTTTTTTTCTCAAAGTCGTGACAAAACAAGCCAAGGAGAAGTGAACTGTAGGGAGACTTATGGCCAACTCCTCTCTATGAAAACCAACCTCCAAAGTCGAACTAGGCATATATCTTTTTAAAACGAAGTTGGATGAAGATGAATTTTATGACAAAATTGTATAGTTCAAGTGGCCAACAAAATCTACAATTTCTGACGATAGAGTTTTAACTCGAGGATATCTTGGAGCCTGAATTTTAATTTATTTTATTTTCATGGGGAATAATCATTTATGACCCTCACCTACATCTTAATTAAATTACGGGTGCTCCTCAGGCCCACCTCTAGAATAGTTTATAGTTATTGTCAAAGCAATGGTTTTTCGATTGAAAATCAGTAATATGCATGTAGGAGATTGTAAGGAAGGTTCATGCGAACAGGCCCCGCCTTTAGAATAGTTTTGCTACTGACGAGTGATGAAGGAATGGTTTTCCTAGCAATGGGCATATATGGGATGGCAAGGAAGGTTCATGCAGCGTGGAGGTCTTTGGTTTGAACTCTAAGAAAACACTTACGCGTGTATTTTTCATTTGCTATTAGATTTGTTTTGGGATCAACTTTAAATTCTATAATTTCTGTTCTAAAAATCGCAGAGGCGCCTCTCCCACCCCTACGTAAGCTTTCTCGTCCCTGATAGAACTATCGTCTCTGCATAAAATCAGTTCAGTCGGCTCTTTTTTTTTTGTGAAGAACACAGTTCGGTCGGCTTTGAAAATCACTTGTTGTAGTGCTGGGCGGGAAGTGTATACGTGGGCGTTATGCTTCGTTGAACAGCTATAGCCATTAGTAGCTGCAACATGGTCGCTGGGTGGCCAACCGAACGGCCGCCCCTGTGCTTGAAGCCAATAAATCGTCGTCATCCATATGCCGTGCGTTCATGGTACACTGACCAAGCATGGAGTTCCGTTTCGACAGATCGATAGATCGATCGATCGAGCTGATGACCCGGATCTGATCCAGAAGCAGCAGCAGGGCCTGTTGCTTTCAGCCCACGTAGACAATTTCGTCCGTCGGCACAAGATAGATAGATAGGCATCGTTTGAACTCTGTACACGTATAGCTCGACTTGCAGTTTGCACAGTTGGTAAGCAAGCAAAGTTTCTAGCTAGTTTGTACACGTATGATCATCATCATCATTGAGAACTTATCTGGTTACTTCATTTTTTTCATAAACCTTACGTACTTTATTATATAATCTTATAGATTAGAGTACTGCATAGGGAATTTATTACCATTTTGTATGTAAATTAGTACTCCGTAGTATGCAAACCGGCCCTACTACTGGGTCAGGTCCTATCATTCGCGCACATCCATCCATGACTAGTCCGGATCGTCTTATCCTGCCTCTTGATTCCTTTCTTCGTCTCTCTATCTGGCTCGTCCGACGAACAACGACGAGGCAGAGCTACCAAGCGAACCGCAGGGTATCAAAAGAGCATCAAAATATGCTATGATGATTAGAGCAACGTTTTTTCACCGGCAGACATATATGTCCGTATTTCACTAAGAGGACAGAAATGGTCGTAAGATGTATAACATAAACGTTACAAGATGATGGCGAGCGGCCGTCATCACAGCAGAGCGCAATCAGAGGCGGACCGATCAATAGGGCGAGCTTGGGCGGCCGCCGTAGGTCCTCACCGACGAGCACCACTATTACCCCACAATTCTACGGCCGGCGACAGGGACCGTCGAGCAGAGTGCCGCCGCGTAAGTCATCATGTCCGTCTCGAGGTTGAAGAAGAATAGAAGAAGCTGGACGCCTGGGCTAGTGGGTTGTCTAGCCGACAACTAATAAGGCTGCGGCGCTCCAACTGGCGATGCCGGCGGCGGCTAGGCCAGCAGGCTGTGCTTCCTCCTCAGGTCCTCCCTGCCTCCTCTAAGACGGCGTTCGCTCATGTCTGTGCTCGCTCGCAGTCGCTCCGGCGTTCGCTCAAGCAAAAAGCAGTCCGTCCACGGAGGGGACGAGCACGTGCCGGCGTTCGGCTGTCGTGCTGCTCTCTTGCGACGAGGGCGCGTCGGCTACCTGCTCGCTCGGTACGCACCTGCCTACTACCTTTGATGTCATGCTCCCTCTGTTGTCTGTCGAGGGTGCTTCCTCCGCTGCTATGCTCGCCGTGGTTCTACGCGCCCGCCATCTGTTCGATAAAATTCCTAAAAGAAGGTCAACGCAGGACCCGCGGGAGCTGAACGTGCACAGGAAGCTCATATTTTCGGCTGGGTCGCCACTAAGCGCAACCCTATCTGCTGGATACCCAAAGTCTTATTACATTTTAAACAGATGTTGCGACCATAAGCTAGCAAATTTCATTTGGTGGAACTCAAGCGTCGGAGCACACCACAGCTGCTCGCCGTCCCCGCCCTAGGTAGTAGCTCTCCATGGTTTCCCTTGTTTGCTCCGAAAGCGGCAAGGTGAAGGCGGTTTGGAACTCCTCAAAGGAGGCCCTATCCGGCTCCTGCGTCGGCACCTCCACGCCTAACTTCATCATCAAAACATTCCTTGCCTGTGCCTCAGGCTTGGCCTCCCTGAACTTGCTCTTCACAGCAAGCCTCACACTTCTCTTGGGCACCAGCACTTCATCTTTAAGTACCCAACCACTCGCAGCCCGCGTGGATCTGAGCTGCGGAGTCGCGAGGATGGGCTACGACAGAGGCACCTTGAATCTGGCAATGAACTCATCCACCGGCATTGGCTACACAGGCGCGGCAGGATCGGCAGCTGGAGTGGCACTACCGTCGTTCAGTGCGTCCGTCAACCCCTACGTTGCCATCACGTGGACACTACCAAGTGATTTGGTCACGGTCACATCATCATTGTAGGTGTCCGTCAATGGTATGGCAGCGATCGCACCAGCCAGCCATCGTCAACGCAGGGTGGGTCACGCGGCGGCGAGCAGCCAGGCGTCACAGTCCAAGCTGCTAAAACATTTGTCAATGACACGGGCCCTAAGCCAGCATCATCTGGCCCAGAGAGGCAGCGGTCGACAGCATCAACAACCTCACTGCGGTCCACCACATCCACTGACCTTGCTCCAAGTAAACCGTCTGGCCCATCCGGCGGCCCAACAACACGAAACACAGGAAGGCCCAACATCAGCTCATACTCCTCCTCTAGGGTGGCCCCCACTATCCCCTGACGACGCTCATGGGAGGCGTAACCACCCTGCCACGGCCAGAGATCAATGGACTGGCACCCGACGTCACCTGCACTGACAACTTTCGGCGCGGTGCAGAGGGAGGCCTCGACGATTATTGGGTCTTCCAACGGTACCGTGACAGGAGAAGGTGAGCAGGTCTGCATGGTGACGAAGTCAACTTCCCCCACCACGGCCTCCATGACACACGTCCCATTCGTCGCGGGAATGCTGCTGCCAACATTGCGGCAACGTATGGCGTCGCGCGGCTCCAGGACTGGGCAGACGAAATCCTCAACAACGATGGCGCCCCTCGACTCGTGTGCACAGAAAACTGGACCCAGACCTGCACCCCAAGCACGGCTTGTCCGTCCCGCTGACCCGGGTAGTTCGCGACCGCGCACCGCCACCGCCGGAGAAGAACCCGGGATGCCTACTGCGTAGCCTGGTGGAGACGGAGTGTGCCAAAGCAGTATGCGCCGGCGACCCACACAGCGGTGGCGAGGCCTAGCGGCGACGTGCATCCCGGCGCTGTCCCCCCTGTGACAGAACCGACCAATTTATTAGAGCACAAGCACATAATTCGCCATTAATTCAGCAAACCATATGATTGAGACCTAATAAACCCGGTAGTCCGTGAAATCTCGAAGGATTTCAAACCTTTCTGGCACGACCAAGATCGTAATAGTTTAGCATTCCCATTCACAAGCACCAAGTTTAAAACATCATCGGAGTACGAAATAGAGTTATTACAAACCAGTTTAAAGACTCAAAGTAGCGAAAGCGATTTAAGTTCAAATACCACACACACATTTGAAATACAGTGCCAGGTCCTTGGTCCACATCCAGCAAAAGCATCAAGTCGAGAAGAGTGACCATGCCCAAGGTCTAATCATCTCCCAAGGCGGGATAGAAACAGTTCTGACAATAGCCATAAAGCATCTCACCATCTGCAAAAACATGGGAAATAAAACCCTGAGTACGAGGATGTACTCAGCTAGACTTACCCATCATAAACTAAAATAAAGTGACTCCAAGGAGTATGCAAGGCTGTATAAGTAGGATAGCTGACTCATTGAATTGCGGAAAAGCTTGCATTAAGAAACAATTAATAAGAACCTTCTAGCAATGTATTTTAATCTGATTAACCTTATCATGCTACATTAGCACCTGTACTAAACAAGCATGGTAATAATTATTCAATAGAAAGTAACCAATTCCGGTTGAGTATCTTTCCAGTTCGAGAGCTCAACCATCTCATCTCTTGTTCAAGTTCTTACTACGATGCCGCTGCTCAAGTCAAGTGTTCACTGTCCAGGAACGATGGCAATTATAATCGATTACTAACCAGTTGGCGGGTACTCCTCACACAAACCACACTCACCAGCCACGGTGAGCTACAGGTCACCGACATCCAATTTGGGAAAAGCACGAGATCAACAGGTACCATCGCATCCGGGCACCGTCCGGCTGCCAGCAGGGCGCACCATGCTATATCCAGGCCTTACAACCGCGTAACCCGTGGTCCCCCATCTTCACCAATGCGATGCGTACAGCAGGTCGACTCCCGGCCCAAATCAAAATTAGGCTTCGCGGTCGGAACGACTTATCCTTCCAGCTAAATGTGAGGCATAAATTCAATATGACTTGAAGACGTACAACGGACGGGGTCCTAGTTGGACACAGATGGGATAAACCACATTGAACCTCCAGTTCATTCTCAACTCCAATCCCGCCCGGTCTCGATTTATTATCTCCACATGGTTATCCAAGATAACAATGTATTCAACTATTCCAAGTTACCACCTATAACTCGCGGATGACAGAAAATCACCCGACTTCTACCGATCTAGTTAAAGCAGGACTAAGCATATATTCGTACCTGAACCTAACAGGGTTGAAGTATAAACAGTGGCAAGGAATATAAGTAATGCAGCAACGGTATAAAATAACGCCTATAACTTAATGCAGCAAACAAGTAAAGGACTCAAGTTAGATATTTTGCAAACCACAGGGAGAATGCTCCGGGGCTTGTCTTTCAGGAAAGAGCTTGGCTGGTGGTCGGGACACTCCAGAAGATCAGCTTCGGGATCCTCTTCTGCTGCTGTTTCCCGAGCCAAAGCTTCCTGCTGGCCTTCCTCTTCTTGTGCTACGAGAACTATCGTTTCGAGCTCTGACGATCCTATATGATGCATAGTGCGTATGAATACCGTGCATACATAAAAATACAATGCTGAAGGTGATGGTGAATGAATGCTCAGCTAAGATGAATGATATGATATTTGCAAACATGTATGATAAGCACATGTCATCTGCATTCTCTTCTACCGACAACTTTCTAAATAGGCCTCGCATTACAATTTACTCGCACACTATAAGGAATTATAAACAACCATTGTTTCGCACACTACACTCTACTGAACCACAACCAATAGCAGATCATACATATCATGAATAGCATAAAAAGCATTTTTACACACATGAAATGATAACTTTAAAGCATTATTTATAATTAAAAGAAATCAGGGTATAACTACAACATGACTTTAGACTACTCAGAAAATTCTGTAAAAATTACAGGAGCTTAATCATACCAAATAAAGACTATCATAAAAATTTCAAGTTAAAACAGTGAGTACTTTATCCTACACAAAAATGACAAGGCAGCATAATTCCAGGGGCATAAAATACTTTGTACATAAAAGTATATCAAACAACAGATCTCAGAACATAATTAGCTCTAGATTGACATAAAAACACTCTTCAAAAAGTTTCATGCACAATTTCCTTATATATTATTTATTATGAATTATTTATCATCACATGAAAATAGGCACCATAACTAGACAGAGCAAACTTTCCACATGACATAACCTCATAACATTTTTCAAAGATAGAGCATGACATAAGAAGACTAACAAACTTGGTCTCATATTTTTCTGAGCAACAGAGAATTAGTTATGCATTTCCTAAGATAAAAGCAATTAATAGAGATAAATAAAGCTATACAGAAAAGTATCACAAATTTCACATTTCATATTTTTCATGCATAGATCATCTCATAAGAAAAATACTGCAAGTTGAACCAACTCATTTGGATGAAAAATGAGCAAGTTATGGATTTTCAAAGTTTAAACTAAAATCTGAAATCAATTCTGGAAAAGAAAAAGGAAAAAGCACTTTACACCGGGGACCCTGAGGATTCCAGAAACTAACCGAGCCCTAATAGGTAAATCTCTGTGTCTGGCAATCTTGCACCGAGAACCCTAGGTTTTCCTACATTCTAACTCGATGGTCCTCGTCGGCGGCGACGCTCGGCCGGCCGTCCCGGCGGCGCTCCGGCGTCACCAACCGGCGGAGAAGAGAGAGGAGAACAACGCGCATTGATCAAGGGTACTAAAGATGGGAGGGAGCGGCTTGAGGTGGTCGGAGCACGAGCACGGCGGAGCGGCGGCACTCCGCGCGGCGGCTCGACGAAATCCGACCCCACGAAACCCTAATCGACGCCATTGAGCATCGTCCTAGCAGCTACCCACCACGACGCTTCGGATGCGCACCCTAATGGCGAGAGAGGATGGCCAGAGCGGCGGAACCACGGTGAAGCCGAGGTGCGGCCATGGCGGACGGGGAGAAGACGAGGCGATTCGGGTATACCTCGAAGCGATAGGCCGAGACGAGGGTGGAGGATAAGGGAGCGGACTCGGGCGCGTTCGATTGCGGGGCTCAGCGGGCAAATGCGTGGCTGACGGCGGCGAATTTCTGGACGGCGGCGAGGCGAGCTCGGGCGACGCGGCGGCGAGCAGAGCGAAAAATGAGAGGGGATGAGGGGGAGAGAGTGAGGGCGCGGGAGGGTGAAGGAGCGGGCGCATTCGGACGATGCCCACGCGGCCAAAACGGCCCGGCCTCGGCAGAGCCTGGGCGCCACGCGGCCGACGCATGCTGCCGCGGGCGGCCACAGCGCTCTCCTGGTCGGGGATTTCCCTGACGGCCAGGAAACAACCGTCACCGAAAAGCTATTTTCATGAATATAAAACAAACTTTGCTACTTAATAACTCTTGAACTAAGCCGAATTAGCAAAAACTCAAAATAGATGAAATGTAGATTTTGAAGAGTAGAACATTTCATCTTAAAGAAGTTTTACCAGATTCTGCTTATATTTTGAAATACAAAAAATCCAAATAAAATACCTTTTAAAAATTCCCAAAATGGAAAATCAGCCCCCAATTCTGCCCTTTTTCAACATTTTTGAACACCTTCCATGCATTTTCATGAAAAGTGGTAAAAACAACTTTTGTTCCTTATAAAATTCTCTACAAACTTTATTTAGGGTGCACACACATGCAAGCAATCTAGCTATCACTTTCAATTCAGTCAAACAAAACTACTTTCATGGTCTACCTTGGTCAACCATGACAACAAAGCTTAATTAACCAAAACCATGAACATAAACCTAGGTTCATTTGGTGTCCTAATCATGTCTAGGTTACCTTAGGGGTCATCAAACACCAAACACTCATACCACATATTCAATTTATGTGAAAGGCAGGCATAATTTGAATAATCAAGCATGATGCACGAAATGACAATCAATCTTTTCATTAATGCTATGCATAATGATGCTTATGCTTAAGAATACAAGTGATTATGCATGCTTAACACCAGAGTGTTACACCCCCGCATGTACATGAGAACGACCCCGCTTGCCTCTCTAGCGACCGGAGGCAGGAGCACGGCGGCAAGAACGAGCCTGGTGGCCCTCATCCCCGCACATGAAGCATCGAGAGGGGAAAGTGCAAACCGTGTGCACATGGTCAGCCGCAAGACAATTGAAGCAGCGGCCGACAAGATACTTGGGGATCGGCCTCCTCGGCGTCGACGCACGCCGCCACCGCTTCCTACTGGAAACCTGTCTGAAGCCGTCAGCATCAGGCTCCGCAGACATGCACGCGGGATGCACAACGACAGATGCCAGGCGAGGGTGACGTGGCGAAACCCGCCGGGCAATCTCCAGCCTGGCCGCGCCCATGAAGCACGCCTGCTTCGCACGACGACGACGCCTGCGCCGAGGACGCGGTGACATAACCATCTTCCCTAGACCAGGCGGATGAGGAGGCAGTGGTTCCGAGTCACCGAAGGAGGCACCGGAGTCGGAGAAGTGGGATTGGTCCGCGGACCCTCACAGTGAGACGACGAAAGGATTCGCCTCGGGGTCAAGTGAGCTGGAGTGGAGGACGAAGCTGGCATGAGCGGCTGCAGCCAGCGGAGGAAGCCCTGGGAATTCAGATCTGCCCGAACTCCGAAGCACCTCCTCCTCGTCGACCTCGTCGGCCCAGGAGCTGCGAGAGGGAGAGTCCTGGTCCATGGCTCGACCTGGAGTTGACTGTGGACGCGGACATGCGGGAGGGCCATGCGCAAACATCCTTCTTTGCAGAGGTTGGACGACAAGGCAGGGGGCGCACGATGGCATCCACGACGCTACATCCGGCGGCGTTGCTGCCGCATGTGTTGCAGCGGCCTCCAAGGAGCTTCCGGGTCCCAGAATGGTCGGCGGGGCACCTGCAGCGCCCTCCTCGGCGGCGACGGGTCCGCCAGCACGGACCTGGGTGGCCGCAGCGACTTCCTACGACGTTGATGGGGAAGCCGACTTTGACCCATCAGCTTGTAGAGCGGGCATTGGGGAGTGAGGATTCGGTGCTTGATTGGTTGAGAGGCATTGGCTGGGGCGGATCTGGGCTGGGAAGGTACCGACGACGGGAGGATGAGGAAGGGGAGCAAGGGGTCGGGAGGTGGGTCGGGGTCGGGGAGCTCCATCAGTCGGGGTCGGGGAGCTCCATCAGCTCAAGCCAACTGTCAAGACGACGTTATTAGGATCTGATGCTTCATGGCTTCCTAATGGCAACCGGCAAATTTAGGCACTAATTAATATTTCCTCATTAACATTGTTACCGTTTTGAACAATTATTTGTGGTTTCGTAAAGTTTCATAGCAAATATGCACTGTATTTCTCTTCATGTTTGATCCATCCTTGATGTTCCATAAATGCAGAGTAACACTGAAAAGGCATAAGTGGTATAGAAGAACTTTGATTTTTTTTTTATGCATGCTCAATGATTAAGCAAATGTGTGTTGCTGAAGAAAGGTTGTTTGTAGTTTGCACAGCACGACGGGGTGCGCGTTGATTCACGCTGCGGTCTGCAAGGAATTGGCACATACTCCATTTCATATTTGGCTTAGTTTTAGATTCTATGACACCAAATAAGATTCAAATAATTCTAAGCAAGGAACAAATTAAAAGACTAGAGCATGTTTTTTTAAAAAATAAAACTGATTTCATATTTTTGTGAGCTAAAACTGAATTTCTTAGGTTAAGTAAGATTTTCGTATTTTTATAATTTTTTTCTGGGGAATATCTATTTTTTTAAAAAAATTATTTCCACTGTATTTGGATAAAGTTTATTGGACTTCCTGAACTATCGCGTCTGATTTACTCTCTCAAGACTGAGATGCTGCCTCGTAGGATACCTGGCATGGAGCCAAATCTGCTAAACCGTTCAAGAAGATAAATTGAGTGGTTTAAAAATAAAGAGATTCTTTTTTTTAAGTAAAGTATGCTATGGAAACCAATCTCTCTGCTTAAAAGTATGATTAAGAGCGGTTGATTAAATACAAAATTAAATTTTGCAATTTTTACTAATCCCCCCTCCCACCTCTCTGTTTGCACAGTTTACACAGCGTGCAAAGCCCATACAGCCGTTCGGCCTGCTAACATCTGGTCTGAGACTGCGGCCCATAAGGCCATGCTAATTGCTTGTCAAGCCCAGTTTGATAGAGCCCCTAGAATCCGAGGAGCGGTAGACGGCTGGCGTCCGCTCCAAACCGCTTCAGGTTCGGCGGTCTCCAGCGACCGTACGCCGCCTGCGACCGAGCGGCCCGGCCTGGCGCCTTTCCCCGCGCTTCTCCCTATAGCGGCGAGGCTCGCCCGCGCCGCCTATCCGTCGCTGGGGTTCGCCCGCACCGCCTGGAGACGAGCTACAGCCGGGGCCGAGTGACGTGGGAGCGAGTGGATCTGGAGCTGGAGCCATAGCGGCACGAGAGCGCTACCAAACGGGGCCTGCCACGTCACTCGGAACGCGTCATCGGTCCGACACGTGAGACCAGCGCTCCTCTGCTTACTAGACTTGCGTCTGTCTCTGTCATCTGCCACGCACGGCGGCGGAGCACTCAGCAGTCAGCAGCAAGCAAGCGCGGGGCAGCGGAGACGCCGGAGAGCGGCGAGGAACCATGGAGAAGGAGCAGCT
This sequence comes from Bothriochloa decipiens, assembly GCA_023333625.1. Taxonomy (NCBI): domain Eukaryota; kingdom Viridiplantae; phylum Streptophyta; class Magnoliopsida; order Poales; family Poaceae; genus Bothriochloa; species Bothriochloa decipiens. The sequence goes on along the minus strand of CM041637.1, from coordinate 25,562,193 downwards.
CGGCGCGCTGCTCCGCGACCTCGACGCGCTCAAGCAGCGTCCCGACGACCTCGCCTCCGCCATCGATCGGGTAATCCCTCCCTCCACCAGGCTGCTGCACCATGGATCTCGGCAATTTCTATAGCCCTCTTCCCGTCCCTGCTGTGCCTTTTCCAGTTCCTGATCCCGGTTCATCTGATTGCTAGATGCGGGAGCGGCTACTGGCGATGATGAATCCGGTCGCCGGCGCCGCTTCTCGATCCAAGATCAAGGTACGATCCGAGGGCTGATTTCCACGTTCAGGCGCTCTGCGCTGTGCCGATCGAGTGCAATAGTTGTGGACAAACTGTGAATTTTGCTCTGTTTGCGTGAAATTTGGGGATGCAGGACATGAGCGCGGAAGTGGTGGACAACAACCCCTACAGCAGACTTATGGCGTTGCAACGGATGGGTGTGGTGGAGAATTATGAGCGCATCAGGGACTACTCCGTCGCCATTGTTGTAAGCATCCTTCTCACCTAGTTTAGCATTGCTACTCTTCAAACTTTTGTTGCACCAGCACAGAGTTTCGAAATTGGCATTCACTTCAATCCTTTAGTAGAGGGAGCCTCTCCATGGTACTAGTATGCACAGAAAATGTAATTTGGATATCATGAGGCTCAAGGATCTCCTGGGGCCATGCGAACTCGACTATCTTTATCTGTATTGAGATCAGTCTAGGTATACCATGTACTAAATGTGGAAAATATAGTTGTAATACCTGTTTTTTTTGAAAGGTTTATAATACCTGTTTAAAACAACCAGCTATTGAGCTACTGTTATTTCTGCACGTTGATATATTTAAGATCCCTGGTGCAGCGGTAGTGTCTTACCGTCTGTTACCAGAAGGTCCAGGGTTCGAGCCCCGGCCTCCGCACATTATGTGCGGGTATGGCTTGACGCTGAAATCCCTTCCCCAGACCCTGCACAGCGCGGGAGCCTACGGCACTGGGTACGCCCTTTTTTTTTTGATATATTTAAGATAAGATAGCAATCCAATGCTGGAAAACAGAAGAGAATCTGTAGCTTCATCACATCATCATACATGAAAATATAATTTATCACATATAGATGGGGAAATTCAACTCAGAGCAGACCTTTGATTCATTGTCATTCTCTTTACAGGGCATAGGTGGAGTTGGTAGTGTTGCTGCGGAGATGCTCACTAGATGTGGAATTGGACGCCTGTTGTTGTATGACTATGACACAGTCGAGTTGGCTAACATGAATAGGTTGTTCTTTCGTCCAGAACAGGTAAGCTTCTAGGACAGGATGTTATGTGTTTGCATTACCTCTTGTGGTGTTTATTTCACACCCATACATTTTTTTTCATGTTAAAGTACTTACGTCCACTGCTCTGCAAAACTGCAAGGACATAATTGAAATCAGACCGTGACTATATTCAGTCCATATACTTTGTTAGGTTGGAATGACCAAAACAGATGCTGCTGTACAGACACTTTCTGGAATAAATCCTGATGTTGTGTTGGAGGTGAGCAACTATTTTTCCAGTATCAATATTATCTGTTAGCCTTTTTTCCTACATCAGTAAACTGTGAACCAAATCATTTCATTAGATTCTGAGCATCATCATTTTTTTGTAGAAGTGACAAATCTAGGGCATGCAGTTTTTGTTGAACTAACCATTATTAGTGTTTTCTACTTTCCATTACTTATTCATCTTCCACCGTATATGTATAAAACTAGAAGTTTTTGTTGTACTGTTTCCTCTTTGCTATCTTGATTACGTGCTCCAACTTGGTACATTGTTTAATGACAGGCAAAATAGCAGGCATACTTTCTTTTCTTAGGCCATATTGGATGGAGTAGCAATACCATTGTATTCCTTCTACTTATAAGAAAACCGATTCTAAGATCTCTTTTCTACTGTAGAGCTACTCATTGAATATTACTACAGTCAAAGGTTTTGAAACATTTTTGACAAGTTTAAAAGCTCAAAGCTCTCATGAGCATAGCACTGGAGTTGATCTTGTCTTGAGTTGTGTCGATAACTATGAAGCCCGTATGGTTGTAAACCAGGTGAGTTGCACATGCACAATTATTTGGTCCCTCCTTCATGTGCCTTATGTATTATGGTGCAGTTCATTGGTAGGAATTTGCTTATTTATTCTTTTTACCTGCTTTCCAGGCATGCAATGAGCTTGGTCAGACGTGGATGGAGTCTGGTAAGTTGTAAATCGCATTTATTGACAGCAAAACTTTTCAGAAACCGCATTCCTATTAATGAATAATTAACAATATGCTTATTGCCTACTATTCTTGTGTAATGCTGCCATTGTATCTCATTATATACCCTAAGCACACCTCAAATGTGTCAAGCCAGCTTCACTTGTATAATGTTTTTTTCCTTGTTTTATATCACTAGTCAGTATCCTTCAGCCATGATACTTGCTCCAGTTGAACCTTGTGCATTGCTAATTTTTTCATGGCACACAAGGGAAACTGATCTGTCAGGATTCTATTTTACTGTGTTACTGCTTAATTTTTTTAAGGATGTTCAACATAGTTATACAGGCTTATGGATTCAAAGCTATGCTGCACATAATTTGTTTGGAGAACAGCATGTAATTGCTATCCACAGAAATATACACACGAGTCTAAGTTTTAACTTTTGAAGCTTACTGGATTGCAGCCCATTCTTTATTGAATTCAGTGATAGTGATGGTACAGTGCTGAGATAGCTTCTGACTATGTACAGGTGTCTCAGAAGATGCTGTTTCTGGTCATATACAACTGCTGGTTCCTGGTGAAACTGCATGTTTTGCATGTGCTCCTCCATTGGTATGTTCTTTTGATCTTATATTTGCTACTCTTGTTTAATGGTGTGCAGTGTGCTCTTGTGAATTTGATACTTTTAGATTGTGGATGTGTGTTTCATATCGTCATCTCTACCATTTTCATTGCTGAAATTTCAATGATTATTCTGGCTTGATACCCCTATGAACTTCCATAACATTTCATTTTCATTTCTGTTTCACTTCTTGCTTACTGTCTGTAATACCTTTAATTATAGGTTGTAGCATCTGGAGTGGATGAGCGTACACTTAAGAGAGAAGGTGTTTGTGCTGCCTCATTGCCAACTACAATGGTGAGATCTTGTTTTATCCTTTTACCATTTCTTCTGTACTACTGTTTGCCATTGTCTCGATGCTTGAACCAAGTGATGTTTCAGTTATTTGTGTTGTGTAGTGCCTGGTAGCCTTATATGGACCAGTGCATCTTTTCATTAGTTTTGAGACATCATGATTTTTCCATTAGCTTTATTTTTTCTCATTGTATTAAGAACAAAGGGAGTCTTAGAAGACTCGTACACACTCATTAAGGCAAGTTTCCTTGCGCTCTATAAAGCATGATCAACTGCAATGTAACGTGGAAGCTTTTGGAACTCAAGACACAAGATAGGAACAGCCAGAGGGCAGTTTGCCCTCTATGGCCCTTTGATTGAATTGCAAAAGTAGAAGTCTTGGTTACAAATCACCTGTCCCAACTCCAGCTCTTATAGGCTGAGAGCCACCCCTAGGACGATAGCATATTCTAAGTGCCTAAAGGAGATACTTTGATTCCCTAAGCAAACTTGGCTGCCAAGTGTCATGATCAACTTGACTCCCAAGGCAGGCCACTAACTACTCTTACTGCTGGAAAAGCAAATTACAGAATAGTAATAATAGCTTTAGATAAAGCTAACACATGGCTAACACTAACAGAAGCTATATTTGTGTAGTTCATTAGTTGCCTTTTATATGTAAAATCAAGTATTTTCTCGACATTATTGGAAACAACTGCAATCCAGTGGATCAAACATTTCATGATTGTGTACTACTACTCTGAGGATGCATTGCACTCTTTACAGTTAGAATTCTTCTTTCCTCTCCCATTCTTTTTTAGGCCTAATAAATACGGTTCTTGCAGGGTGTTGTTGCCGGTCTCCTGGCCCAGAATGCTCTCAAATATTTGTTGAACTTTGGACAAGTTTCCCCTTACTTGGTAATTACTTGATTTTAACTGTGGTGTTGGTAATACTGAAAACTTTACTGAGGGTTGTTTTATTTGGAGGTTTCCATTTCCCCTAAATACCCGCCCTGCCCCCTGATTAACGGGAAGTTAAGCTCACTCAGTTGCGGATTCGTCCACAAAGCCTTCTCTTCTTTAGATTGTTCAGATTGTAAATACTGTTTCCTTTAGTTTCTTGCTTAAACGTGGTGCATATTATATACTCTCTCTGATTCGAAATGTAAGTCCTTTAGGACAGCGACTGTCTCCACTGTCCAGTGTGACACTTTAAATAGTGCAAAGCATTTTCCATGATAAATCTAGTAATCTCAACAATGCACCAAGTTAGACTTTCCATATATAGTTTGGCAAGTTAAAAAGGTTTGACTGGACATAATCCTAAAGCAACCTACATTTGGAATCGTAGGGAGTTTATTTGTTAGGTTGATACAAATATTTTTTGGCTGGAAAGGTTAGATCACCATGTCTCATGTTAATCCAGTATGTCCATCCCTACATTTCATATGAATGTTTTTTTAAAATCTTTTTCGTTCATCATTTGCAGGGGTATAACTCACTCAAGGATTATTTCCCTGCAATGGAAATGAGGCCAAATCCACAATGCTCGAATCCAGCATGTATTCAGAGACAGGTTTGTCTTTCCAACAAATTATTGCTATGACTATAAATGAGAAAACTGATGAAGGATTTCTAACACCATCATTTTCAGAAAGAATATATGGAATCCAAACCTGCTAGAGATGCAGCAGCAAAGACTAAGATGGAAGCTGAAGCCTCGGTAGAAGAGTCTCCTGTCCACATAGACAATGAGTGGAATATTAGGTACATCATTCGACATCAACTTAAATTTATTTTGCTCCAGAATACGGATTTATTGATTTATTTTTGTCATAAACAAATGGATGCCAACATTCCTCAAAAATATGTATTAGTTACTTAACAGTACTGTTAATATGAAAATTACTGATGCGACTTAGTGTTTCATTAGCTACCATTTCAATTCAGTGGGTTATCCACATATAGCTAATTGAGCTAATAACATTGCGATGGACCAATGGGACATTGTACCCATGTTCAAAGTTGAAACTGCATAATTTCTTGATCAACCTCATTAGCAAGATTGCATCGTAGTTGAAAATATATTTCAGAAGTTTTGACTAAATGTTTATGGCTAACCTGAACTACTCTTTTTAATAGAGTATATGATACTGAAACTAATTGGCTAGTACTTTGATGCTGGTGTCATGTGGTCATTGTATTTCCAGTATTTTGTATGTCTACTGTACAGCAAATTGACATGCTTGATTCGTAAATGTCAGTTTTGTATCATGTCTAAATTAGAATTTTTATTCTTATATGCAGTGTTGTTGATGATGAAGAAACTGGGACATCAAGCATTCGGAACACTCCACGTAAATGAAATGACATTTTGAGATCATAACAAAGTATGTTTCCTCTATGAACCGGACACCTTTTTACACTGACTTTTTACACTGAAATTCTACAGATATCCTACCAGAAGGTCTTGTCCGTGAGCTTCCAGATGCTGATTCATATGCAGAACCAGCTGCACCAGTGAGTTCCAGTGCTGTTGATGATGATCTCGAGGAGCTCCAGCGTCAACTTGATGCCCTAAACGCATCTTAGCCTTAATAAGTAGGCTAGTTCATCTGCATCTCGGCTTCTCCCCAATCCCAACTTGGATTGGGAAAGACGATTCACATACTGTTGTTTGTGCCTGTTCTAACGGAGTCGGTAAACTCACCGGATATAGCCTTTATCCGTAGCACCGTGGTCAAAGGAAAAGGGAAAAGAAAAGGGTAGCTATACTGCTTTGGGAGTTTTAGCTTACAATTTTGGTTGACATGTACATTTCTGAGCCAGGCAACTGGTTGGTACTAATGTCTGAATTTTTGTCGATTGCTAAGAAGAAATCAGAGGTCTTATAGTTGTTGGTATTCAAAGGTTTGTCTAGATCCGTCAGAGCTGCTTCAGAGGTTGTTTCACTACAGCTTCCTGTTAACTCTGATGAAAGGTTTTATCTGGTTGCGAAGCGTAAAAGTTTAATCTCCTGCTCCGTACCATCTGAGATGCGAGATGCGGTGCTGTCCTCTTGACAGGAGTCGAAGATTCAGAAGATACGTGTAGAACCGAAACTGCTTTGGGTGCGATGAGACGCTGTGAGGCGTGTGAATCTCGAGTGGTGCAATGCAAGGTCCTGTTAAGATAAAAAATACTTCATTTCAAATATATATGTCTTGGTAGTGCAATTTCTTGACAAATTGGGATAAAGTTTAATTTAGATGGGTAAAACTTAAGTGAACTCCGAAATCTACTTTTTTTCCCCCAAAAGAAGTGAAATGTACATTTGAACTGAGGGAGGGGAGTATATATAGGAGCGGAAAAATAAACTAACTCTGTGCTAAGTTACTACTACTGTTGTTTATTTATCCAAAAGACCACGCGGCCACGCCTACCTGACGAATGGGCTGATTAAGGCCGCGGGCGGTGCGTAACTAACCAACGGGGAAGGTGGGTTTGCCGACATGTCAAGTGGCGATTTGTTCCCAAATCCCAAGCCGGCCGGTTGCTGGTTGAACAACGTGTGTGACGAGGTAAGTCAAGCTAGAAATGGATAAATGTTTTCAAAGCAAATAGAAAGTGAAGGACGATCGAGCAACATGTTAACAAAAGGAAACAACGGACGGACGGAAGGAAGCATAACACGAAACCAAGCAATTATATATGGAAAGTGGATTCGGTTGAGGCTCGTTTGCGTTGGTGCATTCAGGGGAATGCTGTTGGATCGGTTCAACCTCCTGCACCGGCTTTCCTTTCCCCTGATTGTGATTGATTAATAATGTGTGCATAAAGAGCAACGCGATGATGGAACCCACGGGGGTTCGAAAGAGGCCACTTCTTTAACGGACTGCTTCCGTGGCTCACAAACCTGGAAGATCCGTGGAGGGAAGATCTTGAAGATTCTGGGATTTTAATTGATTGTTGAAGCACGTAACAAGCAATTCGGCATACATCATATCAAAAGGTGTCGGCGGGATAAGGAAGTATTTGCTCATCAAACGTTTTCCATGACCCGGCTAGGCCCTGCTGTAGTCGGAACCTTGGAGATTATGATTTTTGTTTGCGTAATTTTATTAAATTTAGTGGAGAAGATAGTAGGACTAGGGAGCATGTTAGTCAATATATATTTCACTCAATTTGGAGAAGCTAGCTTGGTTGATGCTTTGAAAGTTGGCCAATGCTTAGGTACACCATTTACCTATGAGGAGATAATATCCTAAAATTAATCTGGACCATTGATTTTTCTAAATTTAATAATTTACTAAATAAACTAATAAATTCCAAAAAACAAAAATAAAACACCCATGCCGCTTGTGATGGGAGGAAATCCTACCGGAAGGTGAAATCTTGCATGCCGCTTCCCCAAATCTTGCGCTGGACCCCGACCCTCCTTGCACGGCGCAGCCGCCAGCCAGGTGCACGCGCACCTCGTCTTCCCCATATCAATCTGATTTCTCCCTCAAACCTCGGCAACAGAATAAACGAGTGGAGTTCGACTTCACCAGGCGGGCTCCGCGCCATTCTTTCAGGATCAGCTAATTTGAGTAGTAGAATAAACGAGTGGAGTTTGTATTCCGAAGATGTGCTGCGTGTTCATAGAATAAATTGTGGAGTTTGTATTCCGAAGATTAGCCTAGCTGCATGCTTGTAATTTGCCTACAAGGCAGAACTTCAGGATTTAGCATTCATGAGCACTAAACTTTTTGACAGGCTTGCAGGATAGCTTTGTCGTCCAGTTCACCGGCGCCGGTCATGGCGCCTCACGCTCGCCGCCGGCAATTCAAACCACGCCCTATATTTGATTACTTAACTGTGTTCTATGGGCTTTAGGGTTGATAATGGGCAGCTCCTTGGTGTCACGGTTTTTGCACATTCACGCATGAATTTTGGCTCTTGCATGCTGGTGAATTTTGGATCTTGCATGTCATGAATTTCGGCTGCAGAAATATAAATAAAAAATATTTCCATATTATTTACAAAAAAATATATGCCGTGAATCCAAGTACAAAAATATAAATAAAAAATTTCACATAATTGCATGCATCAAACAAATCTTAACAACCAAATCTTAAAAAAGATTTTTAATATTTCAAATCTCCCTTATTTACCCTATTTTTATAAAATAAAAATTCAATAAATACTATTACCTCCTAGGAGGTAATAGATGACCGTGACCGTTGGATCGGAATAAATGGACGGTTCACGGTCATTTCGGAGTACCGTAGCAAAAGCCTTGAAAGTTTGCATGTTTCCTTTGTCTTTAACCAGGACTGCTTTCTCTTGGTTTGCTTCTTTGGCTCCCAGCTCAATCAATTCATGGTTTAATTTGAAGAAGTTTCATGAACACTTTTTCTCCATCTCTAATGAAAACTTGAACTTTGTCAATTGGCACCAGTTAAGCAACAACATGATGAATCCATTATTGACTACTTTAGAATGTTTAGAGGCAACAAAAATCTATTCTTCAATGCTTTTATCGCTGAGAAAGATTTGACTGACTTGGTTTTCAGTGGTTTGCGCTCTCACTTGAAACAAAAGTTTGAGACTCTTGATTTCTTTAGTGTGAATCAAGTAATGGAGCAAGCTTTTGCTATTGAAAGTAGAAGTAGAAATGCTAGAGAGTATCAAAAGCAACATTGTTCTAATGTGCATGCCATAGAGTACTATTTGGATAGTTTGGATGATGAATCTAATGAATGTTATCTTGCTGAAATAGCATGGTCTCCTACTTCAAAAAATGCCATGATTCTATCTCTTAAGCCGATTCACAAGAATCAGAAAGATGATATGAAATTTACCTTTGATTCGACGACTAAGTGTGATAATTTTTTAAATAGCTTAGAAATGGATATATTAGATTGTCTCGTCCTTTGCCATCACATGAGGAATTAAAAAGAAGAGCTTATTGTAAATGACCATAATTTCAGTTCTCACACCATTGATGATTGTAATGTTTTTCGTCGGCAGGTCCAATCAGCTTTCAATGGGGGATGATTAACTCTAGGTGAGATGCATGTTGATAAAGCTCCCTTCCACGTAAACGTGCCATATTGCAACAATCTGGTCATTTTAGTTTGGCTGGATTAAACTAAATCAATCGCTAGGAAGAATGTGGTGATCGGTGAGCCAAGGAAGGATGAGAAGAAAGAGGCTTGCCTCCAAGTTGCTTTTTAGGGAGTCCTAAACATTAGAGTTAGTAGCTAGCTTATACATCTCATGTCATTGACACTTCAATATGTGAACCCCACACATCTAACTGATTTTTATTCTATACCTTCTCTCATCCCTCTCTCAGTCTTTATGAGCAGGCCCACAGTCTACCTCATTTTCTAATTGAGATGTGTGTTGAGATAAGAGATAATCTCTTCTCTTTTCCATATTTTCTCTTCCATGTAGGAAAAATGCTAGACATGGATTCCTATAAGCTAGCTGATGTTGAACTATTTGGGATGCCCATAGAATGATAAGATGGGCAAGAACAAGCTCACAATTACCATTGGTTCTTCTCCCGCAAGAAAAGACTAGCAAAAAATGAGCCTCGGAAGCAAGGAAGTGGCGGCGAAGTAGTGCTAGAGATGGCCAAACCGGTCAGGCCAATTCCCCAAATCACCAAGCCGGTTCTATAGCAGTAGAGGCAGCCAGGCCGGCCACTAGATCCGGCCGGACCGGGTTTGCTGGTCTAGGGACTCCCGGGAGGCATTTGCGCACCTACAATGCAAGTCCATCGTCAAGATTGGCACACATGGATCCAATGTATCTAAAAATGTAGGAAAGATGGTGTGAAAAAACCGTTGCACTTTCGACAATCTTAGGGACAAATACAAAAGCGAAAAGGTTGATTCTTTAAACCGTTCCTTAAAAGTGGTCATGGCCTAACAAGATGAGTCGAAGCAAATTGTGTTAGCTTCAACTCCTCGCGTGTCTCGCTGGGGGCCTCTGGTGCAACGACCTCTTACTCATCCTATGTGGGGGTATGGTGTGTGGGTGCCATATCCACCAATGGCATCTATAACGCAACAAGCACAAGTAGTTATTGCTGGTTCTAGTGCACGTCCCTCGGTGTTTAGCTGATTAAACTTCGGCCAATCCAGCTCTAACGAGAAGCAACAACACAATCAATAGCATTGAGGACATTGCCGGCCATGTGAAAGTGAAGGTAGCAACAAGTCTGTGAGCCTAAGGAGGAAGTGCCGACTCATAAGTTGACCCTCCTTTCTATTACAATCGGCTTCACCGAAATGCCCATTGCTAAAATCAAAGAGCCGATTGTTTTTGGGAATTTAGCTCTAAAGTTTAAACCTCTAAAATTTAGAGAAGTAAATCCAAACAGGGCCTGGCGACGTGCCGACTTGTGGAGCGGCGATTTGTTCTCAAATCCCAGGCCGACCGGTTGCTGGTTGGAGAAGCACGCGCATGCATGCAGGCGGCCGCCAAGTATGCGAGCAGCGTGGCCACAGAGGCGCAACATAATAGCAACGTGTGTGACGAAATGAGTCAAGCTCGAAATGGATAAATATGTTTTGCATGCAAATAGAAAGTGAAGGACGATCTAAATAATTAAATGAAGAAACAATGGATGGAAGGAGGCATAACACGAAACCGATTGTGTATTTCTTTAAAAAAAAACCGATTATATATGGACGTCGCGACAGATCGATAGGAAAAAGTGGTTTCGTTACAGGTTCGTTTGCCCACAGGCGACAGCCGAGCAATGCAAGGAAATTGCGTTGGTGCATGTATCAGGGGGATGCTGTTGGATCGGTTCAGCGCCCCTCCTGCACCGGCTTTCCCTTCATTGATTATACATGTGCATAAAGAGCGACTCGATGGAGCCATATATCCCACGGTACCAATATTCAGTTGACGTTTTGTTTAAAGGAACTGTTTCGTTGGCTTACAAACTTGGAAGATCCTTGGAGAGTTGGAGGGAAGATCTTTGAAGATCCTTGGATTTTAAATGGATTGTTGAAGCACGTAACAGCCAATTCGGCATACATCATATCAAAAGGTGTCGGCAGGATAGGAAGTATTTGCTCATCAGACATGCATTTTCCAAAAGAATTATTACTTTATCTGTATCAAATTATAAGTCACTTTGACTATTTTAGCATAATACAATATTTATTATGTATGTGTATAGACATAACTTATATTTAGATACATAGTAAAATATATGTACCAAAAAATCAAATCGACTTATAATTTGGAATAATGAGAGTGCCATATTTGGGTCTGGTTATTTTAAACTTAACATATTCTAGATTCCACTATTTATAGAAAATAGTAAACATTTATAGTTTGAAATAGGTATTCTATAAAATATATTTCATGAGATAACACTTATTTAATTGCTATCCTAAATACTTTTTTTTTTGTAAAGATTTGGTCAAGATAAAGATGGTCTAAGTTAGTCCTCTAGATAAAAAGTGCATTCTTTTAGGAATAGAGAGAGTACATATATGCAAAACTATAGGATCACTAATAAACAGATCAAAAAAAATCTCTTATATTTTTTAGATAGTGCAATTTCAATTTTCAAAGTTCCCAAGGAAACCAACATTCAGAATTCTAGGAAAATTACTTATAAAACTTGTCATAAAGCAACAATAATCCATTTGAACCACTGCACGAGTTTTGGCTCCTTCACACTGAAGAATTGTATTTGTACTTCCTCACAACAAACTTCAAATAAGCGTGTGGATTTTTTTTGTTAGAGTTTGACACTACAGATCCAAAGTATAATATGTGGTTTCAGTGGATTTCGTTTTCCCTTTCAGTGCAATTAACCTGTTTGACTAGAGTATGTGGCGGCACTTGATCCAACACACATTGCTCTTCACATTCATCTGAATTTCCCTTTCCCATGAAAATAACACTAACATCACGCATGTACAAATCTAAATTCAGAACAATACCAAGCATAAACAAGAATTTCGTATCAGAATCAAGCAGAATATTTGGAGGACTACATTAGGGTATCCCTAGCCTTGGTCCAGAAACTTTCAAGGTCACTGTGGATATAATAAAAATGCAAAGAGAATGTTTAAGAAGCTCCCCAATAATAATTGGGCAGTGTAGCACATCTCATTGATTAGCGACAAAGCACTGATCAGGCATCCAGTACAAGCACCGAACGGGATCCTTGTCGCCCTCGTCCTCGTCCTTCACCAAAGTTTAGCTTATATATTTTAATTAAATAGGTTTTCAAAAAATTCCAGAAGAAACAGAGAATAGAGAAGCTATATATTTGGCCAGCAGTGTCAGTATCATGCATAGCAGAACAAGTCAGATGAAAAGCAACTCTAGATTATGTTAATCGAAAATCAGCTAGTCGAGAAAAGTCAAACTGAGGCAGACACAATTTATTTTTTTTAAAACAATTTGTCTCATCGTTGTCTGATCCTGACAGGAGACAGCAAACGATGGATACTACAGATCTAAGTCAATCAGGCACGTGGCCAATTTAATTTCCGGTGGGGCTTTACCATGTCCACCGTCGATCTCAGCTACACTCAGCTGCCTGCTTCCATCCATACAGCAGCTACCTTCTGACCAAGACAACTATCCTGCGCTAGTATTTCTGCTCTTTTTTATAAAAAATAAAACTATGCTTAGCCATTATTTTGATAAAAAGTGAAATTGAAATAATTTTAAAATGCATTTGGATTGAGACGATATGCTGCATGATGATGACACATTATATTTTAATGGCTAGCATAACCACCCGGACCAGTCTATATGATAGCAGTTGGTACAAAACTAGCTATCCTCAACTCCGGTTGTTTTGAGTTTTCTGTATGAGAAACTTTACGATGGTTGCAAAAAACATGGAGGTTGTTTTGACTTTTCTGTATGCCAAACTTTACAATGGTAAAAAAAAAATACATGAAGGTTGTTTTGGGTTTTTTGTATGAGAAAATTTACAATGGTTATAAGGAGGTACATCCAACCGAAAGTACCTTGGGGTGCCAAATTGGTAAGTATATAGTATCAAATTAGGTGGAACCAGTATCAAAATACGTGAAAAAAGATCTGTATTTTATTTTTGAATACGGGTAAATCAGCCATTCTAGGTTATGGCCCCCATTCTGCACCTACGCCGCCTGGCTCCTCTGCCCTTTGCGCACGTCGCCGACCCTCTTGTTCCAGGTGACTAGGTGAGCACACATTGTTTAGGATTATGAAAAGAAAAATTGGTTGGATGTTTGCATTTTCTTCCTACAGTGTCTGTTGGATTTACCGTAACTAATCAGCAACATGATTGTGTAGGATTTGATTAAAAAATTGGTTCATTTCTTAATGTTACTGCAGGTAGCGATGCAAACGTCCTTTACCAACATGTTCAACACGATATTCACTTGATGTAAGCACGTACGTGAGGCAGTGCTGGGTTTTTTTTTTCACTCTCGCAAAATAAAAAACTGTGTATTTTGATTGGGACATGTTGATTGTCTGTGGCGGCATAGCTATGCACGTAACAGCGCAATAGTTTCCACATGTTTTATGGGCAGAGAAACCATGAAATTTCAAACAGATCCTTGTCGCGTCACTGTTCTTGATCAATGCATTGTCGTTCATATCCAGAACAATCGAAGCGGAATCGACCGTTTTGGCGAGAAAACATTTTTTTAAAAGGGAAATCCATATCAGGTGTCGATTGCACCAAAGTAACTGCAGCATTATTCTATAAAGCAACATTAATTTGTTGACAATAATAAACTTGTGGAGCTGTCCTGAATGATAGTCACTACTGGCAAATTTATAAGGAAAAGTGGAAGAATCAATATGTAGTTGGCTGTCTAATCACCTTTTCTCAATGAATTTTTAATAGTGGCTTAGTCAAACGATGATGCACCAACAACCTTGTGCAAAAAGAAAAGGGCCGAGGAGATTGTATGAACTATTGGTTGGAGACACTATATATATGAGCTCTCTCAGCCATGCATATTGGTAGGAGACACTAAATATGGGCACTCTTAATTATTTGGCACACTCTGTATATCTCTAATTTAACTTGCACTAGTGCACATATGGCCTCTAGTCCCGGTTCGCAACCCCCCTCTATTCCCGGTATGCCAACCAGGGTTGCGAATCCGGGAATAAAGCCCCCCCCCCCACGTTTAGTCCCGGTTTAGTAACCAGGATTACTGGCCGACTTCTTATCCCAGTTGGTAGTGCCAACCGGGACTAAATGTGCAGGCAGCCATGGTTGCACAAGCTGTCACATCAGGCAAATTCAATCCCGGATGATATTACCAACCGGGATTGCATGTCCAGATTTTTTTCCATTTCTCTTTTCTATTTTGGTATATTTTCATTGATTATTTTGCAAATATACAAATTAACAGTGTAAATAATTAAATGCTTATATATTACAAACATCAGACGCTCGACTTCATCAAGTTCATACACATCATAAAGTTAAAATAAACTTCATCTAAACATAGTTCATTACACATATAAGTTCATCACACCTAACAACCAACACTAACTCAATGTCCTATCATTGCAACCCGCTTGAACATGTATTCGGTGAAGTGCATGTCATACATTTCATATCCTCAAACTTCACTGATATACCTCAATGCATGGACCAGTACACTCTCCTTTGCTTCACAAGTTCGTTTGCAAGGTTTACTCCAGAAGACCAACCATAGTATAGAATTTTCCGTCACAACATCAATTCTTTCCTTGATTCTCTCTGTAGTGAAAGTAGATGTACCATACTTTCAAGTGAAACCACCCATTTGATAAAGAGCTTGGGATAAAATGGCTTCAAAGCTACAACCTGCGAATGTCAGGTTGTGCACCTCAGTCTGCAAGTGTTGAAAAAAATATTGTGGTTATGATCAAAGCCATGAACATATATATACAACAACAATAATCTTATAAGTTGTAAACTGACCACATCAGCGGTGTTGTTGTCAGCAATAGATGCACAATAGGTCGCAATGTCTTGGTGGAGACCAACATCCAAAGCTCTAGACCTCATAGAAGACCAAGTTGGAATTTTGTACCCTCTTCTTTCAAGTTCATTCAAACATTCTTGAACATCATATTTTTATGATGTAAGTAAGTCAAGTTGAGGGCTGCCCCTTATAGAGATGAATTGGAGGACACTAGGTTCTCTCCCTTCCTACTAAAGGGCAATGCAAAGCCAATTCCGACTTACACTTTTCCATCCGGTGTATTGGTTTCCTTGTCTCCCACAAAATCATCCCAAAAATACCGTAATGTCTCCTTAAACCAACGAATAGGATGAATTCCATACATATAATAAATACACATATCAAAACAAGATATCTAGAGACGTGGGAACAACTTAATTAATTAAGTGAGTGAGGTCCTTACTATGCTTATATTTGGGAAGAGTCGCCTCTTCAACGTTGGTTGGAAGCCATAATTGAACACATCGTGATTTAGTGGAAGTTCAGGAGATGGCAGGTTTGCAGCCATGTCTTATAGAAAACCACACAATGTAAAAGAATGAAAACAATATACAAGCTTGTTCAATGTAATCATGTTCATATATGCAAAGTAAATAATCAGTGACTAAATTAAGCCAACATATACAAGAATGTTTCATTTCCACAAGTCTTAACCAAAACAAAATTACATATATATTGCTATAAATTTAGATTGCATAACATAAAATACTTTAAAATAAATTATGACAGAAACAAAATAAATTTAGAAGATGAACATGACAGAAACACACCTGCGGCTGCGGAGTGGCGGTGAGGGAGGGGGGCCCGAGAGGTGGCGCGTAGAGACGGTGCGGGGGAGAGGGGCCGGCGAGGTGGCGGTGCACGTCGACGGCGCAGTGGAGGTCGGAGCTAGGGCTCCCAGGCGGCCGGGTGGCGGACATCGGGGCGGTGGAGTCGGGGGCGGCGGCGTCGGTTGCGTTGGGGCGGGGGAGGTTAACGGCGCGGTGGCGGTCAAGGCGCGTGGTGGAAGTCAGAGCTAGGGCTCCCAGGCAGCCGGGTGGCGGACGTCGGGGTGGCGGAGTCAGGCGAGTCGGGGTGGCAGCGTCGGGTGCGTCGGGGCAGGAGAGGTCGGACGCATCGGGGCGTCGAGGGGGCGGAGTTGGGCGAGTCGGGACGGTGGCGTCGGGGCGGGGAGGTCGACAGCACGGTGGAGGTCGGGAGCGGTGGAGGTCGGGAGCGTCGGGGTGCGTCGGTGCATCAGGGCGGATCTAGTGGAAGGCGTCGAGGATGTGGTGGTGGCCGGGATGGTGGTTGGGAGGAAGGAGAGAATGGTGGCGACGGGGTGGAAGGAGGGTTTAGAGGGTAGGGATGGGCCTTTAATCCCGGGTTGGGTCGCCAACCGGGATTGTTAGGCCTTTAGTCCTGGTTGGTAACCCAAACCGGGACAACAGAGGCCTGTTTTGGCACAGAGCCAAAATTTTAGCGACTGCCAATTTCATTTCTTGCTCCCACCTAGCCAACACAGATAAACAACCGGTTGGTTTTTTTATAAATTGATTTCTTTTTTTTAGTTTCAAAATAAATATATAAAAATATGAATAAATTTTGTTAAATATTTTATTTTAATATTTGAATTTTTTTGTGATATATATATGTATTTATATTACTCATTGGCCATACCATAATATCCATCACAAATTGGGTTCAGCATCTCCATACAAATAGAAGTAATTAAGCTAATAAAACATCACAGAACAAATTGTGTAGACATAAGTTATTACATGACCAAATTAAAACATGAAGCTTACAAACTGGACACAACTCTAATCAACCTAGCTAAATCAACTCTAATCACTACCAGAATCATTGTTGTTATTTTGGATCGGGCATCTCACTTTGGCCCACCGCTGTGCCCATCGAATGTGGTTGATGTCTCCGATCGTGAATCCCCTCTCAGTATCGATGTAGTGCAGCGCGTGTACGATTGCACTCTCCCGTACCACGTCAGACAAAATATTAGCTACACTGTAGACGTAACCTACTGAAATATCACTGCCTCTGAGAGTGAACCTTATGTAGAACTATTTGCTTGCTGCAGTATTCTGGCAAGTTTGGTCAATCCAATCTCAATCATACTCGAAATGATTCGTAACTTGGTCTAGAATGGCCAGCAAGCCACATGAAACATGGGTAAGACCATTGTAACGCAAAGCTAGCTCCTTGTAGAATGAGAAATCAAACACATTGTTATAGCCAACTTGTCAAAGTGAGTCTAAACAGAGTGCGGCGACACTGCGCTGGGCTGCCCTCACATTTGCGCTCTCTACTCCCGTCCGATGGATATTGTGCCTAGGAGCATTTGAGAGTTGGCTCTTGGAAGGGATGGTAAACTGAAGGTCACACTGCCAGCGCCGAGAATTGGGAACAAGTTCCGTCTCACAT
This sequence comes from Bothriochloa decipiens, assembly GCA_023333625.1. NCBI lineage: Eukaryota > Viridiplantae > Streptophyta > Magnoliopsida > Poales > Poaceae > Bothriochloa > Bothriochloa decipiens. Next base: position 25,544,692 of record CM041637.1, on the reverse strand, counting down.
CGATATTCTTGGCATTGAACGTGCTAAGTGTTGAGTTTAGCAAAATAAACACAAATAATCTCATGCACATAATTATATTTAGAATATTAGAGAAATATGAATACCAATGAAATATCCCGGAGCCATTGTTTGAAGAGCAGTGAATTACTTTGCGCGTAATTCACCGATTTCACCGCGTGACTTCACATTCATGTACAAATGTATGTACAATAAATAAAAATAAATTCACCATCTCGACTTAACCATGGAATGAAATAATTATTTACCATTAAAAGATTCAAAATTATATGAATAAAAGTTGCTGACCTTTTGAAAAGGATGATGCACAGTGCAAAGCTTGCTCCCCAAGCAAGAACACATGTAGCCGTTTGAATTATTTTGGGATGTCTCGAGCGGGGAAACAAGAGGGATATATATAGGGAAACATAGTCCCGGTTGGTTATTCCAACCAGGACTAGATCAGGGCCAATAGTCCTATAAAAGTTAGGATTAAATGTGTCCGCCCTGCTACGCGCTTACAAAAGCTGCGTTTGAAGCCGTTGGAAAGGCTTTAGTCCCGGTTGAAAACATCAACCGAGATTAATCAAGTTTTTTGTCCCGGGCCAAAAAATGACCAGGACTAAAGATCTGAATCAAAATCCATTTCTCTACTAGCGTTGCGGACTAGACATATTTTAGCTTTACAGGATCATATCTAGCTATATGCCATTATCTAAAAAATATCTAGCATATGCATTCATGTATATGTCTTAATTTTTCTCAGCAAGGTTCATGATAGAGTATTTTATACTAATTTTGATTATCGGCCGCTTTGAATGTTCTTCTTTTATATTTACATTATGCTATTCTTCAGACTTATTTGCTGTAAATAAGTGTACTTATCAGATTTAGTGAGTTTCCTCAGGAAGAGGTTCGAGATTATGACACCAAGAAATAAACAAGTACATTCAAAATATAAAATAATTTAAACAAAACCACATGTTTCTAGTGTGCAAACTCACTCTCTATATATGTGCAATTATAGCCTTATAGATTTAAACATTAACACTCCGGTTATAAAATGAATACGTAGAGTAACCAAAATGAATATTACTAGCTACTCACTTCATCCTTAAATACAATAATAATTGACACTTTAGTACCCTCAATTTCTTAGCGACTTTGCCGTACACAACTCTTCTAAGCTATTTAATATTTTTTGATGAATTCTTCTTGATTACCTTACATTGTATTGAGGGCCTTCCGCTCCATCACCTTCCATTCTTCATTGGTTGTGTTCTCGGGCTTGGTGACCTCAATAAGTCCTTGTTGGACAAGCACGTTTCTTACCATGCATTGCCACACACTGAAATTTCCTTCGCCATTACACTACCCCAGCTAAGTTTTTCCGTGACGGTCGGATCCATCAGGGAAAGTGGCAAAACTGTCAGGAAAGATCACCCGTGATTGTTACCGTTAGGGATGACCTGTCAGAGGAAAAATGGCACGGAAAGTCAGCTTTCCCTAATGGAAAATTGTCACGAAATAGTTCCTGACGATCTGTACTCTCATGGAAAGTCTTCTGCGTCGGTTGCATGTACTCGAAGATGGATCTCGCTAGGGTCATGGACTCGGAGTGCCTCCATGTCATGGATCCGCTAGATCCTAGCCTCTTTGCTGCATGGGCCATGGGCGTCAAGTACCTCCGATGTGGCTGCAACACCATGGACGGGCATGGGGAGGAACAAGGGCTCACCTCGCTGGATCTTGGCAAGGCAAAGGCGGTGTCCAACGTACCTGCGTTGGGACACCCTTCGTTGTAATCTCGCCCGCTCATGGCTTCTGGATCTGCCACATCGAAATCCTCCCCCAAGGGTTCACCTCGCTGGATCTTGGCGAGGCAAAGGCGGTGTCGACCGTGCCTGCGTTGGGACACTGTTCGTTGGAATCTCGCCCGCTCATGGCTTCTAGATCTGCCACATCGAAATCCTCCCCCATGACCGACACTATGTGGGAAGCAGATGGAGAAGCCATGAGAGGGGAATAAAGCAAGGGGGACAAGGGGGCTTGCCTCACTGGATCCCAAGGGCGAGCAGCAGCAACGTCCTCGCCTGCGCTGTGCCATGCTCTGCTGCCGTCCACCGAGAAAGAGAGAGAGAGAGAGAGAGAGAGAGAGTAGAGAATGGGGGGAGAAATTGGGAGGAGATGAGGAGAGTCGTCCAGTTAAAGGGTAAGGATGGCAAAATTTTCGCCCAGGTGCGCGTTTCCAACTGCGCCATTCTTTTTGCCCTCCACACTAACATGTGGGCCATGGCAAGGCTCAAAACGCGCGCATATGGTTTTTCGAGGGTGCGTACCCTATCTCTGACAGTGAGGATGGTTTTCACGTCAGTTTTGCCGCAAACTTCAGGGAACGATTGCCGCCCCTGACGGGAGGTCGGGGCCGCGGGGAGTAGTGTAGACCGCAGGGAGAAAATTGGGCTGGGGTAGTGTTACATTTCTTTATATGCTTCCACATCCATGCCATGTTATTTTATTTGTGCTTCCTAGCTTTGCTGACATTCGTACTGACAAAATCAAATAAACCAAAATTTGGCTCTAATACCACTACAACTCAGCAAAGAAAGCTAAACAACTAGGTAACAACAAAACTAAATATTCAGGAAACAGATAGAGGCAGCCCACATGGCACTAAACTCAAAATCTATACTACACGCCCACGAGCATCGACCAGCGAAGGGCACCATCATTTGAGTTCCTCCTGAGCTTTCATCTACCTGTATTGCATGTGGAAGTATAGAATTGTTGCCTTCAGCACCTCTGTGCCTTGAATAATATGCTCCTTCAGGTATTCATTTCGCAGGCCTGCCTAGTATGCAAGGAAAGAGCAAATCAAACAATATTTAATCCTTTTATTATCAAAGCACACTGAATTTCTAACATGCCAAATGGCCCAGCAGGTAGCAGCCAAACAAACAACATGCAAAGACGGCGCCTGGGGTAAAATTATTTGAACCCAGGCCCAATATTGGCTAGATTGTTTGGTCTGCAATCAGACCCCAAAGCATGTGCGAGTGAGCTCCAAACGTACTTTGCAGTAGGGCATTCAAAGAACAAGTGTTGACATGTTTTATTTTCATTACATAAAGCACAAAAAAGCCTTTTAATTTGCGCTTTGTCAGATTATCTTTCGTGAGGATAGCATACTAATTCACTAACCACATAAAAATATTAATTTTTAATGGAATTTCAGTTTTCTAGATTTTTTATAGCTCGGACCATACTCATGTCTATAAAGATGCTTGTAAATAGATTTCATAGAAAATTGTCCAGTTTTCTGCCAATTCCATTTAGCATGATCACTACTAGAGTTGGTGCTATAATGAAATATAATGTCATATAATCTTCTAAGTTGACATTGGAGATCCTCATACAACCATCTCCTAAAGGAGAGTATCCGATTCTTGCTTGATATAACAATGTTGTGTAACAAACTATCTAGACTAATCCTTTTATATGCTCCTAATTGCTCATTACAAAAACCCATGTTGTTGTTGGCATGGTTGATGCCTATGGCCTCCATCACCTTATTTATATAGTCCACTCCAAGGCCCCCCATTCATGTACGTATGAGTCCTATCCTTGGTACTCTGTCCGTTTCAAATTATAAAAAAAATTTACTTTTCTATATAGATTGATTTATTATATATATATAAACGATGTATATCTAAGTTCATATAAATACTTATGTATCTAGAAAATTAAAAATGTCTTATAATTTAGAATGGAATGAAGGCGTAAGATTCTACACTCAAATTCTAACAGAACTAGAAAGCCTAATAACTCATCACTTTTTAGACCTAGTTTTAGAAGATTTGAGTTGCCATACAACATTGATGAGGTATACGACTTTGTTTTAGAAATCTTTTATATGACGTTCTGAGATATTCAATCTAAGGTTCACCCAAGGATGGCAAAAATAAAAAGAATTCTAAATGCTATTATTAATAGACATAATAGTGTGATGGTAATAAAATCATAGAAATCACATGGATAAAAAGCACGTGACTTGGCTACTCCCTCTGTCTTGTGAACTTTCTTAATCTTGACTAGGTTTTTGTAAAAAGCATTAGCAAAACTTGTATATCCAGAGAAGTTTATTGTGAAAATAGATTCAATGACCTAACACAAGTACCATATCAAATTTCTATCTTGAGATGCAATAATGATAGTTAGAAAGAAATGAAGGAAGCAAGTAGGTAGCTTGAGGGTTTCCTCCTGTGACCCTTCCCATGAGATGGAGAGAGAAGCTTCGGATCCCCAATCGAACACTAAATCCTCATCAGGTCATCCTACGGCGCCCCTGCGTCCTCCTCTAATGGCTCCACTTTCTCCTCTCGTATCCTCCTTCGTTGCCATCGTCCGACCAATTCCTATTCTTCGTTCTCTTCTTCCATGGCGACAGCTTCGCCCACTCGTCCTCAATGTAGCACGGCCATTTACGACAACCTGTGTCGCCGGTTTGTGAAGTTGAGCTAGGGTGTCATGGTATTCGTCAACAACCGGCACACCCTCGAGCACTGGTACCCGTGCGCTCCTCAATCCTACTGGACTAGATCTGCAAGCAGGTGAACTCTCCAACATGTTGGAATGTTCATCAGCATCTTTTCTCGCTGATTCTTGATGTTGTGCATACAATTTATGCTTCTCACTTTGGGGTCTTGTGACTGATTTGGTGCTGAAAACCATGAAAGCCTGGAGTCAAATTGGTATGTATTGGATAGTTGGTTGGATGCCAAAATAGGTGAAAATTGTGGAAATTAGGTGACAGGGATTGTGAGGAATGGGTAGGATGTGCTTGGGGAAATGTTGAGGGAATTTGAGGAGGGGAGTCTTGTGTACTACTCCCTAAATGCTGGCTTGAGGAGCCTTAGTTCGAAAGGTACATGTAACCTCTATTGGCAGGATCCATCTCGTGTAGAGAAGTTTGGTGGTGTAGTGATATATCATGAGTTTGCCTCTATTTTGTAGATGAAGCAGCACCAACAACGATAGGAAACCGTACATGAATAAAGAGGAGCTATGGCTGGAAAATGGATTCAAAGAAGTGGCTACTACAGGAGGACCAATGGCTTAGAATACAATGGCTGAAATCAGATAACTCTTCATTTTTTTAATGCAAGCTCTATACAAATATTATTGATTATTTCCTTCCTACCGGAAGTAGTACTACTACCTAGTATTTGTTACTCCATCCCCCTACAGTGTATCCATCTGATAGCAAGAATGCACTAACTACTTCCCACCCCCTTGCTACCCCATTGTGAGTGCCCTTAGACATCTAGATGCTCAAATTTAAGAGGGGGGGGGGGGGGGAATCCCTTGTTGTTACAACCTTGAGTTTTGATTGATACAATAGTTTTATTTTGAAGGTTTTCCCTAATTGATAGTGACTTTGTGCCGTGGTTAATTTGAGACCATATATGCATGCACAATAGGGAGTTTGAAGTAAGTATCGTAATCACTGGCCTTGTTATGTCCAGAATAAATCATGAGAGTTTCATGAGAAAGCCTTCTAAATTGCAGGCTACTACATATTTTAATCTGAGAAAGCAGTTCATAAGATCCTAGAAGTCAATATATAGCAATTCATCAACTTAGGGGGTGTTTGGGACTGCTCCGCTCTAATTTCTTCAGCTCTGCTCCAGCTCTACGATGCCAAACACATCCAACTCCAGGAACTCCGCTCCGTAAAAAAGGTGAAGCTGGAGGCCAACTCCACGTTTTTTCTGGAGCACCTCAGGAGGTACTCCACGTTTTGGAGTTTTGTACTTCCACATGGAGTTGTGAGTAATTACCCACCTTGCCATTCATTAAGTACCTTGTGTCACTTTGGTCGGCCTGTTTAGACTTTAGAGCGAGACCGCCGACGTCGAGTGCACTAGCTGCGACATGCACGCCATCATGCATGGTGGCCAAGCTCTGCGTAGAAGCATGGAAGCCCTCGTTGTTGCGGATTTTAATTTCCTTGCCCATCAATTTGGCAAGTCTGATGCCTGGTGCGGTATACGATGCACTAGTGTGTTAAGTTATCTGCTAGGTGCTTTAATTTTGTGCAACATGAATACTACCACTCGACGGCAGATTTACGGTTCTTCAAAAAAATTAAAACTATGTAGCTCTATTATTTGTTTTCTATTTATTTCATGCAATGTCAATCAGGGGCATGAGTGACCATTTGCATGAAAACAACTTGTTTCTGGAGCTGGAGCAGAGCTATGTGCCAAACAGTACCATCTGCTCCGCAAACTCCACGATTGATTGTAGCTTAGTTTTGCGTCTTCGACAAACCAGGTGGATATCTTGAGTTGTGACTATACCAATAATATGCGGGTTTCATTCTCTCACAAGCGTTCTATAGTTAGCGTAGAAATGACAACAGGTATAGTATAGGTTTTGCCAGTCCAAATTCATGGCCATGAAAATAAATTGAACCGATTAAGAAACAGGACTGTCGCCGGTTAAAGAACAGATTCATGCTCACTTGAGCCATGGGTACCCAACCGGTAACCCATACCTACAACAATAAGCACGTACACTACGTTACCAAGCATATAATACATATAATATATATTCACAATTGCCAAATATTTATGCATGTATCCATAATAATACATAGTGCAATGAAAAATAACATAAGTGACAAGTCATGTTTCACAAACTATACAACAACCAGCGCCACCATGTTGTCAAAAAAAAAAACGGTGCCACCATAGTTCATATATTAATGATATACATATACCGATCAGTCAGATCTCAGCCTCTCAAATACAGTATGACGCGTAAGATCGAGCGTTCATCCGTAACAGAGATGTGCAAGCATTCATGCCTCATACATATACACCTCTACAACGAGTGGTTTAAAGAAACCCATGGGTTTGTAGTTTGGGTACTATACCCCTAGATCCATGTCCACAAATCGATTGGGTCTAGTTTTTTTTTTCTCCATTAACAAGCTCATGGATAGAGCAGCAACCGACCATATGTATGTACTTAACTTATAATAATACACTAAAAACCCATTGGATTTTGGATTTTTTTATTGAAAATAAATTCACAGAACCTAACATAACAATGTTAAAGAAAATGAAATCCTCTCGTGATGAAAACGAAAGACGGAAGAAGAGGAGAGAAAAAAAAATCCATTTAGCTACGGCATATCGCAGGTTGTAGCGCACATGCATGCAGCTGATATGTGCACGAAACCACAAGAGACGCCTGTCCAATAGCGGTGCAGCGGCCGCAGTTGTCACCGCAGCGGCAGGCCCGGACCGCCAAGCGGGGAAGGCAAAGGTAACAATGCGGACACGCCTCCCCCGCCTCCCTACCCTCCAACTCCACCAGCCAACCAAACCCGTGCGCAAGCGCAACGCAACAGGCGGCACGCAACGCAGCCTCCTCTCCTTCACAAGACCACCGGAAAAATCCTATAAAACGACGCGCCCATCCTCCCCCGACGTCGTAGCTCCTTCTCCTACACAGAAACGCCGACGCCCCCGACCAAAAAACCGCCACCACACACGACCAAATCTTTTCCTCTCCATCCACAGGCAACTCCCAACCCAACATCAGCTCGTCGAGAGATCTAGTCGTCGCCGGCCCGCCGGTATATACACGCAAGAAAGCCAAGGAAAACACTCCTCTCCCTCTTGCTTAATTCTCTACCATATATCCAAGCTAGAACCAAAGCTGAGCTTGCGACCTGGCAACCACTTCTACAACTTGGCCGGGCTACACGTACGACTCAAGCAGCTAGCAGGATGGTGGCGCCGGTGGTGATCGCGTCGGCGGGGCTGGGCATGCTGGCCGGCGTGGCGATGGCGAACCGGTCCCTTGGCGGGGACGGGCTCCCGGCGGCCTCCAGGTGGGACGCGCGCCCGCGCTGCGCCACGTGCGGCGGCTCCGGCCGCGTCGAGTGCATGTGCAACCGCTGGTCCGACGGCGACTCCGGCTGCCGGACCTGCGCGGGGTCTGGGAGGATGCCCTGCCGCAGCTGCGGTGGGTCCGGCACCGGCAGGCCGCTCCCGGCGCGGCTCATCATCCAGCACCAGAAGCCGCAGCCGCCGGCCGGCGGCAACTGACGGTGGAATATGATTGTCGCAGGCGAGGTGCAACGCATATATCCAAGAAATCAGTTAAGCGTACTGCGATATGATCCTCCTCTAGCTAGCTAGTTAATTATATATATGTATATACGTCCGATCCATTCGTGTGGATGATATGCGCGCATGTTGTATACTATGTACATGTCTCTCTTCTTCAAGATCGACTAGTTGTAATTGAGCTGTGAGCATACTGGGTGCTGCTGGTGTTCATCAGTTAACTTGCAAATTACACCACACAAAAAGGAAGAAGAGAAAACAGAGTGGAAATGAATTTTTTCGGAGATCTAATTAAGAACAGCATGATTGAGAGGGGAGGGCAGGTGATTATGAACACAGTTTTGTTGGAAAGGTTCTAGTAAGTGTGGTGGATGTGTAATATATTATGTATATGCTTAGATTCGTTAATATTATATATGCACCCACATAATGATGATTTACATAGATTCCATATATTGGATGCTCTATATTTCATTTCTTGTTAGTGCTTCAGATCTATCTTTTCTGTTAGTGGATTCCTTTAATTAATATCATATTGTTCTCCGTGGTTCGGGATCTAATTCTCTTTCAACTTTGTGCTGTTTTTTTTTTTTGTTGCTGCTGATTGGTGAGCATCGTTCTCATGCTTT
>CM041637.1:25501425-25520922 GCA_023333625.1 Bothriochloa decipiens | reverse complement strand
TGCGTGTGTGGATTTGAACTAAATTGCTTCCGCTTATTTTGAAATTTGAATTTAGGTTGTAATAACTTTATTCGTACTCCGATGATTTAAACTATGTGCGAACTATGTACTTGTGAATGGGAACGCTAAACTATTACGATCTTGGTCGTGCCGGAAAAGTTTGAAATCCTTCGAAATTTCGGTATGACTACCGGGTTTATTAGGTCTCAATCATGTAGTTTGCCGCGCTAATGGTGAATTATGTGCTTGTGCTCTAATAAATTGGTCGATTCTGTTTACCAAAATTTACAGTTTGCCAAAATTTACTTAGCAAATCTTATGATTTGGCAACTCCCTAAAACATATGGTAAGTTGAAAAATAAACTCTCTGCAACAGTTTGTCATTTAGACTTGGTAAAATAAAAAATAGGTCCACAAACTCCTACTAGACCAACTGAATTACTCGCTCTCGCTGCTGAATAAAAAAAAACTATGGTTTCTGTTGAATAAATAAAGGTTCGGATGAAGTAAAAAAACAAACTCAAGGTACTTCGACCATGCTCGTCCACACCAGCAGCATCATCAGGCAGCAGACAACCTGCTCGTCCACACCTAGCGACAATTCTAAATGAAACAAAGGTTCTGCTGCATGAAATAGTACTACAATAGATCAGAACATTGTTGGAACATGAAGGTAGGCTCGAGTGGATGACAGTCAAGAATCCATACACAAACCTATTCGTAGCAGCATCAGACAACCCTAATCTACGGCAGCAGCTGTACCCACCACTGCTACACAAATCTTTTCCATGACGGGCGAAAACCATTTTTCGCAGCGGACAATGACGTTCCACGGATGACAGATCACGGTTAATCGTGACCTCACCGTGGCGGGAGCCTGTGCCCACTGCGGAAGTTCTATTTACCGCAGCGGGCAACATACATAACCACAGTGGACACCTTATGTTGTCCGCTGCGGTAAATAGTTTCGAAAAAACAAAACAAAGCCTGAACCAGCCAGCAAGCCCGTTTCCAGACCCACCGGCGAGCCCGTTTTTGAGCCCGAAACCCTAGCACCGCCAGTATCTTCGTGTCGTCGCCGTTGTATCACCGGTGAAGATCTGGCCACCGTTCGTCGATGGCCAGCACGGGTGCAGATCTGGCCACCAGCGGCGGATCCGGCCTCCTCGGCCACGCCACTGCCGAATCCACCGGCGGACCCTAGCGCCTATGCCCACCGAGCCCATGCCCAGGCCCGACGAGCCCATCCAGGCTACCGTCGGTAGCACTCATGACGTCGGTGCCGCCACGCCTGGACCGGGGACGCCTGGATCCGCTCGACCCGCGCGCGTAGGGAGGCTGCCGCTCCACGGTCGCCCCGTGCGGCCTCGCCTCACGCTGCTGTCGCACCGCTGGTAAAGGGGAGGAAGAGGGGCGCCATCGGTGAAGGCGATGAAGAGGGGCGCATCCGCTGGATCCACCGCGCCCTGCTCACTGGAGAAGGGGATGGAGGCCACCTCCGTCCGCCGTGCCCCGCCCTGCTCGGTGAAGGGGGACGAGGAGGATGGGGCCGCCATCACGCGCCGTCGTCGCCTGGCCGCCATTAGCGCACGGCAGCTTCACCGGTTCTGGTCGCCGTCGGGACTCCACCGCCGCCATCGCTCCGCCGCGGGTGCTGCCTGAGCCCGCGCAGCCATGGCTCTGCCCGGGAGCCCCTCACGCCGGTGTGAGAGGAGTGGGTGAAGTGGAGTTCGAGAGGCGGAGGCGCTCTGCGGGGGCGGGGAGAGGAGTGGAGGCGCGCTGCGGGGGCAGGGCCGAGAGGGGCGGAGGCGCGCTGTCGGGGGCGGGGAGCTACGGGGGTAGGGAGATGAGTGGGTCAAGTGGAGGCCGAAAACCCTAACTTGTGCTTTTATACTTAGTCCGGTATTAGGCCTCGCCCTGGGTCTGATGGGTCGGCCTTTTATCATGGCGGTCCATATAATATGCCCGCTATGGTAAATCGATTTACCGTAGCGGGCACCTTAAGACGTCCGCCACGGGAAATACCTATTTTTCGTGGCGGGCACTTTAAGATGCCTGCTGCGGTAAATCGATTTACCGCAGCGGGCACCTTAAGATGCCCGCTGCGTTAAATGCCGATTTATCGCATCGGGCTTGTTACGTTGCTCGCTACGGTTAATCATTAACCGCAGCGGGCGCGTCGCCCGGCCGGGCACCGAATAATCGTGGTGGGTAAAAGGAGCGCCCGCCACGGAGTGAACAGTACCGTCGCCGCGGAAGTTCTTTTATGTAGTAGTGCACTGGACTATCAGGACCAACCGGCATCCCATCAGAGCTGCCCGTCCACTCTACCAGCAGGTCACAACATCGTTACTGTGTCAAATCCAAGCATCAGGTGATGTCGTCCAATAACAGCAGCACGACCAAAACGTACAAGCAAGGGACACGAACATGCCCATCAATCCTATGAACTCAAATGAATCAACTGAATGGTATACTAATATGTATCTCTAAGAGTTTTGCATCGGACCCCTGGGCTTTCGATAAAACAACTAAGGCCATATATAAAAAGCTATGTGTCTAGACATTTTGCATTAGGATCCAGAAAGTGTAATAAAATTGCGTAACTGTACTTGATGGAGCAGAGGACGTCAGGCTCCTGCTGAGGGCGACGAGGACGCCGGCGGATTCCGATCGAGCTGCAATCAAATGGTTTCCCATCGTGGGGATTGATGCACAGGCTTCGTGGCCGGCCGACGAGGAGCAATCGGTGGCGACAAGGAGCCCCGATTATTTCACGGAGTCGGACGACGGTGCTGATCAAGAAGTCACGCATAGTTGCGCCAGTGGCCGAGGATGACGTGGACCGCGGCGTGCCTTCCCCTTCTTCCTACGTGCCAGTTTCCTGCAGGGTTGATCAGGAAATAGGCCGGCCGGACTTGCCGCGCGCGGGAGAGAGTCGCGATGCACAGTCGTATACGCGCGCGGAGGGGAGTTTTAGTAAGTTAAAAAAATTGGCAAGTTTATTTGGCAAACTGTTGGACAATGAATTTTGCTTGTTTTGATAAATTTTGAGGATGACAACTTCATTTACCAAACTGTTGGAGATGCTATAAAGTTTGTTACTGTTTAATAGTTGACATTAAAATTATTAATGCATCACACATGTCTCACTACCATCAAGACTATACTATAATTACAGGGACATGGAATCTCCATCATATGATTCGATAATAAATACAACAATGGAAAAACCATACATATAGTAGATAAAGAACAAGTCAATACACAAACCAGCAAGTGTCATAAACTATAGACTGAAGTCCATAGAAACCTAATTGTTCTTGATAACAGTAATACAAACCAAGTCAATCACACACACACCCCTACTGGTTATTACTCCCACTGGTCCCAGTTTATGAGGTGCAGTTAAACATGACAAAGCCTCAAATTACAATTTGATCATTCATTTATTTTATATTTATATTTTTTATGATTATCAAATTATGATCATTTGATAGTATATTTAATTATAAATCTAATGTAAAGTTTCTATTAGAATAAATAAAAAAATTGTGGGTCTAATTATTTATAAAATATTATGAAGATCTTGATCGATATACGTGTGCATCTTATTACAAACTGAACTTGAGGTAGTACGTTAGTAAGTGAATATCTCTGATTGTGTAGCCGGGAACAACATTTAAGTAAATCAAATCAATGCACGCATTAGTGCATTATCTTTTGCTTCACAAGTCCAAGCACATGGTATTCAAAAGATGGACCGTATTTTTCTTTGTATTAATGGACTAGGTAAGCAAGACAAGATTGATAACATTGTCGTGACACAAGAACTGCCACAACGGATGTGACACACTTGTGAGGTGTGCTAACAAGGCAGCTCAAAAAAAAAATACAACCGCAATATGTCAATAAAATTGGCGCATCAACATCGATCTGAACAACAAAATCAATATCCCCTCTTTTGCCCTCCATCTGTAACCCGAATTGTCTAACTCCAACACTCATGATACCATATACACCAAAAGTGGGCAGTTCAAGGGGAGTAAATCCTACCCTTTACTTATCTCTATGATTTTTGGTGTCCCAAAATGCATCTTTGTTCAACTACATTTCCTTCATCCTATCTAACACCATGAGGAAATTCATTGGTACAATTCCCAAACACAAACTATTGATTTTTTGACCGAAGTCAGCATAGGAACCTCATACCTATTTTTTTATTTTTTTAATATTGCAGACCTGTTTAAATTCGCTCCCACGGGGAGTCGAACTCAGGTCTGCTGGGTGCTATTTAGGTGCTCTAACCAATAGGCTAGAGGCCCTTTCGCAACACAAACTATTGATTCAATGGTGCCTTGTTACATGTGCACTTTTGTCTTTAACTTATAATCTTGAGGACAAATGTTCTAACTATTATACATGCTTCTTATAGTGTAACTTCAAAGTTGCTTTTACACATTTGTGATTTATGTTAACCCATTCCACCAATATCTGAGTAAGTAGGTGTCTGATTCTCCCATTCATAGGATCCATTTTTATTTTAAGTGACCTCCTTTATGCTTTTAACTTGGTCAACCCTATTGCCTTCATCAATCGTATATGGTGTGGATTGCCATGACTTCACTTGGCCTCTTTGATCCTCTACTACAAACCTCCCTCTTGTCCTAAATATTCATTATTGTTGACATCCACACATTTGGTTTGATGATTTTATTTGCTCACATATCACGAGACAAGCCACAAACACATATTGTCATCATAACCTTCATCCCAATAAGTCAAATTTCCATCATGCCTGTTTGTTTTGAACCCTGGACATGATTTCCTAGGCATTTGAGTTACTTGTAGCCTATATTTTACTAACAACATAGTCATGCAAACCATGATTGCATTGCGGTTCTTGATTGAAGCTCTCTCTAAAATGATGATGCCTATGTGGAGAGAAGGGCCAGGAAGTGTTTGGTTCACCAAGTGACTTGTGATTTGTATGAACACTGAGCTTAATTAAGATCATCCCATCTCCCTTCTTTTGTGAAAATCTAGTGTTGTTACAACCATAAAAATGGAAAGTACGTCGATTGAGTAGGATTGAACTAAAACATCCACAAGGTTTAATTAGTAGAGGAACAATCCACCAAAACAACCAAGATCTACAAACCTATTTAACTTTGATTAGGAAGATTGTGTGGTGGCCATAGGTCCAAGCTTATGGGGCGGGGGAAGGTACTATTCCGTAGGAGAATGTTGGTGACGGCCTGTGAGAGGAATAGTGTTGATGGAACCGAAGTAGATGAGAGTCTTGGGAGAGGATATGTGATGGTTGGATCATTGGCAACAAATTAAATTTGGGGTCAACAACGGCGGAGATGTCAAATAGAAGACGTAATAAGAGATGACAGATCATACTACACATGCAACACTATACCACAGCCCAAGCTATCGTCCAACTAAAGATCGGTAAAAATATGGATATAGCATTTGAACTTAATTATTAACCGGCTTATAAGCCATGATAGTGTTTTTTCTCTCACAATAAATAAGGAAGCATGAGCGCCTTTTTCTCCACACATGCCTGTTGCAAGTCTGCAACCGCAACCGTTGACTCGTTGAGTATCATCCATATTTTGTTTCATTAATACCGGCCTCACCATCTATCTGCATCTGCACAGATGTATTGACATATGCACATGCATTTGTATTCCCGCCGTGCACAGCTGGAGAGGTATGGCCTCCGATCGGCTAGTCATCATATATATAATACAAAATCATATGATTGTGTCAACAGTTGATTTTTTTTCTTTTTTTGAGAAACTTGTGTCAACTGTTGTTGGTAGCGGTCATGGCAGGTGCGTTGCCGTTGGCCCTGCTAAGGACAGATTCATATGACTTGGTCGGTGAGGTGTGGGCCAGCCCTCAGCCGCGCCGCTCTCTTGACACGTTCACCGTGTATTGATGCAACATCCATTAATTTGCGTCGCGCGGCACAAAATGTCAACCCGACGACCGGCAAGCTAACAGAAATGGACAGGCTTCTAATCCATCCAGCTTCTATTTTCTGTCATGTAGCTTTCAGTTGCTACTTGTCTTCAGGCATGATTTGTGTTTTGGTTGAACCTCGATCGCTGACACACGAGATCACTAAACACAACCCCCTCGATCGTGTGTAACCCGCAGATATAAGTATCGGAGTCGGACATGATGCAGCAGTCATGACTGGAGAGGGAAAAAAACAGATGCTCTAGTCTCCAAGTTTCGGTTTAATGTCGGACATGACGCATGAGCTATAGTGAAGACCCAGAACACTGCATCAAGTAAATAAACTAGCTCAAAAGTCTTTGCCCCAGCCCACCGCGTACGCTTTACTAGCTAATCAAAGACCAGTTCAGTTTGGCACGGCTTCTCTAACAACTTCAAGAGTTATTAGGATTTGTTTTATAACAAATAGATATATTTAAAATAATTTTATGAGAAGCTCGTAAACATGCTCTTAGAGTGAGATGATTGGTGTGGAGTGAAACTAAAATAGCAACTTAGCTCCTCACTCTGGTGGGCCCAACACCTGCACAGAGTCCTATTTCCTTAGGACGGCATAGGGAGGGTACAACCAAAGCCGCTGATCACCGCAATGCAGACATAGGGAGGGAGGGGAAGCCTCTGGTGGCTAGAGCTCGCGCACTAGATCTCGAGCATGGGGAGGGGCGGCACCACCAAACCACATGATTGCTAGGAGTATGTGTTGTCTGCGATCGGATGCTTGATTGGGGAAACCAAGGATGTAGCTACTAGGGTGCATGAGCCAATGCCACTAGGAGTACCTGCCGCCAAGCACAGGGCCGATGCTTTGAGGAAAAAAAATAAGAAAAAACAGAAATTAGAGCATCTCCAGCCAAAGGCCTCAAATCAGGCCCCCTACATTTCCATTTGGGAGGCGGCCTGCAAAATTTGAGAGCCAAAATTAAAGCCAACTCCAGCCATAGGCCCCAAATGAAAGACCCCAAATCCATGTAGAGAGACAATGACATGTGGGGCTCACTCGTCATTGGGTCAAAGCCTTCTTCTCCCCATTCAGGACGGTGGGTGTTGCCGGAATTCTCCAGGCCCCTTGCCGGAATCTGCCACCCCCGCTGGACTCCATCCCCCGCGGGCCGCTCCGGCGAGGGCGCCGCACCTCCTTCGGGAGCAGCTCCGGCGAGCGCGCGGCCCCTCCGCCACGGGCGCCGCTCCGACGAGCGCGCTGCACCTCCGCCACAGGCTGACGCTCCGGCGCGCTCCTCCGCCGCCGTGGGCCAGTGCGCTCATGGCGATGGCGGGGCAAAGCGCTATGGCCGAGGGGCTCGCTTGCTCTCGCGCTTGGCCTGGCGCACGCGTAGGAGCCGAACGGTGCGCCAGCGCTCGCGCATGGCCGGAGAGGAGGCGGTCGCGTCCGCGTCTGCAGGGAAGGACGATTAGAAGGGCGTGCTCACGCTCGCACATGGCAAGGTAGAGAAGGTGTCGGGCGCCAAGCGCCATGGCCCAGGGGCGCGGAGGGGAGGTGGGAGCGAGCGCCGGCGAGCCCGGTGGGCTATGCGGCGAGGCGCGTTCGTACGGGCGCGGCGAGAAAGAAACTGGGGTGGGACTAGGGGAATAGGGGGTTGCTAGATCTGGGGGCTGAAACTATAATTTGAGAGGACATGAAAAATAAGGCCCAAATAGAGGTTCCATCGGAGTTGGTTTTTTGTCCAAACTCCTAAAATTTAGGATATGGGCCCAAGTAGAGGCTTGGACTGAAGTTGCTCTTATTATGTATACCTAAATACACAACAAAAGATATATACCTAGAAAGTAAAAAAATCTTATAACTCGAATATAGAGAGTATATATTAAGCATTTTTGTCTTTTATACACGTGTGATATATGTACCAAGTCACGCTAGCGTGGTGAGGCACACTTATTGTGCCCGTTAGGTTTGATTGCTTCGGAGTTGGAACGACTTCTGTTTGCCGAATTCAAGTTTGGTGCGAGACCTTGGTTAGTGAGATGATCGATGCACTTGGCCTGAGAGAGCTGCTGCGATGCCGTCTATGGTGCATACATACGCTGACCACTGGTCAACTAATCTCAGTTTCCTAAACTCTAGAATTCACGCATAGACCGTGCATACGTCCCTGGCTTCCCGTGGTCAAAATTTGTTGGTTGACAGGACAGGAAACAGACCAGTGGTCTGCGGCCTATGCGGTATCTCAGTTTCCTAAACTCTAGAATTCACGCATACGCTGACCATTATTAGTGGGCTTGGTGGCTTGCAAGTAGGCAGCAGACCAGAAAGATATTGGGCCTTTGAAAATTTACATGGGCCAAGGGGGGGCGGGAGCTCAGTTTCGCCTCCACTAGGCTCCAGCCCGTACCGTACCCATCTCTCGCCCCCGTACCCGTACCGTACCGTCTCCCACACAAGCGAGCGCCGCCGCCGCCGCCGCCGACTATCTCCATTGGCTGCCTCCGCTTGTCCTTCCCGTTGGCCTCTCTTCCGATAGGGAGTGGCGAGGGCCGCTGGTCGCTGCCTCCCTCCAACGTCGACATCAACACAGGTTAGCGATTCTTCCTTTGTGTTTGGTTTTGGCTTTGTGTTTGGTTTTGGTTTGAGTTAGCACGGGTGGTTCTAGATTCTGGGTTGTGAGTGTTTTTGATGTGCTGGGAAAAATGACCGGACGCGCCAGATCGGGGATGCGGCTGGAGTTGGGAGATGGGGCGGTGCCCAGAGAGCAGAAGCACGGGAGTGGGGAGACACGATGTAAGGAGCCGGCCAGCTAGAGCATCGCCATGGACGCGAGCTGGAGCGGCGACGATAGTGGGTTAGCTGCATAGGGAGCTTGGGCTGGCCCCCGGGATTATGTGGGCTGGCGGCCTGGGCGTGGCCTGCTCTACTTGCAAGGCTAGTTCTTTTTTTTTTTTTTGGCAAACGACATGTGAAATTGCTGCATTCTTGTAGATTTCCAAAAAAACTCTTTCGAGTATTAATAAAGCAACACATAAACGTTGATAATATTATTCTATCAGGCAGGTAACTACTGGAAATATGGGGGTTCAAATAGTTCGAGGATCAAGGAGTGAAAAGTATGCGGCTCAGGATTGGGAATGGTGGTGACTGTGGGCATAACAACAGAAGAAAGCAGTTCCTGATTTTTGACCTTCCAGTTTGCTTTTGCGAACACTGCAATAAGAAGGTTATGTCAATTGCTAAACTTCATTTACTTTCCTGCAATAAGATGATGTTTACTGAATCTTTTCACTTATGCAAGAGAATGATTATTTGTTCTTCTTTCACTTTCAGTATGATGGAGTTGTTTACTTTAATCTTGCTGATGTTGAAGTAAATGGCTGCTCTATTATACCTGAGGTCAAAAATCAGGGTGATAAATGTATGTTTGAAATATCAAGTCCTATTGTCCCTTTTTTTGCAAGAGGTGATGATAAATACTACGACTTTTCATCATGTTTTTCAGCGGAATGTGCTCCGTTTGCGTTTTCACACGTACAGGAGCTTAATGATGCAGTGGAAGCAATTATTATGAGCGATAACTCTGCTATTGAGTCTCTGGACCCTATGGTCTTGGCTGATGCCTACAGTACCATGTTCCTAGGTGAGACTGAAGGCGACTATGCCGGCCTTCACAAGCTGCTTTATACTGGAATGATTCTTCATGATAAAAGTCCCGGAATTGTGAAGGCAAGTTAATCTGTTAACAGTTCATACACACTCAATTAATGAAATGAAGCTTTATCTATAGGAGTGATTAGCCATTTACCCTTTTATTATTCTATTCTAAATCTAGGATGATCAAAGGTCAACATACTCCGAGTGCTGTTTTGGTAATAGAGCAATACCTGAACATATTTGTCAATTTATTGCGGATGGCAGAGGTGTCGTTGGATGCTTTAGGGCTGAAGAAAAGCTTGCGGAGCTACAGTTTGGCCAAGTTTACTGCGAAACAGATGACCCGAAATCTGAACTTCACGCTGTGGTGTTAATTGGTGCCTTGATTTGTACTGACCGCGTCATTTATATTTTCTTAAACTCCTGGGGGGAGACATTTTGTTGTCTTAGGGATGAAAATGGTGACATAATCACTGGTGGTATCGGAATGGTAGAGAGCCCCTTGTGGTGCAATCCCATTGTGCTCAGTAGATCTTGGGAAGAAGGTTTGTGATACCTATAGAGAAATTGAACATAGATGGTAATTTAAAACTTGATAACTAATTAGCCCTACTTATAGGGAATGATGGCAAATTAACTGTTAATTGGAAGATCAGATCTCACATGTCCTGTAATGAGATCGATGAGGAGGTTGAACAATTGACACTCCCAAGAGGAAGGGTGACGTTTAGCAACAAAGAAGTTTGGGATTTATGTAAAGCCTGCTCAGCCCAGGTAAAATGTTTGGCACAATTCTCATTAGTTTTTGGTATTTCCTTTGTACAGACACTTTTCTTAATCTCTAAATTCACGCATTACTTTTTGATATATTGGTAAGTCTCTGAAATTAACATTGGTTGACATCTGTATTTTACTTATTTAGTAATGCGAACTAGTGCCGAATATCAATTTATCTGTTCCTTTCATTTCTTTGGTACTGAACAGTATCTAAATGTCTAATCTATTCCGGCAGCTACCTACATTCTTTTCTGACATTGGAATAATAATTTTAATTGTTGGCCCTGAGTTAATTTTAATTTCTTGTTGTGTCATATGTTGAGTTTCCTAGTTGACAAAGTAGGGATGCAAGTCTGACTTTTTATGGGTGATTGGGTCGACTGTTAGAATAAGTGATTAGATTAATTTTGGCTAACCCTAGAAGGGTAGCTATATAGTATCATACATGGGCCTCATGGGCCTAATATACTTATACTCTAACACCCCCCGCAGTCTGAACTTTCAGCGCAGCGGAGTTACAGACTGGACATGACATGAAAAGAAGCACACACACGAGCCCCCCACAGACGCAACTAGCCACCGGTGACGTGGAGGCTAGAGCGGAACTCGGTGAAGGCCGAGGACGGGAGGCCCTTGGTGAAGATGTCGGCAAACTGGGAGGTGGTCGGGACGTAGAGGACCCGAACATCGCCGATGGCGACTCGATCACGGACAAAGTGTAGGTCGATCTCCACATGCTTGGTCCTCTGGTGCTGAACAGGGTTGGTGGAGAGGTACACTGCATTGACGTTGTCAAAGTAGACCAGCGTGCTCCTGGAGAGAGGGCTGTGGAGCTCGGCGAGGAGCTGTCGGAGCCAGGAAGCCTCCGCCACGCCGTTAGCGACAGCGCGGTACTCCGCCTCGGCACTGGAGCGGGAGACCACCAGCTGACGCTTGGACGACCAGGACACCAGGTTGCCGCCCAGGAAGACAGTGTAGCCGGAGGTGGAGCGCCGAGTGTCTGGGCACCCGGCCCAATCAGTGTCAGTGTAGACGACGAACTCGGAGGAGGAAGACCGGTGAAGGAGCAAGCCATAGTCGACAGTGCCGCGGAGGTAGCGGAGGAGGCGCTTGAGAGCAGTGAGGTGAGGCTCTCGGGGATCATGCATGTGAAGGCAAATCTGCTGCACTGCATAGGTGATATCCGGCCGGATGAAGGTAAGGTACTGAAGTGCACCTGCAAGACTCCGGTATGCCGTGGGGTCTGCCACTGAGTTGCCCTCGGCCTCTGACAGCTTGCCCTGTGTGTCAACTGGAGTGGAGCAGGGCTTGCAGTTAGTCATCCCAGCTCGCTCCAAGATATCAAGAGTGTATTGCCGCTGGTGAAGAAGAAGGCCGGTGGGACGAGGCTCAACAGTGACCCCGAGGAAGTGGTGGAGCACACCAAGATCCTTTACAGGAAACTCCTGCTGAAGAGAGCTGATGATGCGGCTGAGTAGTGACGAACTGGAGGCTGTGAGGACAATGTCATCAACGTAGAGAAGCAGGTAGGCAGTCTCAGCTCCACGGTGATAGATAAATAGAGACGTATTTGACTTGGCCTCCACAAAACCCAGTGTCACCAGGAAGGCAGCAAACCGAGAGTGCCACGCACGAGGGGCCTGCTTGAGGCCGTAGAGAGACCGGTTGAGCCGACAGACCATGTCAGGACGAGAAGAGTCAACAAACACCGCTGGCTGGCTGCAGTAAACTATCTCAGTGAGAGTCCCATGCAGAAAAGCATTCTTGACATCCAGCTGATGCACTGGCCAGGAGTAAGGGCCAGTGAGAGCATCGTGCGGACGGTGGCCGGCTTCACCACCGGGCTGAAAGTCTCATCGTAGTTGACTCCAGGGCGCTGAGTGAAGCCCCGAAGAACCCAGCGAGCCTTGTACCGCTCCAGGGTACCATCAGCCTGCCGCTTGTGCGTCCAGATCCACTTGCCGGTGACAACATTGGAGCCGGGCGGGCGGGGCACCAGATCCCATGTCTGGTTGGCGAGGAGAGCCGCGTACTCCTCTTCCATCGCGTGGCGCCAGTGAGGGTCCGACAAGGTGTCGCGAACGGAAGAGGGTACAAGAGAGACCTGCGTGTCGTCGGGCATTGCCGCAAGAGCCCGGGACCGCAGGGTACCTACCGCGTGCCGCGTCACCATAGGGTGAACATGCCGCGGGTGGCGGTGAAGGAGCGGTGGGTGGTACACCTGCTGCACGACACGGGCTGCCGGAGGCGGCGACGGCGGTGTAGGCGTCGCCGGCGGAGAAGAGGCCACCGGTGGTGACTGAGGCGCCGGGTCCACCCGCGCACGGCGCTGATAGACAAGCACCGGCTGAGCGAACCGCGCAGGGGGTGCAGAAACCGGCGTCCCCGGCCTCGTGTCAGGCGGAGGAGCAGGGGCCGCACCGGAGGGTGACGCTACCGGACCCGTGCATGGCACAGGGCCAGGAGCAGCAGGCGCCGGGTCCGTCCGCGCACGGCGCTGGTAGACAAGCACCGGCTGGGCAAACCGCGCCGGGGGTGCAGGAACCGGCGTCCCCGGCCCCGTGTCAGGCGGAGGAGCTGGGGCCGCACCGGAGGGTGACGCTACCGGACCCGTGCAGGGCACAAGGTTAGGAGCAGCACTGGTGTGCGGCGAGCCGGGGCACGGGCCCGGCGGAGGGCACGGTGGAGCAGTACCTGCAGGAGAAAACGGCAAATGTGGCTGGACCACCGTGTCACTGGGAAACAGAGAGGCGAGGTCAGGGTCAGGGGGGAAGGTGGTATGGTGGTGGTGGAGAAGGGGAAGACAGACTCATCAAACACCACATGGCGAGAGATGAGGACCCGACGAGAAGTGAGGTCAAAGCACCGGTAACCCTTGTGATCTGGGGAATACCCGAGGAAAACACACAGAGTTGAACGGGGAGCCAGCTTATGGGGAGTGGTGGCAGTGGTGTTAGGGTAACACGCACACCCGAAGATACGAAGGTGGTCATACCGAGGAGGGGTACCGAAGAGAGCGTGTGCGGTGTAGGAGCTAGGCATGCAGCGGAAGGAAGACGGTTTAGGAGATAGGTGGAGGTGTGCAGACTCTGCCCAGAAGCGAGCAGGAAGCGACGCCTGGAGCAGAAGGGTGCACATGGTGTCGTTCGTGGTCCGAATCATGCGCTCCGCCTTGCCGTTTTGGGAGGAGGTATACGGACAAGACATGCGCAACTGGACACGTGAGAGAGGAAGAAGGCACGGGAGGTGGAGTTATCAAACTCAAGGCCGAACTGAGTGGACACCCAAGCGAAAAAGTGGAGAATAGTGGGGAATGCCTCAGACTTTGCACACAAGGGAAAAGTCCACGAATAATGAGAAAAATCATCAACCACCACAAGATAATATTTGTAACCAGAAATGCCGATGACAGGAGATTTCCATAGGTCGCAATGTACAAGATCAAACACATGAGTAGCATGTGAAGTAGAAGACTGAAAAGGAAGACGAACATGACGGCCCAGCTGGCACGGATGACACAAGTGCTCATCGTGAGCCCGAGTACAACAAATGTCGGAACTACGACTAAGCTGCATCAGAGCATCACGTCCAGGATGGCCAAGACGACGGTGCCAAGTGGTGGAGGAAGTAGAGGCAGCGAAGGCAGCTGACAATGGCGACGGTGAAGGAGGCGAAGCGGAAGCCGGAAGAGTGTAAAGGGGCCCCGAGCTGTCACATCGGAGGAATGGACGCCAGGAAGCCAAATCCTTCACAGTAAGACCAGAAGAGCCAAATTCAACAGAACAGGAATTGTCAGCTGTAAAACGACGAATAGAAAGACGGTTGTGAACCATAGAAGGTACAACAAGAATGTCAGGAAGACGAAAAGAGCCATGAGCGCCGGCGGCACCCACGGATGTGACAGGAAGACACGACCCATTTGCGACCATGATGGACGAAGAATGAGAAGGAGAAGGAGGGTGCATAGAGGAGAGTATACCAGGGTCGGGAGTAGTTGGTAGGTAGCACCCGAGTCAGCAACCCAAGTTGGGCCAGCAGGAGGAGTCAGGGCCATGGTGCTGAAAGTGGACGCCAAGGCCGCCGGGTCCCAACCGACGGGCCCGGGCGAGGCGCCGGGAGGTGTCACCGACGGTCCGGGCGAAGTGCCGAGAGGTGGAGCCCACGGAGCTGAGGGAAACCCCAGTGGAGCACCAGCGAGCATGGCCGCCGGCAGGCGAGACTCACCGCCGGGAGCCTGGAAGGGCCACATGGAGATGCGCCCTGCCCACGGGTTGTTGAAGGAGGGCCAGGGTGTACCCCGTGGAGGCGTGGGCGCTGGGTTGCTCCCACGGCCAGCACCCGCACCACGCCCCCCTCCGCGACGACGGCGGCCACCACGCCCCACCCCTCCACCCCCGCTCGGCCCCGAGGGGAGGAGGACCAAGACGAGACGACGGCAACAGAGCAGACGGACGCGGCAGAGGAGTAGCCGCAAGTGCAGCCGAGGAAGACGAGGAACCCGGTGCAAAGTTGGACCCGGGCTGGATGCCCTGAGTGAGCTCCTCCATGACAAGGTCGTCACGGACCTGCAGGAAGGTGGGGAAGGGCCGCTGCCGGGTGATCCACGTGCGGAGGTGGGCGTAGCGGTCACTGAGCCCGCGGAGGACGTTGAGGACCAGGATGCGGTCCTCCACGGGCCAGCCAAGGTCACCGAGGGAGTCGGCCAAGCCCTTCATCCGGCGGCAGAACTCGCTGACGGAGAGGTCGCCCTGGACAAAGGTACGGAAGCTCGCATCAAGACGCAGAGCCCGTGCCTCGGCGTTGCCCAGAAAATGGCCCTCGAGGGCGAGCCAGGCCCGGCGAGCGTCGACGGAGTTGCGGACGAGGTCGTGCAGGTTGTAACACCTCTGGTGTTATATTAACTAAAACATGCCATGTCATCATATGCACTGCAAAGCATTCATGTTTAAGTCAACCTTAATGTGCATTAACTAAAACAAGTTTACATTTCATAGGTTGATTGTGTTTTTGGAATGTTTTGTCACATGAAATAATAAAACTCTATTTTAGAATGTCATCGCAAATGCTTAGTTTATACTCTATGTACTTGAGGTGTAAACTGTGTTTACACTAGTGTCAAGCATAGTGTATAAGTCTAAGTCCAACCCTAAATATGATTTCCATATTTGAAGTTGAATTTGGATTCCAAAGCTTACTTCTAAGTCTGGCAATTCAAATTTAAATTCAAATTGGAAATGCTATAAAAGGTTTTTCAAAAGTCAACTTGGTCAACCAAGGGTGTCATTGGGTCAATGACCTAAAAATGTCCTTGGATGATGTTTGTGATCACTAATAACCAACCAATTAAGTTCAGATCGAGTTTGAATTCTATTTCAAAAACCCTTTATTCCAAAACCAAGTTTTACCCCCTTTTCTCTAATTCAAAATCTATAAAGAATTTGGAGATACTCTAAAAAGATAGTTTGTAGATCTTGACAAGAGCTACAAAGTTGGTATATAAAGTTTTTCAAGTTTCCAAAAGAAATTTCAAATGAATTTGAAAATACAGTTTTCCAGTATTTGACCCCTTTTGATTTTAAAACCATAATTCAAAAATTATGCAAAATTTTGGAAAATTTTGTATATGAAAAAGGTTTGGTTTGGAAAGTTAAACATTTCATAGTTTTGAAGATTTTCAAGTTTTATTGAAAAATCAAAAGTAATTTCAAATGTTTGTTTCTAGGGTTTTATTCCATTTTCAAATTTGAATTCAAATTTTAAAATCCAAACAGAATTTGAGGATACCAGTTAAAGGAAAAGTGTAGCTCTTGAAAAGTTATGCAAATGATATTTTTGGAGATTTTCAAGTTCTTATGTAAATTTTGGAGTAATTTGTATTTTTAAACGGATGGCAATTCTGTAATTTTCTCGAACAGTACCGAAACCTATCGTCTCCCGCCATCGCTGGCTTCTCAACGCGCGCCGCCGTCCACCGCCGCACCTGCTCGACCGCCAGCGCGCTCCTGGACGCGCGAAGGTTCATCTTCGTCGTGTCGCCCGTCCAGACATCGCCTCCGTTCTATAAATAGGCCAGCCGTGGCTGACTTCTTCTCCTTCTCCCCGCCGCCGTTGCCGACGACTTCGCTCCGCCGCTCGAATTCGCCGCCGACGCTTCACCACTGCCCGATTGCTCTTGCCAATAGCTCCGCCACATCCTCACGATCATTTTGAGCTAGTTCGTGCTTGCTCTCCTCGCCCGAGCTGCCCGCGCGCCGTCGTCTTCTCCACGGCCGGTCGCCGAGCCGCCGCAAGCTTTTTCGCCGTCGACCGCCGCACAGGGTGAAAATATATTCTCTTTAACCATCCTGTCGTGTTCTCCATGCTATCCTGCCTCTTATGCGCACCTTGGCCGGCTTGATGGTCCACAGGAACGCCGGTGACGCCGACTTTGCCATCGGAGCGCCGCAGCCGCCGACCGCAGCTCGATTCAAGCACTCCGAGCCCTCATTAACGTGCGCATCAGCACCGGGGTGAGCTCCTGCAGCTGTTTGCGCTATCAATTTCATCATTCCCGTGTCATAACCGCCGGCCACCGTAGCTCGCCGCCGGCGCAGTGTTGCCAGCACCGCCGCGCGCGTAGCCGTCGGGGCTGGGGTTCCAGATTGGCTTCATTTTGTTGCCAAACGAAATCGTCTGAGTGCCCTGCGTGTGTCCGTGTAGTCGCCGTCGCCGGAAACAGCTCCGGTGAGCTTCGCCGCCGCGCCCTAGCTCCTCCGCGTCGCCATGGCCGACGGCGTGGGTGCCGCCGTCGCCCCGCCGCGCCGTTAGCTACCTTGATCGACTCCCCGTGCCAAGCTGAGCCCAGTGGTCCAAGTCCGGTCGCCGGAGACCTCGCCGACGGCGAGTAATCGCCGGTCAACCATCGGCGGATCGTCGGTCAGCGCGGGAGTACTGTGCTGATTTCTTTTTCTATTTTCACAAAATGATTTAAATGCTATTTTCTTTGAAAAATCATAGTAATTCATATATAGCTCCAAAAATTCTGAAAATTTTTGTGAGTGTTCTTTATGATATCATCTACCTAGGAAAAATATGAAATGTCAAATTTGAGTACTTTTTGCATATGTTAAAATTAGCCCTTTTAATTGAAAAATGGACCTTCAATGATTTTTAATAAATAAAATAATTGGCTTTTAATTCTGAAATTTGTTTTGCCATCTAATTAGGCTAAGAACTTTCTAAAATAAAAATTTGGGCTTAATTTGATAACTTTAATTTTTATGCCTTTATTAATGCTTTTAAAGAATTAATTAATCCCTTTATTTGAGTTTAATCATCATAGGATTTGTTTGACTTTGGGATTGATTGATGACCTTGGGTCATTAACCCTAATGACCTTTGGCACTTTAATTAATTGTTTGCGCTTACCTTAATCATGTCATTAGGGCTTAATTAACGTTATTTCATGTGTTTAATTAATTTCTTAAATGGCGTAGTTATCCCTAATGAGTTTTATAAGCGAAGTTTTGTTGGCTTGCAACTTTATCGTGAAGAAAAGTTGTACTCGATCCCTTAATCTGATCATGCATCCATCGAGCATCATGTTTACTATTCCATCATGTTAAAGCATATTAATTATCGAATAGCTTCCGTTAACGGAGAGTTAACGTTGTCGCCTAGATCCGAAGGAAGAGCAGATTCAGGAATCGGGAGTTGATCCAGAGTTTGAGACCGTCTACCCCGAACATCAAGGCAAGCCCCGGATGCATTCAAACCCTATTCTATTTATAAAAGTTTTACCGCTTCAGATATGATACGTTGCATTAAGTAATAGGAGTTGAGTAAAAACCCACCAATTGCATTACCTGTCTTATTTCCTTATTCCTTGTTACCTGCTTTGGAAGATAAGTAGTAATGCTTAG
Organism: Bothriochloa decipiens; assembly: GCA_023333625.1. Taxonomy (NCBI): domain Eukaryota; kingdom Viridiplantae; phylum Streptophyta; class Magnoliopsida; order Poales; family Poaceae; genus Bothriochloa; species Bothriochloa decipiens. The sequence goes on along the minus strand of CM041637.1, from coordinate 25,502,607 downwards.
CCCTGCTTATTTAATTAAATGTTCAAAGGTAAAAGAATGAAAAAGATGAGTTTGGTTTTCTTCGTTGGAATCTTGATAATAGTAATAAATCGAGTCCGGACGGCTAACTTGCACTGGGAATGGAGTCCCTCTGTAGTGTTTCCGTCTGTTGATGCCCTAGGTCCCGTCCGTTGGTGAACTGGTGATATCGAGAATTTAGAAATCCACATGCATGAAGTGATATACGGATGGTTGGAGCCGTGTATATCATGGAGTGACTTATAGTGGGGCCAGAGATCCCACATATGTCATAGTGTGTTTTACTGTGGGGTTTAAGTTCCCACGTATCTCGGTACGCTGGGCCGCAGAGCTCACGTGTATCATGTGGTGATATATGGCTACGGTTGTTATCCCGGTATATCGGTTCATCTGGGGTGCATCGGAGTTAAAGTCTCCGGTATTCCAGTGACCTAGGTCCCAGCTGGGTATGAAAAATGGATTCGAATCGCCGTTGCTTCTCGGAGAAGAAGACTCGATTGGTGTTCATCATCGTAGTAACAACTTGAACAAAGATTAAGGTTTAATAATGAAGTTGGTTGATAATTGGAGCTAGTCCAAGCAAACTTTACTTTCTGTTAAGCCTTTCCGCAAAATTTCTTATCTCTTACAAGCCTTACCTTGTCCCTCTAGCCTGCATTTCTTGAGTCTCTACCCCTCTTTTTCGTCGGGTCAGTCTTGTTGAGTACTTTTGTACTCAGGGTTTGTTGAACCCTTGTTGCAGGTGAGCCTCATGGGCAGGAATGCTTCGCATCCTGCTGCATGACAGTCGTCGAGGAAAGCGACAACGAGTAAGGTGTTTAGCTCTTGGGCAGAGCTTTTCGTTTGGTATTGTAATAAAGTTATCTACTGCTACCCCACTACTATTATAGTTTGTACAATCTAAACTTATGGTTGTAAATATTTGAAACTCAAAGGTTTGTAAACTTATGTTATTGTAAGTCTTCCGCTGTTTTACTCCGTTGTATATTATTTATATCAAACTGTTGTAATACTGCAATGTCTCTTTATAACGATTGATCCTGCTTGGAGAATTGTGGATGATTCGGGATTTACCCGACAGACTTTTTAAGTCGTATGGAACACAGTCATGGTTATTTGGAGTCTGTTTAGACAATAATCATGCGTGTGGGCCATATGATTTAG
>CM041637.1:25479332-25490757 GCA_023333625.1 Bothriochloa decipiens | reverse complement strand
CAGTCACCTAGGTCCCAGCTGGGTATGAAAATGGATTCGAATCGTCGTTGCTTCTCGGAGAAGAAGACTCGATCGGTGTTCATCATCGTAGTAACAACTTGAACAACAATTAAGGTTTACTAATGGAGTTGGTTGATAATGGGAGATAGTTCCAGCAACTTCTCTTTCTGTAAAGCTTTTTCTGCAAAAATTTCTTATCTCTTACAAGCCTTACCTTGTCCCTCTAGCCTGCATCTCTCGAGTCTCTACCCTTCTCTTTCGTCGGGTCAGTCTTGTTGAGTACTGTTGTACTCAAGGTTTGTTGAACCCCTGTTGCAGGTGAGCTTCATGGGCAGGAGTGTTATGCATCCTGCTGCATGACAGTCGTCGAGGAAAGTGACGACGAATAAAGGTGTTAAGCTCCTGGGCAGAGCTTTTGTGTAATATTGTAATCTACTGCTACTCCACTACTGTTATGGTTTGTATAATTTTAACCTATCATTATAAATATTTGAAACTTAGAGTTTTGTAAACTTATGTTATTGTAAGTCTTCCGCTGTTTTACTCCGTGGTAATTTATTTATATCAAACTGTTGTAATACTGCAATGTCTCTCTACAATGATTGATCCTGCTCGGAGAATCATGGATGATTCGGGATTTACCCGACAGACTTTTTAAATCGTATGGAACACAGTCATGGTTATTCGGAGTCTCTTTAGACAATAATCATGCGTGTGGGCCATATGATTTAGGAGGTTCTGCCACAAAATAGGAACATTAGCTCCTGTTTTGAGTTCTCTCATTCACGCGCTTGTAAATGGCATCCAGGTCCCTGTTTCCATTTGGTATCATCTTCATTTGATGGGAAAGTGACGTGGGATCTAAGAATAGCAGTATGATTCTAATAATCTCGTTATGTTCCACATTTGCTCCACACTTTATTGCATAGAATTGTCACTGATGACTGCTCCTGTTGCAGTGGCTGCTGGCATCAGTGGACAAACATGAACATAAGGTGCTCTTTTGTGCCATGTTTCTTTTTTGTTGTTTCAGGAGAAGGGGAAATGAGATGATATGCTTATTTAACTTGCTGTTACAGGTTTTATGTATCTCATCTGGTATTCAAATTTTCTGATGTTCTTGCTAGTCAAGATCAAGAAACGGTACAGGGCTTGCCAGATGCGTATGGAAAAGTGCCATGGCAATTGATAACTACATTTTGCTCATAAAGTTTTTGTGTGTTACTTGGTCAATTTGACACCAAAACTACTATATTATCCCAAGATCATGAATTAATAAGTTGAAGTTTGGGCTGACCGCCGCAGTTTATGGCATATGATTGTGAATGTGGTCGACGTTATTTGCTTAGGACTTACTTGTTGGATGGTGCAGTTATCTTAGCTCTGGCTGCGACGACGTGTGGGAACTTGAAGTATACTCCTCTCCTGTAGTGTTGGTGCCCGTGGAGATGTCTCTTCACCGGTGGCCTAACGACAGCCTAAATTCTTTTTTTCTTAATATATGCAAAAAAAATCTGCTTGACTGGACCTCCTATCGAACTGCTTAAAAATTCGATATTACAAAGTAATAAACAACTAAAATTAAGAGCAGCGCTGGGGCCATGCATTGTTATTATTTTGTTTTCCATGCTTAGGTTTTGGTTTAAAATAGGAACCACCTAACTAGACACTTGCGTGTCCTGCTTTTAGGACTAGATTTTTGTAATTTTAGGAATTTTGGCCTTTGCATTTCGGCCGTCCATTTTTACTCGTGCTGTCATAGACAAACTCTCGTTCGAGTTCATTTTCTTTTTTTTCGTTTAATTTTAACAAAGAAGACTATTTGAAACTGTATTCCACTACGATGTTATATAAAAGGCTTTATTTTCTTAGACTAGCAAATATGTCCGTGTGTTGCAATAAAAATAAACAACTATTAAACATTCATACAAAATAATCGTAATCGGTACATGTCTACTTTTTTTTAAAAAAATACATATCTTCTAATATTTTATGCTTGCATAATTTTATTTTGTGCTGACAGTCGCATCCATAACATAAATCAATGCTAACAATAAACAATAATATTGTATTAAACAAGTATCGAATTAAAGTACATCTTGGTATATTTTCCTTCCATTGCAAAAGTGCATAATAATATTTAGTTTTAATTTTTATTATACCCATGTGTTTCTATAACTCAATATGGATCTTTGTAGTTTTTTTTTTTGAAGCATCATAACCTTATAGGTGACCTCTCTTGGTTTTTTTTGTTTATACAACAAATGGGAGAAAAAATAGTAGGAAAAAATCACTTAGAGAATCCAACGTGATGAGCAAGGAACCAACGAAAAGGAACCGGAAAAGAACACACTTCCACGGAAAAATTTGAGGGTTCCATTGGCGGATAAAATCAGATAAGAGAATGTTTTTTGAACCTAAGCCGAGCTACTTCGAGACTAGGTAGGATGAAATCTAAAGTGACAAAAATTTTTCCTCTAGTATTTTTATTTATAAACTTAACAAGATTTGTAGTATCTATGGATATATCATATTTCTATGAAGCTAACAAAACCGATTTAGCATTTTTTTGAATTTTTTATGATTATTTGTGAATTTTGCTCTAGCCCAACTATATGGATTTGATCCAGATCAAAAAAAGAAGCCAATCAGGGAGGCCCACTTAGATTTAAAAATTGAGTGAAATGCACTACAGGCCCCTAAACTTTCATTGTTATGTCAAATAGGTCCATGGACTTACAAACCGGATATCTAACTCCTCAAATATGCAAATCGGTTTACCGCAGGCCCAAATACCAATACCAGTCCGGTTTTGCCTACGTAGCATGTCCGCATGAACTGGGCCCCGCATGATTCATTAAAAACGACACTTCCATGCCCTCACCCTTCTTCTTCTTCTATGTACGGCGTCCACGACGCGGGACAAACCAGTTCGCTGGCCATGGCGTGTTGGCGGCGCCACCGAGGGGCTCGTCCGCCGCAGCCGCCCCCGCACCTCCTGCTCCTTCTCCCTCGCTGCAGTGGCGGCCAACATCGCCTCGTCGTCACAACGCTCGCCTACGTCGCGTGGCTCTATGGAGGAGCGGCGGCCGAAGTGCGTGGCGCGCCGCCGCAGTACGCCGCCGCGTCTCCACCCGCGCACCCAGTCCCACCATCACCTCCTGGAATCCTTCATCGGCGGCGACCAGGAGACGGCGCGCCAGTCCATCTTCTCGTGAAGTCTACATCTGAATGCTCGATGAATTTCTACAATGACTTGTTCCTACCGGTTGCCAGCTCGATTCCTCCTAGCTCTATGCTGTCAGCAGCGGCGCCGAACTGGTAGGAGTCGAATCCGTCGAACATGGAGAGGCAGAGGCAGGAGAGGAGCGCGTAGCAGTAGTGGCCTGCCTTGGAGTAGGCGACGCCGGGGTAGGCGGCCTCTGCAGCCGTGGCCAAGTCCCAGCCAGCGCACCGGAGACCTCGGCAAGCGCTCGGGCGAACCGGTGGGCGACGTGGAGCGCGTCGTGGAGGACAAAGTCGAAGACGCCCGCAGACAGCATGGCGCCGACGCCCCCGGTGGAGGCGCGAGCGCGCGGTCGAGGCGAGGACGGGTCCGCCGCCAGCCCACCCCTCATGATCCGCTTGAGGTCCGACAGCCGCCAGAGGTGCGACACGGCGTAGACCATACCTGAAGAGAGAAGTGAGAAGGTAGCCATCCATCCAAACCAATTGTGCGCTGCCCAAAACATGAACCATGACATGGAAAGTGGTCAGATTTCAGAAGCATCGTCCATAATACTTGCGCTACCGCAAAATCTGAAAGGTAATGAAAATAATTCAGATATGATTTTGCGAAATAAAATGGTGAGAAATTGTGATGAAACACATCATTCATATGGAACTCACCCTGAACAAAGTATCTATGCTGATTTGGTATATTCACAACTTTGTAACTGTGCTGAAAATTTGCAAGTTGATAACCAATGTTCATCCATACATGATCTTTTCTATGCTTTGAAATGGTTCTTATACATGATGCTTTGCACTCTGATACTTTGCTTGTAAATAAATTTATTAATGTGGAAATGAATACTCAGGATATTACGGTTTCAACAAAAGAACATAATCAAAACCTTTGTGCTGAATTGACTGAATCTCATGTTGATACAAGTATTGAATTTTATTGTGATAAGAGTATTTGTACTTTGAATGTTCCTTGCAACACCTCATATAGAAACAAACTTCACCTTGTTCGGTTCGTTACATGTGCTGATTTCTTTGGTAGGATATCTCCTATTGAATGTCTAAGCTATGCTATGCTATGCTTAACATACGTATAAATATTGATAAAATGCTTGAGAAAATTAATGTGATAACATCCTTGAGTTCTTTGAATACTGCCCATAGCTGAAAGTTTACTTTTGTTTTAATTGGAGAACATGTTGTAGATACCTTCCATGTTCATGCAATTTGTGTAACATGTGACAAGCTTGCTGACTTCGAGTCAAAAATGTTGAGTGAAAAACAATGTGATAAATCTTTTGAGATGCAACAACTTCTTGGTGCTTTTGGTTTTGAAAAATAATGTTGTCACCATGTTCATACCACCCACTGAAAGAAAGAAATCATGTGCAAATAAGCAAAGCTCGTGCACACAAAAGTTTCTCATCCACATCCTAGAACAATGACTTTGAAAGGTATACTTCTAAACCTAAGAATAAATTGTTCCACAACAATTTTTGGAATGCCATGAATGCTCAATGTCCATTTAATGAAAACTTTGGAATTGCAAAGATGAAATATGAATAAATCAAATGATTAGTTTGAAAGAAAATTCTTGTGCTTCTGACTACAAAGCTATTTGCAGGTTCACCAAAATCCAGAGCATGTTTTCTACTTGGAAAAGAAAATAATGTGAATATGAATCATAACAAAATAAAGGATTATTGTAATTACCATGTATATCCACCCTTGTTTTCAGGTAAACAACAGTCGTGGACAACTTTTCTTGAAGGAAGAGAGGATGATGTGACCATGCCAACGCGATCAACATTCACTATTTGTTCTCAACATCCATTCAAGGTGAGAGCTAAACTTAATTTCAAATCATTTAGATTTCCACCTACAAGGCTACTACTTGGTTTATGTGATTATAGATTTAAACACCTTGCTGTGATAGAAGAAGAAGATCGTGATGTTATCACAATACTACAAGCCGATGGCTTGGCACGATTATTTAGACCACAAGAATTAGAGTCGAGGATGACTCCTTTTCAAGAGGGAGAGGATGATCTGCACATGCCACTGTTAACTCAAGTTATACATGAAGCATCAAGTGGAAGACCGGCGACATCAATCCAAACATTGAATACATCCACACAAGTGTATAAAAGACACTTGACACGCTATTGTGCCAAGCTACTGCAACAAGAGGTGCATGCTTTCCTCTCTGAGTTACATCCTAGCATCGATGAGAATTATATACTACCTAAATCGTGTACTCTAATGTTTCTTAGGTTTATACAAGAGGATACACCATCAAGCTACATCAAGGATGCAGAGGGTGACGCCAGGACACAAAGATGGCTGCACAAGATGTGAAGCTTGACAAGCCAAGAACCAGCGGTGCACCATAGAAGCCTTAAATCTCCGTGCAAAACTGTACCATCTCAAGATGAGACGTGGACCATGCTACACATGGTTGGAAAGCTTGTCAAGTCTAGTTTCCAACGCAACAAACGACATATCATTTGGACTTCCGAGGAGAGAGTTATGATCAGTTGACTGAAGACTACGTAGAAGCCCAGAAGACGCATGGAAACGGAATTCCACCTCACTCTAGCCAGTTGGCCTTCCACCTCCCCACCAGGCCCCTTCAGTTCATATCCATCTTAGAGACTTTTTTCTAGTATAAATATCCCCTCTATGCTCTTAGAAACCAACTTTTGATGATTTTAGAACCTGATATAGTATATTGTAGTTGAACTACTGAGTGTAATGTTACACACCTTGTTCTTGCGAATTTTTTTTGGGCTTGTGAGAGATCTCTCTGAGGTGCGAGTTAGAACCTGTTATGTTTTCTCATATCGAATCCACCCTAAGCTAGGTTTTGATCTTCGGGATCTTCACCGGTGATGAACACCCACACGAGGTACGTCCACCCCAGCACCCAAATCTATCTGTATCTGGATCTGAATCTGATCCAACTACAGATGCCTATATACAAGTTTTTTTTTGGTTTTTTGTGCTTACGAAAAAAACTTTGGGTTACTAAGTCCGCCCGTGGAGATGATGATCTCCAATTGAGGATTCTGAATTTGCAGCCGACCTGTGTGAAATTGTTGCTCTGCTGGTGATGGACACACCGGGGCAGGAACTCCCGTTGTTCCAGATCATCAAGTGCATCACCATAGGTAATGTAGGTCTGTCACTTTGGCAGCCCGGCCTCCCGATCCAATACATGCTTTGATTTGATCCCCTGGTTTTTCTTAATGAGTGATTGATTGTTGCGCGCAGCCGTGGGGAAGTCGTGCCTGCTGCTGCAGTTCACGGACAAGAAGTTCCGGCAACACCACGATGCCACCATAAGTTTCGAGGCTAGCACACGCAAAATCAACATTGACGACACGCTCACCAAGCTCCACCTCTTGGACTCGGTTTGTACACACACATCATTGCATACATCATCTGTTATGCTTCTTATCTTACTTGCAACTTAACTACGGGAACTAATCTATTAATCTGGAATCATATTACGAAGTGCTTGTACATACTATACATATCTACTAATTTTACAGGCTGGCCAAGAAACATTCAGATCTTTTACTAAATCATTCTACAGAGGAGCTGCTGCTGCGATCTTGGTTTATGACATCACCAGGTAATTTGTTGTTTAAGCTTGAGCGTGCATACAATGATGAATGATCCTAATATATGCTTGACCAACCTGGACAACAGGAGGGAGACTTTTGATCATATTGGAAGCTGGTTGAAGGATGCAAAGGAGTTTGGACTACCCAATCTGACCACAATTCTAGTTGGAAACAAATGCGACCTGTCTCAGCAATGTGCTGTCAGCTATGAGGAAGGTGAAGGGTTTGCCAAGGAGCATGGGCTCATTTTCATGGAGGCATCAGCAAAAACTAATCAGAATGTGGAGGAGGTGGGCTTGTCCCTAGTGCTTTCAGTATTACTGCACAGTTTGTTCCTTTTAAAGAAAACAACACTATCCTATGATGCAGGCATTCTTTACGGCTGCCAGAACAGTGTCCCAGAAAATCGAAGATGGTGTCATTGATATATCTGCAAAGGTTGGTTTCAGTTGCCTACTTTTTCCCATTTTTAAAGAATTTCTTCTTGTTTATGCTAACAAAAACTTCTGCATCAACAGTTGTTGCACTCTTGATTGAACTTATTCTTGGCTCTAGGCTTCATATTTGTCCTTTTGTTGCCACTTTTAATTTTTGGTTTTTGGACTCCAGCAAAGTGCTTACATCTTGGTGATGACTTTTGTGTACCGAAAGAACAAAAAGTTCAGATTTGTGTATCTGAACATTTCATAACAGTATAGTGACTGAAGAAAAATGACAAACTATCATTGATCTGATTGCTTATTAATCATTTATTTAGTATTTCTACTTGACATTACTATGTCCCTTGAACCACTGCCTAGCCTTGCCATTTGCCTGCCTAGGCAACACCCACATAGCAGATCTGTCCCTCCTAAGCAGCCACCTCAGCTCACTTCCGTGCTGGTATATCATCATGATTATCGCCAAGTGGAGCACTGGACCGTAGTGCGGAATATTGGCCTACGAAAAGGAAACATGTCCAGCAACTGAGTGTGGCGGAGATGCGTATGTTGCGTTGGGTTTGTGGGCACACTAGGAGGGATAGAGTATAGAACGATGATATACAGGATAGGGTTAGAGTAGCACCAATTGAGAAATTGGTTCAACATCGGTTGAGATGGTTTGGACATATTCAACGAAGGCCTCCTGAGACGCCGGTGCGTAGGGAGGGTCCTAAAGCGTGTCGACAATGTAAAGAGAGGTAGAGGTCGACCTAAACTGACTTGGGACGAGTCGGTTAAGAGAGACCTGAAGGAGTGGAATGTCTCTAAGGATCTAGCTATGGATAGGAGCGCTTGGAGGCTAGCTATCCACGTGCCTGAACCATGACTTTTATGTGTTGCTCTGTGACTAGTCTCTTCTGGGTTTCATCTCTAGCCTACCCCAACTTGTTTAGGACAACAGACTATGTTGTTGTTGTTGTTGTTATTGTTGTGGAGCACTAGACCATAGTTGCCGGATGTGGCAACATCCTCCCAGCTGTGACTCAGATCGTGATCTCAATTGCCTATGGTTCACAGTCAATTTGGCACTGGAGTCAATACTAAACCAGATGAAGAATTAGTTACAAAGAAGCCTAAAAAAGGCAAGGAACTGGTGCAGCTGTGTCACACGGCCGGACAAATTAAAGGCATCCCAAGCTTCTCATGGAGGCAAGGAACAAACATCCTTTCACAGCTTCTTAATTCCTTCATGATCCAGCATTCTTGCGTTAGTTAGTGCGTGCTAGAAAAAAAAAAGAAAAGGTGGTAGGCGCTGGATGTGATTAGAGACTGGGAAGACGTGCAAGCTAGGCGCTTCTGTCGTTGCTAGGCTTAATCATCTCTCCTTGTGATTGGATAAGCTGTCCTCCTCTGAGGGGACCTGCCAGCGGTTACCAATTGCAGTATTGAGATGGAGAGAAAGGAACATGGGATTGATGGTGGAGAAGCTAGATGTTGAGATTTGGGCATTGCATTAGCATGAGTTAGAGTTAGGCCCAAGGTGTTCGTTCCGTGGCATTGGAAATTACAAGATGGGCTGGGTGGGCGAGAGAGAGATGATATGGTTGTTGGCTGGTAGCACCTAACAAACCTTGCTTCTGATAAGGTATCAAACAACTTGTACAGCGAACCTGACGAACCACAATTCTGGTAACTATGCATTGGACAACAATTTGTTGATAATCACTTGATTTATTCATTAGGAAGAGGGATATGATTTGGATGTCCGCAAATGTGCCTTTGTGCTGGATAGGAATAGGTAGCAAAATGGTGTACTTCTTATGTCATTCAATCATCAATACATTGGATGTTGATTGGACAGTTTGCCTCCTCTGATAGGTGGTTTAGTCAAGTTAGTCTAAAAGTTATGATCGACTTGTATGCTCTCCTATAGTTAAGTTTGTGCTAGTTCGCAAACTTTCCTCTGCTTTGGTTATGATACTCTTTCTTCTCCTATGGTGTCTCAGATTTTTTTGTGCCTGTAATTTGCATAAGACGTAGACATGCACAATATGATTAGTCCACAGTCATGAAGATATTTTTTCCTTTCCCTTTGATTATGAAATTGCTAGTGCTAATGTGCTGGTGCACTGCTCTAGCCACATTATCTCAAAACTTATTCATGTAATTCTCTTTAACCAAAATATTTTGTTATCTGTTACATGCTAATGTTGCTTCCCTTAACTTCTGCAGTTTGGTGGTCTCAAATTTTCGTTACATAAGTCTTACGAAGAAGGCTGTGGCGGTTGCTGCTGCAGCTAATTATATGAAGACAAGTCTAATCAAATCCATGCTCGCAGTCCAATGGTAGCATGGCTCTAATTCCGAATTCCATAACTAGTTGTATTTATCGTGGAATTCCAGATCTAGTTGTATTTATCGTGCGAGTCCCATGAACCTTGTTCATTGCAACTTTCTGTGTGCAGTTAATCCAGCATTGTAGTCAAGTACGGATGTGCACAGTACTGTTACGCTGTTCATGCCTGTCCATTGGCTAGCCAATGATAATGGACGCTTATTTCTCTGCCCATTTCAGCCGGCTTAGTAGCCTTGTGACTTACTCTCATAAAACTATTAAATCAACCAAAATTAGTTGGCTTATGGATCAGTAGCATTTGCTGCACCACGAACCATATTGGCCGGCCCAAGAAAAATCACCGCCTGCTTCGCTAACCTTCGTGCCACGCATCGCTCTTCCTCTCCTCTCTAGTGGCGGCCAGCTTAGCCAGCGCTGCTTGTCCTCTTCTCATCCCTGTCCTCGCGTGGCAACCCCTCGGCGGCCGTGCTCCAAAGCGCGTTGCTCTTCCTCTCCCCCGTCGCGTTGCTCTTCCTCTCCCCCGTCCGTGGCTGTGTTTAGTGGCCAGCTCGGGCAGTTGCTTGGATGCTCGCGCTCTTCTTCTCCACCTTCGTCCCGTGTCTGTCTCCTCTATAAGCATGACCATCCCTGAGGCAAGGAACCTCTTCCATCCTTTCCATTTGCATTCGTTGCTCGATATAAGTTTCCACTCTCGTCAGTGTTGATTCACAGCCTAAGGGTGGAATCCCCAGCCACGAATCTAGACACCGAAAAGGCAAAACCTAGACACGAATGATGGAACGAAACTGGATATCGAACAATATTAATCAGGTCCTCGCTAAAATGCATGGATCCGTCCCCTTCACAAACTTCACGATGAGCACTATTTATAGGAGCCTGTAGGCTTTTACTTGACGATTTCACCATTGGAAAATCCATCCTCCCGTCGTCCTCGGTGCTAACCAGGGGCAAACATGTCAATCACACGTGCCCCCCCGCCTTTCACCGCAGAGCCGACCGATGTGGGCCAAGCACACGCCAGCAGCCACGTCGCCGGATCACCTATGAGAAGACAACAAGGCGACACTTTGTTAAGCCTCCCGGCTGCTCAGCTTCGCGACACGTGCTTACCCGAAAGTCATTCGGTCCCAACGCTCCTCTCTCGACTCACGTTGTCCTCCGGCGGTCCTAACCTGTGATCAAAATCGCACCTGGGTTGCCGAATGGATCATTCGGCATATCTTCCTCGATCGGGAAGTCTCGCCTATCAATCGAGCCACCCTTGCCGCCGAATAGCAGCATTCGGCATTGGGGTTCTCCTTTCAGCATATGAAATAGGGCCCTTCTGTCCCTCGTGTCACCAGCCAAAAGAAGCTATAGCGCCAGAAGTGGCTGGAGCTGCCTCGTTCCTCAAATGATTATTTTCGTGACCCTTTTATATGATTGCCACCAGCAGTGTTATGTTCCATGTTAGTACTGTTCTAATTTAAATTTAAAGATACTCTAACGTCTGGCTTCGGCGCGGCCTCAGCCTGTCCACATTAGTAAAAAATTTTATGGCATCGGATCTCAATCTAACGGTGGCCAATCTCCTCTCGACGTCTGTACAGCCAACGTGTTGTTGTCGATTGATGAGTGGTCTGGCGAAAAATATCTTCTCTGCTCAGTCCTTTCTCCCCGCTCAGCCACTCTTCTTTCCTATTTGTTAGTGAGTTGGTTAGCTTAAATGTATTGTAACAGGGCACTCTATATATATCAGGAGCCTATGATCTAGGAGATCAAGCCAAGAACATTCAATTTGTTTCAATCTATTA
>CM041637.1:25299519-25469332 GCA_023333625.1 Bothriochloa decipiens | reverse complement strand
GAAAATATAGCAAAAAAACTCAAAACTTTCCCCAATTTCAAATTTAATATGTATTTGTTGTACCAAGGTTCTAGAAAAAAATGGGATGACAAAAACAAAAAAAAATTTCACTTTGCCGAGTGCCATGGGTGACACTCGGCAAAGAGGCCTTTGCCGAGTGCCTGCCGACGTGGCACTCGGCAAAGGGTTTTGGAAAAAAATAAAAAAAGTCTTTGCCGAGTGCCCCGATTCCTGGCACTCGGCAAAGGCCCGGCCTGCAGTTATCGGCCCAGCCCACTCAAACCCTATCCTATCCACTCCCACCCCCGACCCCCAACCAGCCCCTGCTCCCACCCCGACGCCGCCGCCGCCACCGTGCCCGCCGCCGGCGCCACGCCCACTAATCGGTCCCCACCCCGCGTCCGCGCCCCTCGGCCGGTCCCCGCCACCGCCTGCGGCCTTCCCTCGGCCGCCGGAGCTTCGACCCCGCCGCCGCGCCGTCCGCCGCCGCCACGCCCTCGCGTTCCGCTGCCGTAAGGCCCGCGTCGGCGGCCGACCTCGACGCCGGCGAGCCTCGCCTGCCGCCCCTAGCCCCCTCGCCGCTTCCACGCCCGCCGCCGCCGGCGCTGCCAGGGCCGCACCCCTCCACCACCGCCGGCGCCCCTCCGCCACCTGGCCGCGCCGGCGCCCCAGCGCTCGCCGCGCCACCGAGCCCGCGCCTAGCCCCGGCGGCCCCGCCCCTCGTCGGCGCCCCGGTAGGCCGGTCCTCTACCCCGGTGGCCCCATCCTCGGCCACGCCCGTTTCGCCGCTGCCCCTCGCAGCGCCCCTTGGCCCGCCTCCGAAGTGCCTGCAGAGAGGAGGAAGAGGAACCAGGGGAGAAGAAAGGAGAAGGGAGAAGGAGGAGGGGAAGGAAGAAGGGAAGGGAGGAGAAGGAGGAGGGGAAGGAAGAAGGAGAAGGGAGAAGGGAGGAAGGAGAAGGGAGGAAGGAGAAGGGAGAAGCAGGAGGCTGGTCGCCCTCACCGTTCGCCCCCGTAGTCGTACCCGTGCGTCTCCGGAGAAGAAGGTTGCCGCAGCACCGCGTCACTCGACTCCACCGCCACCTAAGGTATAAAACTTCCCCTCGGTTGTCGGCCTTCGTGCCATGTATGTCATTGAAGGTGTTCATGCCGTATGGGTCGTTGACGGCCTTCGTGCCATGTATATCATTGGTGTGTGGGCCATCGTGCTGGAAATGTGGACGTCGGTCTTAGTGCCGACTTTTCTTGCAGGTTTTGGAAACCTCCCCGTACAGGGGAGGTTCTGCCGAATTTTTCAACTAATAGTGATGTTTTTCTTCTTTTGTAGAGCAGGACGTGTTGGAGGGGACTCGAAGCTGCACCGACTCGCCACTGCACCGACTCGCCACTGCGCCGCCACCTTAGGTATAATTGAGCTCTCTCTCTCTCTCTTACCGTTGTCGTCGTAACCAAGTTAGGCGTCTCCCGTCCAAAAGAGATACGGTCATTGGTATGTGTGCATATCTGCGACGGTATCTCTTTTGGATTGTCCACGTTTTTTGGACAGCCCGTGGATGCGTAGAAGGGTTAGCTTCGATGTTCTGCTCCCGTTGGAGTCGGAGTTTCGGCAGTACCTCCCCGTTGTTCTTCGGATACACACTCTCCCCGCCAGGACGTGTATCGGGAGAACAGCGGTGAGGTGCTGCCGAAATTCCGTCTCGGACGGGAGCGGAGCATGGAAGCTAACCTTATCTACGCATCCTCGGGTGGGATTAGGACCTATCCTTCACCTATTAGATGGTAGGGACGCCTTGTATATGCAGGAGAGGGTTTTATTGCTTGCTTATATTGGCACATGACAGAGGATGGATGACCGTGAGTGGATGTACACGGGCTTCGAAAGTAAGAGCCGTGAATGGGTTAGGGGGACCAATGCTTTCTTGGAGCATGCATTTGGCCCAGTTGCTAAAGGGTCGAGTTGGATGCCGTGTCCCTGCAGCAAATGCAAGAACAAGAAAAAGAAACGAAAGAGGGAGATGTACAGAGATATTTACAAGAATGGATTCGTTCCGAACTATACCTGCTGGAACCACCATGGTGAACGTGCTCGTATGAGGGAGGAGGCAGTGAGATCCCTCCTCGAAGAGTATGATGCAGATGCCGGGATGGCTGACATGATGGCCGACTTTAACGAAGCAATGGAGGTGGAGGATGATCCAGAGGAAAGCGCAAAGGCGTTCTACACCATGATGGAGGCGGCACAGAAGCCCCTTCATGAGAAGACAACGGTTTCGCAACTGGATGCAATTTCGCGCCTAATAGCGTTGAAGTCGCAATTGGGCATTAGTCGAGACGGCTTCGATCTCGTGTTGACAGTTTTTGGCAAACTGCTTTCGGAGCATCATATCCTGCCAAAGAACACGTACGAGTCACAGAGACTCCTTCGTGCACTTAAGATGCCTTATGAGGGGATCCAAGCTTGTATGAATGGGTGCGTCCTATTTAGGAGAGAGCACGCGAAAGCAACACACTGTCCAAAGTGCAAAGTCTCTAGGTTTGTGGAGGTAGAAGGTAGTGATGGTAAAACGAAACAGTCTAAGATCCCTGAGATGGTCGTACGACATCTTCCTTTCCTACCGAGGTTGCAACGGCTGTACATGACAGAGGAGTCCGCGAAACAAATGACTTGGCACAAGAATGGAAAAAGATACAGTAATGACAAGATGGTACACCCATCAGATGGTGACGCATGGAAGCACTTCGATAACATGAATCCTGTCAAGGCTATGGAGGCGAGGAATGTACGCGTAGCGCTGGCAATAGATGGGTTCAACCCATTTGGAATGATGGCGGCCCCGTACACTTGTTGGCCTGTGTTCGTGATCCCCCTCAATCTCCCGCCCGGCATCATGTTCGAACCCAGGAATATGTTCTTGACGCTGATGATACCTGGACACCCAGGAAACAACATGGGTGTGTTCATGGAGCCAGTGTGGGATGAATTGCAGAAGGCTTGGGAAGAGGGGGTACTGACTTACGACCGAGCTACAAAGAGGAACTTCATAATGCATGTGTGGTACCAGTATTCCATGCATGACTTCCTGGCGTATGGCTTATTCTGCGCGTGGGGTGTTCACGGAAAGTTCCCTTGCCCAATATGCAAGCAAGCTGTGCTGTTCACCTGGCTGAACAAGGGTGGCAAGTATTCTTCCTTCGACAAACATCGTCAATTCCTGCCTGAGAATCATGAATTGAGACGAGATAAAAAGCACTTTACGAAAGGTGTTCAAGTCACCGACCCCATTCCTCAGATCAAGAGCCCTGCCGAGGTCCTTGCCGAGATAGAGGCTCTCCAAGTTGATGAGAACAACGGTGGTTTTAAGGGATATGGTGTTGACCACATGTGGACTCATATATCGAGCTTGACTAGGCTTCCGTACTTCAAGGACCTTCTTCTTCCACACAACATCGATGTAATGCACACAGAAAAGAATGTCGCCGAGGCACTGTTTGCAACACTCTTGGACATGAAAAAGTCAAAGGACAACGTTAAGGCTAGACTAGACATGGAGACGATTTGCGATAGACTAAAGCTAGTGATGAAGACCCCTGCGCCAGGCAAGAGATGGAAAAAGGGCCCGGCCGATTACATCTTGAAAAGGGAAGATAGGAAGGAAGTACTGCAGTGGATGAAGACGATACTGTTCCCGGATGGGTATGCGGCGAATCTAAGTAGGGGAGTGAACTTGCAGACTATGAAAGTCTTAGGGATGAAGAGTCATGACTTCCACGTGTGGATTGAGCGGATCCTTCCCGCCATGACCCGGGGATACCTCCCCGAGCCAGTATGGCGTGTCCTGGCTGAGTTGAGCTTTTTCTTTCGCCAGCTTTGTGCCAAGGAGTTATCTCGGGACGTGCTTGTAGACCTTGAGAAGGCTGCACCTTTGTTGCTCTGCAAGTTGGAGATGATATTTCCACCCGGCTTCTTCCTGTCGATGCAACATCTGATTTTGCACCTACCGCGAGAGGCACGGTTGGGTGGCCCCGTACAGTTCCGTTGGTGCTATCCAATCGAGAGGTGTCTAAAGCTTCTTTGAAAAATGTGTCGGAATAAAGCCAAAATTGAGGCTTCTGTGGCAGAGGCATTCATTCTGCAGGAGGTGTCGACATGCACACAGGCGTACTATACTGAGAAACTTCCCAGCCGCGTGCATAATCCAACCCCTTGTTACATCGCCGACGAGAATTCATCGAAACTCAACCTTTTCCAAGGGGA
Source organism: Bothriochloa decipiens (assembly GCA_023333625.1). Taxonomy (NCBI): domain Eukaryota; kingdom Viridiplantae; phylum Streptophyta; class Magnoliopsida; order Poales; family Poaceae; genus Bothriochloa; species Bothriochloa decipiens. The sequence goes on along the minus strand of CM041637.1, from coordinate 25,465,080 downwards.
GATGGGAAGTCCAAGCGCAGGTACCACAAAGAAGTTGTCCCATGAACAGTGGCGCGATATCATGCTCTACTTGTTGTTGAACCTTGATGAAGTAATTCCTTATCAGAAGTAAGTTCTCAATGAGCTTGTTACATACGCCATCACTATCCTACACCTATCAATCTGACCCCTTTGTTTTTTAGGAAATTTATTAATAAACACTAGCGAGGCAATAGGGCTCCTACCGAGCAAGAAGAAGACCATCTGTTTAGACATGGTGTGCCCGATTTCATTTCCTGGTTCTGTACAAAGGTACCATCCAAGTAACCTCGTTCTGACTTTGAGATTCCACTTTTGCTCTTAGGAGCTAGTAATGTAACGATCTACCGGTCCTGACCTTGCAGGCCAGCACGGCTGCGGAAATGAGTGATGAATTGAAACAGGTGGGCAGTGGCTTCTCCCGTAGGGTCCAGTCATTCAACGTTTATGATGTCAATGGCTATCGCTTTCGCCCGAGAAGCTATGAGGCGAGTCGGGCCAACCTAAAAACCACGTGCATCGGAGTTTGTACGCCCGGCACGGATGATAAGGACTATTATGGTATAGTCGAAGAAATATACGAGCTCAACTTTGCGGGTGCCAAAGCTTTTGCGCCAGTGGTATTCAAATGCCACTGGTTCGATCCTGATGTCACTCGAAAAGACCTAAAGATTGGGCAAATCGAAATTCGACAGGATTCCGTCTATAAAGGAGATGATGTCTATATTGTGGCTAACCGACACGCCACGCAAGTTTATTACCTCCCATGGGCGTGCCAAAAAGACGAGAACCTGGCGGGATGGTCCCTTGTGCAGTTGGTGTCGCCGCACGGTAAAGCGGCTGTCCCAAACGATGATGATTACTACTTTGACCCAAACATAGATAACGGCGAGTTCTATCAACCCGAGGGGCTAGAAGGGAGTTTTGAGATAGACATTCTTTCTCTCATGGGCATGGAAGTAGATAACCACATCGATGAGGACGAGGGTGTTGAAGTGCAGGATGCTAAGGACTTGCAAATCCTTGAGCGATGGAGGAAGGAGCGCGATGATAGAGTTGTTGAGGTTGATGACGATGATCCTGACGATACAGATGATGAGGATGATCTCGGGCACTTAATTGAGCTCGACAATATTGATAGTGCTGACGACAACAGTGATGATGAGTACACGCCAGCCATATTGCCCTTCGTGGGCATGGTTTCTAATTCATGTAATACTACATTGTTGTTATTATTATTATTATTATTATTATCTTGCAAATTATGTTTCTTTTACAAGTACTTGTCATTTATTTGTGCTAATTGTTTCCTTTTTTGTCATTGCAGGCACTCGACAAAATGCCAGGCGGACGGCGGCAGCGGCAGCGGCCGCTTCGACAGGTCCAGTCGCTGTACCAGCGACGGGACGAGGAGGAGCCGACCGTCGAGGAGGAGCCCGCCGCCGAGGAGGAGACGACCGCCGACGAGGACCTGTTGGCGAGTAGGCGGGGGAGGCCCCCGTCTACGAGGAGGCTAGAGTTCCAGGACTCCCAGTAGGGGGCGGCGACGACGACGACGGCGACGACGACGACGACGACGGGGGCGAGGAGGACGACGACGACGACGACGATGACCGGTGACGACGGCGAGGAGGACGACGGCGACGACGGGGGCGAGGCGACACCAGGCTCGTCGTCGGGTACGAGCAAGGTCTACCAGCGCGGGCCCTCGTCCCTCCCTGACCGCCGGCCGCTCCCGGCCCAGCGCCCGGTCATTCGACCCGTGGGTGACAAGTAAGTAACCAATTCTGTTTTCACTACTTGTTCGTATACATGTTGAAAATCGAACTGCAGACTAAGAATTGTTCTTTATGACTTGTGCAGCACCTGGCTGGTTGTGAGCAGGAAAGCGCGCCATGTCAATGGCATCCAGGGCCTACTGATTCGGCACCACTACCCCGGCCAGGTCATCCACAATGGTGAACTGCAGCCTCCCATGACGTGGGAGCACTTCTCCAGCATCTCCCAGGAGGGCGAGACCGTAGCGGCGAAGATCAAGAGGGAGTTCTGGGTGAGTCTTTTCATCGCACAGCACTACTCGATACTACGTTCTTGAAACACTGAAATGATACATGATATCTGTGTGCAGGAGTTCTTCAAGTGCGAGGAAGGGCACGAGGCCCATGCGGCGCGAGTGCAGGAGAGGGTCTGCAGAGAGCGTCTCAAGGACCTGTACCACGAGTACCACCTCCAGTGCATCATCACCTACAACGCCGACGTGCTTGGCCGGGTGGTGAAGAAGCCGCAAGCGAGGGAGATGCTGCTGAGTAGGGAGACCGACCTCACCAGGGACCAGTACCTCTAGGTAAGTAGGAAAGTTTAGTTCTGATTCCTTCTTTTGAAACATTCAATTCATTTTCTTGCAGTTAACTTGCTTGATGTCATGCAGATGTGTCCGGAATGGTGCGACAGGCACAGGGACTGCTGGGCAGCCATTGTGGACAGGTGGACCAGCGATGAGGCCTACGAGACACGCAGAGCCCGCCAGGAATGCCGCCTGCAGATGCGAGGGGCACCACACCACCAAGGCAACCAGTCCCTCCCAGTGTACATGGAACGATGGGTATGCTTCAGTTGATTTATTTATTTCAGCGCGCAATTGTCATTACTTGTGATCATCTTTGTATTTTTCCTCGCAGGCCCAGTCCCATCTAGGGCAGCAGGTCAACGAGTTCACGGGGTATGCCCTGGCTCACAAGGGCAAAGCGACAACGGTGGACAACGTCTACAACCCCTAGGATGGGCCCGACGCGTACACCAACGAGAGCGCCTACTCCAAGCTCGCCGAGTACACCACCGCGGCTCGCCAGCGCCATGGGGAGGAGTTCGACCCCACCACCGAGCCCCTGGACACAGACCTCCTGATGAGGTTGGGAGGAGGGAAGCAGCACGGCCGGTACTGGATGGCCAACAGCGCTATCGAGTCGTCCTCAGTTCCCACGCTGAGCGAGGTTTGAGCCAGGTCCACGAGCTCCTCCGACATCCCCATAGCGCCTCGGTAGCCGAGTAACGCGCAGGTCAACGCGCAGGTCTTGGCACTGTTGCAGGCCCAATAGGTAAGTACACAGTTTCATTCGTCGTTCACTCGTTTTACACATGTACATTGCCTTTAAACATGTATCTTGCGGGGTAATATTGCAGGCCCAGTTGGCAGCGTTGCAGGCCTAGCAGGCGGCCCAGGAGGAGACCTATAGGCGATCGCTGCAGGCTTTCCGGGAGCAGTCGGCGCGTCAACTGGAGGTTATCCAGCAGCACTCGGCCCGTCAGATGGCGGACGTGGCGAGCTACTTCCAGGACCTTCAGATCCCGGGAATGACCCTGCCTCCGTTGCCTGCCTCGCTATTCGCTCCACCCCCTCCTCCTAGTCCGGATCCTACGTCGCCTCAGGTTTACTCTTGTTAGCCTTGCTGTTACTTTACTCTTGTCACTTTTGTTAGCCAATTTGTTATTATGTTCTTGGGCAAAGCCAATGATGTAGACATGTGTTTAAATGTTAGGTGGCTGCCAAGATGTTTTATATCTCATGTTAGTCATCAAACCATGCGACACATCCATACCCAGCAACACTTGGGCCTAGTTTCATGTGATGGCTGGGATGGATGTGTCCCGTGGTTCCATGGCTACCATGAACTTATCTTGTGGCGTTTATATGGCAACCACCAATGATACATTTTCCAATTGATACAGAAACACATGTCACAAACTGAGGCTGCTGGTTGCTAGACTTACTCTACTACTACTACTTACTCGAAAATGGCCATTTTTATTGTACTAATTAGATTGCTTCTCATTTGTGCAGCCACAGTCGGTGGGTTCGAACCCGACTCCTACAAGTGGACCTTCTCCACAGTACCTTGGCCCGCCTCCATAGTACCCGCCTCCAGGTGCCGTTCCTCCACAGCAGGGGTACTCCGGGTGGATAGGCGGCCCTCAGCTTCCGCCGCCAGGGTGGACGTTCCAGGGTGCCCCTCCACAGCCAGGGTGGAGCTCGTGGCCAGGGCAGCAGGGGCCTGGGAGCTCTTCACACTCAGAGGGCCCTGGGGGCGGCGCCACATCTTAGGTATGGATTTATGTATGGACTTGGGTAGCATGGATGTGTATGGACTTGCATGGATGACTTTATGTTGTGGATGGACTTGCGGCTTCGACCGTTATGTTGGATCATGCTTGGATGTGTGGATGGACTTGTATATGCATATTTGTGATAATGGCTTCGACCATTATGTTGGATCATGCTTGAAATGTGAGATATTTGTGCCTTTATGTGAGATTATGTGATATTGGTACATATTTGTGATAATGGATGCATATATGTGATGTTTGTTGAATATATGTGATATTGGATGAATGAAATGAGAGAAAACAGCAGAAAACATGAAAAAAAATCTGTTTCCCAGCTTTGCCGAGTGCTAGCACTCGGCAAAGCTGGGAATCATGACCCAGGTCAGCAGCTTTGCCGAGTGCCAACCTGGCACTCGGCAAAGTGACCATAACTTTGCCGAGAGCCGGCACTCGGCAAAGGTCTTTTTCCAAATAAAAATAAAAAAATAATTAAGCTCTTTGCCGAGTGCTTGCCACCTCAGCACTCGGCAAAGAATTTTCGGGAAAAAAAATAAATAATCTTTGCCGAGTTCCCTCCTTGTCAGCACTCGGCAAAATTTTTTTTTAAAAAAATAAAAAAAGTCTTCGCCGAGTGCCTGCCACGTCAGCACTCGGCAAAGATGGCCTGGGGTTGACGGCGGCCGTTAGGTTTGTCGAGCGCTGACATGGCACTCGGCAAAGGCTTTGCCGAGTGCACGACATCTGGCACTCGGCAAAGAACCCTTTGCCGACGTATTCTTTGCCGAGTGCCTTTTGCCGAGTGCGGCACTCGGCAAAGCCTTTGCCAAGTGTAAAACGGCCTTTGCCGAGTGCTTCGAGCACTCGGCAAAGACCCTGATTCCTGTAGTGGAGGGTGAATTCCCTGTTGCTGCTGTGGCCTTGAAGTGTATAATGAAAAGTGCTGAGTTGATGTGCGAGTGGTTAAGGTTTGGTAACGTTAATCTTGAGTCCATGGTCACTGATGTTCGCCAGTATGCTTTGAACCTTATGAAGTACAATGGCTCTGAATATTATTGTGCTGCTGCTGTCATGTTTGGTATTGCAGCAACAATAATAACAGCAACATAGCTTTTTGTCTCAAGTAAGTTGGGGTAGGCTAGAGATGAAACCTAAAAGAGGTATGGAAACAAAGAACACATAAATGGTACAAGAACAAAAATTACGGTTCAGGCACGTTAATTGCTAGTCTCCAAGCGCTCCTATCCATAGCTAAATCCTTAGGGATATTTCACTTTTTAAGATCTCTCTTAACCGACTCGTTCCAAGTCAGTTTAGGTCGACCTCTACCCCTCTTTACATTATCGACCCGCTTTAGAACCCCACTACGCACCGGCGCCTCAGGTGGCCTCCGTTGGACATGGCCAAACCATCTCAACCGGTGTTGAATCAATTTTTTCGAATATCGTCGTTCCGGACTCTATTCCTCCTTGTGTGCCCACAACACCATCGTAACATACGCATCTCTGCTACACTCAATTGCTGGATATGTCGCCTTTTTGTAGGCCAACATTGAGCACCGTATAACATCGTCGGACGAATCGATGTCCTATAAAACTTACTTTTTAACTTTTGAGGCACCCTTCTGTCACAGAGGACGCCTGAGCTTGACGCCATTTCAACCAACCGGCTGAAATTCTATGCCTAATATCTTCATCAATGTCGCCATCCTTTTATAGCATCGATCCTAAATACCGAAAAGTATCCTTCTTGGCCACCACTTGCCCATCGAGGCTAACGACTCCCTCCTCATTCCTAGTCGCGCTGAAATCGTACCTCATGTACTCAGTCTTGGTCCTACTAAGTCTAAACCCTTTCGACTCTAACGTGTGCCTCCATAGTTCTAACTTCCTATTAACCCCTGCCCTAGTCTCATCCACTAGCACCACATCATCAGCAAAGAGCATACACCAAGGGATATCACCTTGTATGTCCCTTGTGACCTCATCCATTATCAGAGCAAATAAATAAGGGCTCAATGTTGACCCTTGATGTAGTCCTATTTTAATTGAAAAGTCACTGGTGTCGCCATCACATGTTCGAACACACGTCACCACATCCCTGTACATATCCTTGATGAGGGTGATGTACTTAGTTGGGACTTTGTGCTTTTCCAAGGCCCACCACATGACATTTCTCGGTACTTTGTCATATGCCTTCTCTAGGTCAATAAAGACCATGTGCAAGTCCTTCTTCTACTCCCTATATCTCTCCATCAACTGTCGTAATAAGAAAATCGCCTCCATGGCCGACCTACCAGGCATAAACCCAAATTGGTTTTGGGTCACACTTGTCACTCTTCTTAGGCGATGCTCGATAACCCTCTCCCAGAGCTTCATCGTATGGCTCATCAACTTAATCCCACGGTAATTAGTACAACTTTGAACATCTCCCTTGTTCTTGAAGATCGGTACTCATATACTTCTCCTCCATTCTTCAGGCATCTTGTTTGACCGGAAAATAAGGTTAAAAAGCTTAGTTAACCATACTATTGCTCTAGCACCTAGGCATCTCCACACCTCAAGGGGGATACCGTCAGGGCCCATCGCTTTACCTCCCTTCATCCTCTTCAAAGCCTCCCCGATCTCTGCCTCCTGAAATCTCCTCACGAAACATCTGTTGGTATCGTCAAATGAGTCATCCAACTCCAAGGTAGGACCCTCATTCTCCCCATTAAACAACTTGTCAAAGTACTCTCTCCACCTATCCTTGATCTCTTCATCCCTCAATAAAAGTCGATCCGTCCCATTCTTGATGCATTTGATTTGGTTGATGTCCCTCGTCTTCCTCTCTCGGATCCTAGCCATCCTATAAATGTCCTTCTCCCCTTCCTTCGTGCCTAGCCGTTGATAAAGGTCATCATACGCCTGACCTTTTGCTACACTCATCGCTCGTTTTGCAGCCCTCTTCGCTATTTTATAGCCCTCAATGTTGGCTGCACTCTTGTTGTGATGGAGGCGCTTGAACCACTCCTTCTCCCTAATAGCCCTTTGCACCTCGTCATTCCACCACCAGGTGTCTTTCGCTTCCCGTTTGCCTCCCCTACTCACTCCAAACACATCCGAAGCCACCTTCCGAGCACATGTGGCCATCTTTAGCCACATGCCCTCTGCATCTTCTCCTTCTTCCCACGGCCCCTCATCTAGCATCCTCTCCTTAAAAGTTTACACTGTTCCCCCCTAAGCTTCCACCATTTTTTTCTCGCAATCTTGGCCCGATTGTCCTGGTGGACACGTACCCGAAAGCGAAAATCCGCCACCACAAGTTTGTGTTGGGGGACAACACACTCCCCAAGTAACACCTTACAGCTCAAGCAAGCACGTCTATCCCCCTCCTTGCAAGGATAAAGTCGATTTGGCTCAAGTGTTGTCCGCTACGAAAGGTGACTAGATGAGATTCCCTCTTCTTAAAGACGGTGTTCGCTATCAACAAATCGTAGGCCAACGCGAAGTTCAAAACATCCTCTCCCTCTTGATTTCTACTACCATACCCAAAACCCCCATGCACCCGCTCGAAACCTACATTAGTCGCACCCACATGGCCGTTGAGGTCTCCTCCTATGAAGAGTTTCTCGTTAATAGGCACAATACTAACCATGCTATCGAGATCTTCCCAAAACTGCCTCTTGGTGCTCTCGCAAAGACCTACCAGTGGGGCATAGGCACTGATCACATTCAGAGCCAAATCTCCAACTACCAACCGGACTAGGATAATCCGGTCGCCTTGCCTCCGCACCTCAACTACTCCATCCTTAAAGCTCCTATCGATCAAGATGCCTACACCATTCCTACCCGATGTTGTCCCCGTGTACCAAAGTTTGTAGCCAGTATCCTCCACCTCCTTCGCCTTTTGGTCCTTCCATTTAGTCTCCTGAACACATAGAATATTTACACGCCTCCTAATTGCTGTATCGACTAGCTCTGTTAACTTACCCGTTAGGGACCCTATATTCCAGCTACCTAGACGAATCCTAGTTGGCTCGGCTAACTTTCTTACCCTTCGCACCCATCGAGGGAAGTGCGAAAACCCTTGCTCATTTTTCACTACACCCGGGCGCAGATGTAGCGCGTCACAAAGGTTGCGACGACCCGACCCTTGCTCATTTATCATCGTACCCGGATCACGATACGACGTGCCACTAAGGGGGTGATGACCCGGCCCTTACCCATTTGACACTACATCCGGGTTCCGATGTAGCGCGTCGCTAAGAGGGTTACGCCCCAACGAATCTCTTGTGGGTTTCATATCTATGAGAGTGGCTGGTTTTGGAATGTTGGCTAGCCGAACCTAACACACCCTCCTCCTTTATCCAGGCTTGGAACCGGCTATGTTTGGTATTGCAAAGGAGACGAAAAAGATCTGCAAATGTTTGAGGCAAGGTGAATGCATAACCAGAGTGCAGTGGTCCAGGACAATCATGGAAAATGGTTGGGATGTCTTGGAGAGGCTACATGATGAATTTCTTTGTGCTGACAACGGGGATGGCACTGCTGCTTGTGAAGCAGGAAGCCCTCCACGGAATAATACTTTTGGGGAACTAAATCATAAGAAGCCTGATGATGGGAATGATCAAGAGGACAGAAGCAGTCAGTGGAATTGTGGACCAAAGACAAGCAAATGCGGAAGCTTCGGAGAAGCAAGAATGTGAAGTTTCTGAGAAGACTAAACCATCGAAAAGAAGCAGACTGAGGAAGGAGGAAAATGCATAAGTTGTCAGGCAGTTTACAAGATATCTGAGGACAAGGATGTTGTAGCCGAGCTGAGGTGATCCTGAGCAAATAAGCAAATGCTCATGTAACATGTCAAGTTTTACCATGTTTTGCAAGTTGCGTATCCGTTGTGCTAGGGACCTTTTTTTGTTGTTGTTCAAGCGGTCTGGTCTGCTAATCTTGTAAATTGCTCGATGATCCGTGTGGAAGGGCAATCAATTCGAAGTTTGTAGCAGGCAAGGTCAAAACCTGGCACAATGAAAAAAAAGAAGAATTTTTTCGTTGAGGACATGGTTGGCACAATGGCACGTTTAGCATCTAATTTATTTAATTAGCATCTGTTTTAAGTGAAACAAATAAATAATAAAGAAAATAAAAGAAATTCAAACCCAAATCAAATTAATTGCTTCTTGTGACCATCTTTAATGGTGAAGGATTATGAATATGAGGGGAATGCTATAGAGAAAAAACTTCGCTATTTATCTGTTGATGACAAAATTATTTGTGCTAAATCTTGGATTACACTTTATGGTAGGTATTCCCATTGTAGCTTTAATATGTTGAATTGCACGAAGATCACGTCGCCAAACTCACAACTCTACGTTGACTTTTGCTCCGTTGTTTGACTGTTTTGTAGAATTTGACAGATTTGTTGATACATCTATCAGATTTTGTAATGATCCGTAAAAGAAGAACCATTATCTGTTCTGTTCTCTTTACATTTTGTTTTCCTATGTGTCCTATTTTTTTCAAACACTTTAGTTTCAAGGCTACAACTAATCTTCTGCTTAATGAAATATACATGAAGTCGTGTTCTCGAAAAAAATAATATGCTACAACCAATCTTCAACTAAAGCCAAATGATCAATGATCCATTACAACGTTATGGATGGCATCGCATCCTGACAAATTTTTTTTCAAAATCAAGCATATAGTCCGTGTTTCATTAACCAGAAGAGAATGATCAATATACATACATGGTTGATACAAAAGGATTCACAAGTAATCCATGAATTACCAACGAGATTCCCGACACAAAAACACAATAAAAAAAGCAACAAACATAAGAGGTGAAACCCTGATCCCCAACACAAAAACACAAACGAAAAGCAACAAACATGAGAGGTGGAACCCTGATGATGGACAGGATTCAGTAACTTGCCTTCAGCAAATCACCATGAAACAACAAAAAGATTTACTGGATCTGCATCCAAGGAAGAACAGATAAGAACACCTCAAAAATTCATACACAAAAATAAATGACAGAAGACTAATCGATGCACTGAATTCGCCAAATTTTGTAGAGCAATTCCTCAAGAAGCAAGGACGGTACACCGTACACGGCACCAAACGCTCCAACAAGAATCGCTCATAGGCTCACAGGTTTCCCACAGCTAGACCGTCAGGTCAGACTCAAAAGGATGCAATGCACATGCACCGTAAGTAGAAGTAGAAATCATAGATTAAGGGGGTGAGACATAAATACAAGAACAGCTAATGGCGATGCCGTATGGCTAGAACCAAGTTTCCATGGAGCAAAATTAGCCAACACAGTGAAGCGACAACGATTCACGCTGCTATATTCCTAGTGAGCTCCTAATAAAACCTTCTAAGCTGTCATCACCAGGACTTCAGTCTTCAGGCACACCGAATCGACGGAGTAACTTGAACAGCGCACGGAGAGGATTGTTGGGGTCATGAATATTTTCAGGAGCAACAAGGTACATGGACGAGCGACGGATGTAGAAGCTGCAACGAACCAACAAATTCAGAATTAATGCATAGCAGCGAAATGTAGGCCTGAAGTAACAAATCAAACGGCAAGCATACATGAATATTCAGTTTATCTCATTACCTGACATACAGCAAAACTTCCTGCATCAACCTTAGCTCCATCATCGGGAACACTATCTTTCCCTGGACCATAATCCTTGAAGAACCTGCCAGCGGAGCAAGGCACTTTGCCCACACGGGAGATAACTTCCCAATCTGCAATTATTCAATAATCAATCGGATAATGAAAACTGATACTAACTCTACACAGATGTAATTTAAGTAAGAGTGAGACTGGGTGTAGTTGCAAGAATGAACCTCTCCAGATCGGTTGGTCGAGAAGCGCACGATCTCCGCTACAGCAGCCGCCTGCCTGACCGACACGCAGAGGCCGCTGTGGAGCCTGTGGTATGACGGGAACGCGAAATGCACGACCTCGCCGGCGTCCAGCAGCTTCCTCCCGCGGCAAGTCGACAGCCCTGTGGCGTACGACTTCTTGAAGAAGCGCCACTCGCGGCGGTCCAGCGGGTACTCGTCCAGCTCCGGCAGCGGCGGCGCCACCACCATCTTCCACTCGCTCACCGGCATGGCACCTGGCGGTGGCAACGCGCGGATGGGCTTTGGGTTCATGTACGGCACCGGGTGAGACATCGTCAGGTCGATGAAAGGCACGCCGTCGTCTTCGCGGGGCCTCTTCTTGGACCTCGGCGCGGAATCCAGGATCTCCACCTCATCGTCGCTGCTGTCACTCGCCTCCTTGACACGGAGCCGCGACAAATGTTGTCCTTTGATTGTCGAATCGCGCGCCTGCTCCTCCTTGTCACCGACATCGTCGGCTTCCTCCTCCTGCTTGATCTGACGACTAGATTGCTCTTCGAAGTGGCCATCGGTTTCGATTGGCTCCCTCTTCACCTACACTTCGAGCCTGCCAGGGGCTTCAGCCTGCACCTTCACCTCTGCCTCGCCACAAGCTTCAACCTTTACCTTCGCTTCGATTGGCTCCCTCTTGACATTGACCTTGAGTTCACCCTCGTCGGCGGCATCAACCTTCACCGGAAGAGGCAGAGGCAGCGAGAGGCCGGAGGCACCGCCAATGCCGCGCCCCGCCTTGACGCCCCTTTCTTGGGCCCCATGTCGGCCGCCGTCACCGTCGGCGGCGGTTGCATTATCGAGGAGCCATTTGATGGCGCGCGCGGTGTCACCGCTGCAGCGGGTGAGCGCGTCGACGGCGGCGGCCACCGGGAGGTCCGCGCCGAGGACGGCACGGAAGGCGGCCAGGTCGTCCCCCAAGAGGGTGGGCTGGTTCAGGGGCCTCTCCGGAGGGTCGCGGGGGTCTCCAGCGGCGCACGGCATAGCGGCGGCCAATCGACGGTGAACAGGATTGATGCGTGGCTGTGAGGCGAGAGGCCAGGCGGTAGAGGACTGGAGGGGAGTTGGGGACGGGGGAGTGGGGATTTAGGGGGAGAGCTTATATTGCAGAGTTTCATTTTGGCGGGGAACGAGGAATGAAGACGAGGGAAGCGCGAATAATCTCGATTTTGGCGGGACGAAACGGAGGGAAAGGGAAATGCGCGACCGTGAAGCGGGGTGAAATGCCGCTTGCTAAAATTTGGAAAGGGAAATCGGAAATGCGAGGCGGTGAAATGTGGTGAAATGGCATTTGCTAAAATTTATGTTCCTGAATTTTTGTTCATTTCATTCACAAACGATGGTTAATGCATACATTTTATATCAAAAAGTTATAGTTTTTGTTTCTTGCAATTTCTGTAGGCACAATCTATAACTTTCAGCGTGAATAAAAAACTATTACATAAAACTACAAACCTGACAAAATCTAATTTGTGTTGGCATATAAAAACAATTAACAATTAACAATTGTTTCTATAGTCGGATATGTTAGTATATAGGATCGATCTAGCACTAGATCTAGCGGCAACAGTGATAATTGAAGATACAATACATGAACAACATATCCTAGTACACTACACGCGGAGGGAGGGAGATGGGATGCACAGACCAGTGGTGTTGGTAGGAGTGGGGACGCTAGAGCTGGATCCGGCCATCGTGTCAGAGTAGAAGGTTGCTGTAGTGACGTCCTCGGCGGAGTGAGCGTCGGAGTGGCGGCGGGGAGGGACTTCCCGTCACTGGCTACACGCTTCTCTAGATTGGCTAGGGTTTGTCGATGGGGGGAGTGGCTCACGGTGAACCTCGTACTGAGAGCCGGCGGCCCCACCTCTTCTTTATAGCGCAGTGTGACAGGGGCCCTCCAGCCATAGATGGGCTAGGCGTCCCCGATCAGGGCGCGGACCAAGGGCCCATTAAGCCGTTGGTCAGGAGATCATTCTAACATTTTCCCCCTTGATCTCAACTTATACTTTTAACTTTATACTTTTACCTTTTACCTATTCCATCACAGATTAATGCATAGAGCATGCTTCCTCGTCACGGTCCATTGCCGATAGATTTCATAGCTACAATACATGTCTCTGTTCTGAAACAAATTCTTTTAACTTTTGCGCCGTTTATTGTCCAGAAGTCATAGGCTTTCCCTTAAACCTATGCTTGCTACGTGTTCTCTGAACATGTTGGGTGGTAAGCCTTTAGTAAGCGGATCCGCGAGTATCTTTTTAGTTCTTATATGCTCTAGACTTATAATTTGATCCCGGACCTTATCCTTCACAACATAATACTTTATGTCATTGTGTTTGGCAGCACCACTTGACTTATTGTTATGAGCATATTGTACTGCTGGATAATTATCGCAGTATAACTTTAGTGGTCGATGGATAGAGTCAACCACCTTCAAATCGGGTAGGAACTTTTTAAGCCAGTTCACCTACCTGAGGCCTCAAAACAAGCTAAAAACTCGGCATACATTGTGGATGATGTAGTGACAGTTTGCTTTTTGCTTTTCCACGATATGGCTCCTCCTGCAAGAGTGCACACATATCCTGCTGTGGACTGAGTATGCTACTATTTTGAGAGAATCTATTTTTCTATACGTTAACATGAGGCCTTTCATACCTTGCAAATATTGCAAGACTTTCTTTACCAATCTCCAGTGTTCAATTTGTGGATTACTTTGAAATCTGCCAAGCAACCCGGTAACATAAGCTAAGTCAGGGCGCGTACACATTGTTGCATACTGAAGGCTTCCTACAGCCGAAGCATACGGTACCACTTTCATTTGATTGAGCTCATACTGGTTCTTAGGGCATTGATAATCCCCATATCTGTCGCCCTTGACTATTGGAGCAGGTGACAGACTACAATTGTGCATACTAAATTTCTTTAGAGTCTTCTCTATGTATGCTTGTTGAGATAGTCCTAATACCCCTTTACTTCTATCTCGATGAATTTTGTTCCCTAGTGAAAGCATCTAGGCCCCTTGATGTGGGTTTTGATGATTGATGACAATATGATTATCATGACTAATGTGTGTTTTACAGAAACAGTGGTAAGTTAGGTCATGGTAATGGCAACCTTGGGCGATATGGTTGTCATGCCCCCTGTTGATGGAATTTGTTTCGGTTTTCAAAGGATGGACGACAAGGTTTAGAATGATTAGGTCCATTTGTCAATGGTGTTGGAGGACGACGGAATAGTCGATATGACTTTTTTCCTTTGGCCGTACTATTAGGGGGGTGCAAACGAGTAGCTTGATCTAGTTGAGTCTAATGGTTTAGGTGTGGTGCACACTTATGGAACTTAGCGCTAGGGAGCTACAAAAATGCCCTAAGATTGGATGGAGTTGAAGCCGTTCTCAAAGAATTTGAATTGGATGAGAAACGGGCTTCAAACAAAGCGTTGGACACTGAGCAGAGACACGTCGGACGCTGGCGTCAACGTCTGGCCAGGCTCTGCCATTGGTCACCAGCGGCTTGTGAGTGCTGGATGCATCCATGGCGTAGCGTCGGATGCGTTTGGCGCTAGCATAAAGATTTACAACGCACTGGACGCTGCGTCCTGGCGCATCCAGTGCGCGTCAGACGCTACTCAGTGCGCGATGAAATGTTGGCCGGACTACCGGACGCGTCTAGAGGTCAGCGCCGGACGCGTCCGCCGCTTCAACGGCTAACTACGGGTTTCAAATTTGAAAGCGTTGGACGCGTCCGGCGCTATTGTAAGTGCATTCGCCTCCGAAGTGGGTTTTGGATAATTAATGATAATCAAATTAGGGATTAACAAGTTTATTTGAGTGTATTCACAGGTGTTAGTCCATTGAAAGATTTAAATGAATATATTTGGTGATACAAGTACCCCCAAAATTTCTATTGATGAAAGGCGCTTCGACTCAATTGGCTTACTCTTTTATATTTAAAATTGAGTTATAGGAAACGCCGCACTATCAAGAGGGATGCAAATTAGACTAGCTAGACGTGGTCTACAAGTGCTCATATTGGTTAGCTATCGCGTTTGAGAGACACCGTGCACTCACATTCACTTAAAATGTTTGCAGCTGGTGCACCAGAAGTTCTGATCCAATGACCGGAAGTTCCGGTTGCACTATGCTCGCAAGCGACCGCGTGCGAGAAATAGGTTCCGGCCTTGAACCGGAAGTTTCGACCTGGACCGGAAGTTCCGGTACCCGGACCGGAAGTTCTGGTAGTACATTTTCAGGAGCGACCGCGTGCAAGTATTTGGTTCCGGCCTCTGGCCAGAAGTTCTGGTGTTCGGACCGGAAGTTCCGATCATCCAGATCTGAGTGTTGACTTTCCCATTCCCCAATGGTCGAATCTCAAATTAACCAAAAGTTCCGGTGGTTCCACCAGAAGTTCCGGTAGTGCATCTGAGGCTGAGCATATATATATTTTCTCACCTCCTTTTCTCTCTCTCTTGCCCATTCGATTCACAACGCCCAAGCTTTGCCAAACTCTCCTGTGAGCTGAACTCGCCCACTCTCTCTCTCCCCCTTTGCTTCCAAGCTTCAATCTTTGATTGTTTGAGCTAGGGACATGAGATTTGAGAGCGGGAGCATCAATTGTCGACTTGAGCACTTGTCCTCCTCGTCTTGCTGGTGTGGTTTGTATTTATTACTCTTGGGTTCTTGGAGTCCTAGCCGGCTAGGCATTCTTCGTGGCTGCCTATGTTGATTCATTTGTGAGGGCAACCCGAAGTGTTTGGAACGTGAAACATTTGACCCCTCACATGGGCAAGGGCAAAGGCAAAGCCACTAAGGCTAGTGGCAGTGGGGCTGCTCATAATGATGATGATGATAATGCTCATGGTGATGGTGATGGTGATGGCTTTGGACATGGTGATGATGCTGCTCCCTTTGCACATGCTCCCTCTCCTGCTGCTCGTGGATGCGGCCGTGGTCATGGACGAGGCCGTGGCTTTGGTGATTCCACTCGCTATGTTATTGAGAGGTTCATGTCATTCTTTTGCTACTTCCAGAGGAACAATGATCGTCGTTTACGTCGTTTGGAGTATCAGGCACATCTTCCTCCTGAGTCCCCTCTACGCACCTTTCGGAATCTGTTGATGCAAAATTCTTATCTGCAAACACACTGGGCTAATACCCAAATTCGATATCCGAAGCGTGCCAGTCGATTTGACCTGTTAATCGACAAGGATGATAACTTGAATAAAATCTGAACGAGACGACAACGATACGCTCGGACATCAAAGCTCAGAATGTATTCGATAACTGTTGAACAGATCAGACGAGACGACAGCGATACGCCCAGAAGTCAAAGCCTGAATCGTGCTCGGTAGACGCGGAACCTGCAAGGTCGCCGGAGATCAAATTGATGCAGCCCGTCGATTCTTGAAAGAACTCATTGAAAAAGAAAAGATACTTGATGAAGTCGTCGAAAAGTAAAATACTGGTAAAGGTAAATTGTGATAAAAAGTATATTTGTTTATTGATCCTTGGATGTCCATTACAATGCTCCTCGGCATATATTTATACTCCGCTAATCGAAGTGTCCTAATTTAACACGCAAAGCTCAAATATAGAAGAAATAAACTAATTCCTTATACGAACTCTATCTCTTTAAGAAAAAGAAATAAAACTCATATAGGAGTTGGACTTAAACTATAATACGAAAATCGTAAGCTCTGTGTCGTCGATCCTCTGTCCGCTTCCGTCATGATGAAGTTATCTCTTCATCGGCACATCCCAGGCATCGGCAACAACCTTCTAGTCTTCCTGCCTATCTTATCAGCAATAGCTTTTTCGTCTCATCAGCAACAATCCTCTCGTTCTCTGCCAACCTTATTAGCAACAGCTCTTCAGCTTCATCGGCAATGTACGAGATCAACATGCCCTTCATCGGCAACCACTCATCGACAGCTCGGAAGCAATGCTGAAGAAAAACCATCCTCCTTGCCGATTAGTTCAGTATCCGATCCTTATTGATACGTGTCAAAAAACGGTGTCAACACATGCCCCCCAATTTCGGAGTATAAAATACTTTATGCACCGAAATTTCCTCTAGGTCGTGATTACCCAAACCGCCTGAACTTCTCTTCGAAGGTTGCACACACCGCAGTGAAAATCCTGTACCAACGGGCCCATATAATGCTTCCTCCGTCGCGGCCCATTTTTCATCCTTGATTCAATCCTAGCCTCTCTTTCTGGCGGCGACGCAATGCATCGGTAATTGTAGAACTTCATATTCATGTAATGCCGATACGTCCTTATTGAATTGGTAAATGCACCTGTTCCCTCAAGCGTCTACCCAAATACTAGGATAATATTTCTTTAGATATTTACTGTTCAACGCTCTTGGAAATACTTCTCCTTCGAGAGTTTCTAGGATATAGGCATTACCAGGAACAGACCAATTGACGCGATAAGGACCCTCCCAATTAGGAGACCATTTATCGAACTTTGTACTCTTAGTCCCCATCGGTAAGATCAATTTCCAGACTAGATCACCATCGGCAAATTCCTTTGTCTTCACTTTCTTCTCGTACCACCTGGCAACTCTCTTCTTGTTCTCTTCGATGCTAACTAAAGCCTTCAGCCGATGACTCGCCAGATCTTCCAATTCATCTTTCATGAGTGTACTGCAATCATCGGCCAACAGCTGATCTTGATGAAATATCCACCTCGAACCAATCTTGATCTCCCAAGGCAAAACTGCATCATGTCCATATACCAACTGATAAGGCGATACTTTAGTAGCACCATGGCATGCCATCCGATACGACCATAAAGCTTTGTTCAGAACCGTGTGCCACTTTCTAGGATTTTCCTTAATCTTGCGCTTAATGAGTTTAATAATCCCTTTGTTAGAGGCTTCGGCCTGACCATTGGCTTGAGCATAATAAGGCGAGGAATTTAAGACCTTGATCCCCATCTCATCGGCAAATCTATCAAACTCCCCTGACGTGAACATGGTTCCCTGATCGGTCGTAATAGTTTGAGGAATACCGAACCAATACACAATATGCTCTTTTACAAAGTCAATCATGTTCGCTGATGTCACATTCTTCAGAGGAATTGCTTCGACCCACTTTGTAAAGTAATCGGTAGCGACAAGTAGGAATTTATGCCCCTTGCTTGATGGTGGATATATCTGACCGATGAGATCAATAGCCCATCCTCGAAATGGCCATGGTTTAATGATAGGATTCATTGCTGATGCAGGTGCTCTTTGAACGTTGTCGAATTTCTGACACTCCTGGCACCCTCTAAATTACTTGAAACAATCTTCTAGTATCGTCGGCCAGTAATATCCATTTCGCCTGATCATCCACTTCATCTTGAAAGCCGATTGATGTGCCCCACATACTCCTTCATGGATTTCGCCCATTAAACTCTTTGATTCTTCTTTGCCAAGACACTTGAGGAAAACTCCATCCATTGTCCGATAATATAATTCATCACCAAGGAGCACATACTTAGTAGCTTGAAATCTTACATGTCTCTCGACCTTCCTAGATGGATCTTTCAAATAATCGGCAATCTCCTTCCTCAAGTCATCGGCATCAGTTGCCGATGTCAACACTTCGCGGATTGGCTGATACCCCGAAGCATGTTGCGCTAACCGATTAGCTTCTTCATTATGCAATCTGGAGATATGTTCAAGGCGAAAATCTTTGAACTCCTTCAATAATTGTTGACATCTCTCGTAATACGAGATTAAAACCTCACTTCGACATTCATATACCCCAGCTAATTGATTAACGATCAGCATCGAATCACTAAAGATTTCAACAACATTGGCACGGACTTTCCTGAGTAACTCCAAACCTTTCAACATAGCCTGATACTTAGCCTGATTGTTTGTCGATGTGGTAGAAATTGGCAATGAGAATTCATATTTCTTCCCCTGAGGTGATATCAACACAATGCCGATGCCTGCTCCTTCGCCACACGTAGAACCATCAAAGAAGAGTGTCCACGGAGCAATCTCCAAAGAATTCACCGCGCTGCAGTGCTGAGTAACAAAATCAGCCATGACTTGCCCCTTGACTGCTTTAGCCGATTCATATCGCAGATCGAACTCTGATAACACTAAAATCCACTTGCCGATTCTTCCACTTAGAATTGGCATTGATAGCATATATTTGACCACATCATTTTTGCATATAACCATGCATTTGGCCATTAACAGATAATGCCTTAATTTAACATAGGAGAAATATAAGCATAAACATAACTTTTCAATGGCCGAATACCTGGTCTCAGCATCTACCAATCTTCTGCTCAGGTAATAGATTACACGTTCTTTCCCTTCAAACTCTTGGATTAGAGCTGACCCAATGACTTCATCATCACCCGACAAATACAACCTGAAGGGCTCCCCGTGCTGGGGTGGAACTAGCACTGGTGGATTCACCAAATACTTCTTAATTTCTTCTAAAGCCAACTGCTGTTCTTCTCCCCACATGAATTCCTGATCGGCCTTCAGCTTCAATAATGGACTAAAAGCTTTGATTCTTCCTGATAAATTAGATATGAATCTTCGAATAAAATTGATCTTGCTGATCAAAGATTGTAGCTCAGTCTTATCGGTAGGAGCAATCACTTTGTTGATGGCATCAATGGACTTCCTGCTAATTTCAATACCCCTCTGATGCACCATGAAGCCTAAGAATTGTCCTGCCGATACACCAAATGCACCCTTGTTGGGATTCATTTTCAACCCATGTTTCCTTGTGCACTCCAATATTTTCTGCAAATTAGCCAGATGATTCTCGAAGTCTCTAGACTTAACCACCACATCATCTATATAAATTTTAACTAATGTGTCGATGTACTCATGAAAAATGTAATTCATTGCTCTCTGATAAGTAGCACCGGCATTCTTTAAACCAAAAGTCATGACTATCCATTCAAATAACCCCACATGACCTGGACATCTGAAGGCAGTCTTGGAGATATCTTCTTCGGCCATAAAGATTTGATTATATATGGCGTTCCCATCCATGAAGCTAATAATCCGATGTCCAGCAGCGGCATCAATTAATAAATCAGCAACGGGCATCGGGTAACCATCCATCGGTATAGCTTTGTTAAGATTCCTAAAATCAATACAGACATGAAGTTTCCTATTCTTCTTATAGACAGGAACCACATTAGAAATCCATTCAGCATATCAGCATTGTCGGATGAACTTTGCTTCAATCAACCTCATTATTTCGGCCTTAATATCAGGTAGCACTTTAGGATTGCATCGGCGTGCGGGCTGCTGATGTGGCCGATATCCTTGCTTGATAGGTGGCCGATGTTCAATGATAGATCGATCTAACCCAGACATCTTTGTATAATCCCAAGCAAAACAATCCTTATATTCTTTCAATAAAGCAATCAACTGTTCTCTGCTTTGGAGATCTAACTTAGCACTAACAAAAGTTGGCCTTGGTCTATCACTATTACTGATATCTACTTCAACTAAATCATCTGCCGATGTAAACCCATGGCCTAGTTTTCCATCATCGACAAACCTATCCATTTACAACTCATCTTCAGAACCGACTGCTTGGATTGGTGGCAGCTCATAATCGGCAATCCTGAGGAACTCCAAATCCCATGGTTCTCCTGATATGCACTTGGACCGCTCATAAGTCTCTGATTCTGCCGATGCAATTATATATGATGAATCACCGGGAACCATCTCGACTTTTTTTTCAACCCACTGCACGAGGCATTGGTGCATCATAGAAGGAATGCAACAATTAGCGTGAATCCAATCTCTTCTTAACAGTAGATTATAAGCACCTTTGCCGCTGATGATAAAGAAAGTAGTCGGCAATGTTTTGCTGCCGATGGTCAGCTCAGTGCACAGTGCTCCCTTGACTGGTGATATGTTCCCTTGAGCTTCATGTTCGTCTTAGCTAGATCTTGATCTCCTTTTTCGAGCCTCCGAAACACAGCATACGACATGATGTTAATCGCAGCCCCTCCATCTATGAGTATTTTTGACACTGGCTGCCCATCAACTCTGCCCTTGACGAATAACGCTTTGAGATGCTGTCTCATCATCGGTAGGCTTCTCAAAGATGGCCATCATCGGATCCAAGGTTAGCTGAGCCACTTGTTCTAAAAGAACCGACTCTTCTTCTTCATCAGCAAGTGCTCGGAATTCCATCGGCAACATGAAAACCATGTTGACATCTGCCGATGGGCCTTTAATTTCGTGCTTCGGCTGCTACACTTTAGATTTTGCCCCATGGGGGTTTTCTTCTTTGCGCTCCAATTGCATCTTCCTCTTCTGAGTTTTTGTCAGACCTTCAGGGCACCATTGAGGAAGCTTCGTCTTCCAAACGGGCTGATACAGTTTTGTACCTGAATCTGGGCAGTTTCTGTTGGGATCTCTACAGAGTATTGCCTCATCAGGGACTCTTGCATTGGCCATCTCCTCGAGCTCCTCTTGATTCATCGGCAAGCAGTCATCATGCCTGCCTAGCCTTTCATGTACACTGGTTCTGCCCCCCAGCCGATCATGTACCGATGCCCTCTCTTTGATCGGCTTATCGATATATTTGCTTTGATTATCATAGCGCGATCTTGTTTCTGTCCGATCGGCTCGATTATAACCATTGCACTCGGGGCAGCTATCAACAGTAGGCAATTTAATGCCTTCTTCCCAGCAGTAGATGAAGAACGGGCATCTCCAGTGATTTTTATGCCGACGCCATTCTTCCCGACACTGCCGATAGCGATCACCTGAAACTTCATAGGGAGCAGGTCTAGGAGGTCTTCTGGAACTGCTGCTTTCTTCAACTATTTCCTTCCCCTTCAAGTCATCGGCAGTTACTTGATGTCTAGGATCCACCGATGCTCTCCTTTTAACGCTTACCGATGTCAACACTTTGGTCTTGCTTACGGCATCCACCATGTTTGTAGGGAAAGGATGTTGATCAATCTTCATCAGCCTCTGAGCTTTAGAATTATCGAATTTGATTCTCCCAGATTAAATTGCTGATTGCAATTGCTGTCTGAAACCTTGCAGTCATTGGTACTGTGTGAAGTTGCATTATGAAATTTGCAGTACCTTATTTTCCTTAGCTCTTCTGCCGATGGAATCACATGATTGGTGACAGCTTGATTTGGCCTTCTTGAAGTAACAGATCAAATATTCTATTGGCCTTTGTGACGTCGAACGTGAATTTCTCTGGCTCTTTCTAACCAAAAGGACAAGATAGAGGCTTTTTACCCTTCACCCACTCAGTCAGGCCGATAGTTGGTTCTTCATCTGAATCTGATTCCTCTGCTTCTTCTATAAAGGACACCTTCTTGTTCCAGCTCTTCCTATGTTGTGGAGCTTGAGCACTTTGATTAGAGATCCTCTGCACAATATGACTTAAACTTTCAAACTCCTGAGAATCGTACTTGTCCCTGAGATGCGGCAACAGACCCTGGAAAGCCAAACCAGCTAACTGGCGATCATCAAGCACTAGGCTGTAGCACCTATTCTTCATGTCTCGTACCCTTTGCAGAAAACTCTCCACTGATTCGTCGCTTCGTTGTCTCAACTTCGTCAAATCGGTAAGCTTCTTTTCATGGACACCAGCAAAGAAGTACTTATGGAATTGTCTCTCCAGGTTAGCCCAAGTAAGAATGGAATTTGGTGGCAATGAGATAAACCATGTGAATGCCGATCCAGACAAAGAGGACGAGAACAATCGGATCCTCAGCTCATCCCTGTTCGCTGCTTCCCCACACTGGATGATGAATCGGTTGACGTGCTCCATTGTCGATGTATCATCCTGCCCAGAAAACTTAGTGAAATCTGACACCTTGTACCGATTCAGGAAAGGAATTGAGTCATAAGCTGGAGGGTACGGAGTCCGATAAGAGTAAGTATTGATTTTGGGCTGAATACCAAATTGCTCTTTCATCACTTCTGCGATCTTATCGGTCCAAAATGCATCTTGATCTTGCCGATGCACTGGCTGAATCTCCACTGAAGGCATTGGCTGATATGCTTCTACGTATCCTTGTGGTACTTGGCTTGGAGGAATCGGCATATTCACAGTACCAGTCTGCAGAGCAAAGCTCATTGGCTGTATTGCCGATGTTTGATCCTAGAAAGCTGCCTGTGGACTATACTGCTGAGTCCCCATCGCCTGGTAACCTGGCTGAATAGCAGATTGCTGAACTGGTGCTTGCCCTAACCAATTGAGATTATAACTCATTGGCATCTGACTTGCCGATGGCTGATAGCTTGCGAACAATTGATGCTCTTGTATGGGTGGATGATAGCTAGCATAATTGCCCTGAATTACAGATAACCCAGATTGAGATACGAATGGCACTATGGGCTGTCCTGCAGTGGAAACTCTCTGTTGAACTGGTGGAGGACTAGTCAATGGATTCGCATAAGATATCTGCTGCGGAGGCGCATGGAATCCCATTGACAATGGCTGTATAGCAGGAGGTGTAGTAGAGTAATGTGACACTTGAGTCATCGGCCGAATTGGAGTAGCCGATGTCATTGGACCCTTCCCTGCTACATTATGCACTTGAGGCAGTCCAGAGTTAGCAGTAGATGGACCTGGAGGCATCTCGTATCCCCACCAATTGGCAACAACCTGATTATGTTGGACTGAAGGACCTGACATTGCCGATGCCGATAGATCTGTGCTCAACTGAGTACTAGGCCTCTCCTGAGATGTTAGCTCTGATCTTATCGGCGTGGCTTCAATGATAGATGGTCCTGATGTAACTGGAGGAGTAGGCGCTTCCATACTCTCAACGGCTGGAGTTGCCGATGGAGTATTGACAGATGCCGATCCCGACTGATGATATGTCAGCCCGACATAACTTGGTGCTTGTCCGTCTCTTATTGTTTGCACAACAGCATTGTAAACAGTATTAGACAGCACAGTGGAGTGGTTGATCAAAGCTTGATTCAATGCAGAATTAACCATCTCCTGTAATTTACCAGGGTTGGAGTCAAAGGTTACCTGCCGAGGCAACGGAAGATCTTGCTTCTGGATGACTTCTCCGCCCCTATTCTTGCTAAAATACTTCAAGCAGAGCTGCCTGTAATCCTCCATAGCTTTTTCCATGGCTAGCTTTTGATCCTCCTTGAGATCTGACTCTGATATCTCGATGATATTTTCTAGATTGATATCAGCAGGATTCTTCATGATAAATCTGTTGACTTGGTCCCACTAGGCATGCCAAAAGATGTGTTGATGCAAAATTCTTATCTGCAAACACACCGGGCTAATACCCAAATTCAATATCCGAAGTGTGCCAGTCGATTTGACCTGTTAATCGACAAGGATGATAACTTGAATAAAATCCGAACGAGACGACAGCGATACGCCCGGACGTCAAAGCTCAGAATGTATTCGATAACTGTTGAACAGATCAGACGAAATGACAGCGATACGCCCGAAAGTCAAAGCCTGAATCATGCCCGGTAGACGCGGAACCTGCAAGGTTGCCGGAGATCAAGTTGATGCAGCCCGTCGATTCTTGAAAGAACTCATTGAAAAAAGAAAAGATACTTGACGAAGTCATCGAAAAGTAAAATACTGGTAAAGGTAAATTGCGATAAAAACTAGATTTGTTTATTGATCCTTGGATGTCCATTACAATGCTCCTCGGCATATATTTATACTCCACTAATCGAAGAGTCCTAATTTAACACGCAAAGCTCAAATATAGAAGAAATAAACTAATTCCTTATACAAACTCTATCTCTTTAAGAAAAAGAAATAAAACTCGTATAGGAGTTGGACTTAAACTATAATACGAAAATCGTAAGCTCTGTGTCGCCAATCCTCTGTCCGCTTCCATCATGATGAAGTTATCTCTTCATCGGCACATCCCTGGCATCGGCAACAACCTTCTAGTCTTCCTGCCTATCTTATCGGCAATAGCTTTTTCGTCTCATCAGCAACAATCCTCTCATTCTCTGCCAACCTTATTAGCAACAGCTCTTCAGCTTCATCGGCAATGTACGAGATCAACATGCCCTTCATCGGCAACCACTCATCGGCAGCTCGGAAGCAATGCTGAAGAAAAACCATCCTCCTTGCCGATTAGTTCAGTATCCAATCCTTATTGACACGTGTCAAAAAACGGTGTCAACAGAATCCCTATATGGAGTGGGATGCTATGCATGGGGTCTCTACTGGTGGTGCTTCTCAGTCTGGCCATGTTGGTCAAGAGCACCAGTTTTCTGCTCCAGAGGGTGGTGCTGGACCGGAGGGCTTTGTAGGACAAGCGCAGGACTTCTCTATTCATGAGGGCGTTTCTCCTCATGGTCATGCTTCGTATGCCCTTACTCTTCCTGCTGGCTACTCCTTTGAGGACATAGATCAGGGTGGCTCCTATGGTGGCATTTTTGATGAGGCTGATGAGATCACTCGGACTTCTACCTCTGTTCCTCCCGATCAGGCTGGTCCTTCTTCCTGAGCACCGTTTGGCAGGAGCCGCTACTCCTACGACGTCGACCTTGAGTACGACTATGATGCCTTCTAGTCGTTGTTGCTGTCCTTGGAGCTTCATGGTGCCTACCCATTTTGGCAACTGTTACCGTAACTATGGCCATGCGGTTAGGCGGGGGTAGATAGATCGCATTGAATGCGCTCGGGCCCGTACGGGAGAGTCGGTAAACCGAGGGGTGTACTCCCCTCGAGGGCCGCCCATTCGCCCGAACGAAGTTCCATCCTCGAGGGCAGGCTCGTTCGGCGGGCGAAGTTACGTCCTCGAGGGGAGGCTCATTCGGCGGACGAAGTTCCGTCTTCGAGGGGTCGTGTGAATTGTAACCTCGAGTGTACAGTGCTAGTCCGTTTGGTAACCTCTTAGGCAGGCTCCGGCTTTGGGCCGTTGTTGTTCGTTCGTGGGTCAGCCTGATACATCACAGCCTACGGGCCTTCGTACGTTAGCACGGGAGGTTACCGGAGGGGTCGAGTTACCGATTTTGCGGGGTTTAGTTCGGTAAACCAAGGGTTTGGGGTACCCATTTCCTGGGTATCGACAATTATGATGTAATAGGATAGCTATCTATTCGGTTATGTAATATAACTCTCTCTATGTGGTGAACTATGTAGTGAACTATGAACTATGTGTGTGATGAATGGTTGTAGGCTAAACACTTATGCTTATTTGATATATCATGATGTGATGGCCTATATTTGATATTGTGATGTTGATTGTTGTTTTTAGAATGGTTATGTTGTTATTAAGTCTTTTCTTTCTTGCATAACCATTCATTTTCTTTTAATTATCTCTTTGTGATATATCTTGTCATAAGCATCATGGATCATTACTATTACACACACCTTTTAGGCACCCCACGGATTGCAAAATTTAGGGGGAGTTTGCTCTAAATGTATGTTGTCTTGATTTTATTCAAGATTTGAATTTCAAAATCCTATGCATACATTTAGGGGGAGCTCTCCATAAAATTTGGGATTCAAAAGATTTAATTCTTTCAATTTATTGTAAGCCTAAGTTGGTTGTCATCAATTACCAAAAAGGGGGAGTTTGTAAGTGCATTCGCATCCAAAGTGGGTTTTGGATAATTAATGACAATCAAATTAGGGACTAACAAGTTTATTTGAGTGTATTCACAGGTGTTAGTCCATTGAAAGATTTAAATGAATATATTTGGTGATACAAGCACCCCCAAAATTTCTATTGATGAAAGGCGCTTCGACTCAATTGGCTTACTCTTTTATATTGAAAATTGAGTTATAGGAAACGCCGCACTATCAAGAGGGATACAAATTAGACTAGCTAAATGTGGTCTACAAGTGCTCATGTTGGTTTAGCTATTGCGTTTGAGAGACACCGTGCACTCACATTCACTTAAAATGTTTGCAGCTGGTGCACCAGAAGTTCTGATCCAACGACCGAAAGTTCCGATTGCACTGTGCTCGCGAGCGACTGCATGCGAGAAAGAGGTTCCGGCCTTGAACCGAAAGTTCCGACCCGGACCGGAAGTTCCAGTAGTACATTTTTAGGAGTGACCACGTGCAAGTCTTTGGTTTTAGCCTCCAGCCGGAAGTTCCAGTGTTCGGACCGGAAGTTCCGGTCATCCAGATCTGAGTGTTGACTTTCCCATTCCCCAATGGTCAAATCTCGAATTAACCGGAAGTTTCGGTGGTTCCACCAGAAGTTCCGGTAGTGCATTTGAGGCTGAGTATATATATTTTCTCACCTCCTTTTCTCTCTCTCTTGCCCATTCGATTCACAATGCCTAAGCTTTGCCAAACTCTCCTGTGAGCTGAACTCGTCCACTCTCTCTCTCCCCCTTTGCTTCCAAGCTTCCATCTTTGATTGTTTTGAGCTAGGGACGTGAGATTTGAGAGCAGGAGCATCAATTTGTTACTTGAGCACTTGTCCTCCTTGTCTTGCCAGTGTGGTTTGCATTTATTACTCTTGGTTCTTAGAGCCCTAGCTGGCTAGGCGTTCTTCATGGCTGCTCGTGTTGATTCATTTGTGAGGGCAACCCGAAGTGTTTGTATTTCCCCTGATTCTTAGTGGATATCTCGAGTTTACCTTTGTGGTTGCTTGAGGGAGGAAACCTTTGTGGTAACCTCAACAACGAGGACATAGGAACTCCTTTGTGGGGATTGCCGAACCTCGATATAAATCTTGTGTTTTACTGAGGAGGTAGCATCGACTACCCTTGTTCTTGTGTTCTTTGTGTTCTTCCTCTCTACCCCCAAAAATTCATAGGTTGGAGGACCCGATCTTTGATTTGGTGAGGTGCCAAGCTCCGTGGATTTCAACATCATCACCAACAACATCTAGGAGGGTGTGGTAACAATCAAAACCAAAATCACAACTTGTTTCACTCTGATTTCGTAGCTCAGTAGGGCACCAGAAGTTCTGGTCAGTTTGCACCAGAAGTTCTGGTAACCGAAACTTCTGATCCAAACCCACCGGAAGTTCCTGTAGGTATCTAACTTCCGCATTTTGAGTTTGTGAGTTTTAGGATTTTCAAACACGCCTATTCACCCCCTCTAGGCCATTTAGGTCCTTTCAGCTATACATTTTTTGTGAGGTCAGGGGTAATGGTTGGATTTGGTCTTTTGGGCTATAAATACAACCCACCTCCTCCATACGACCTCTCTTGCTCATTTGGTTCAGCTGAGGCATACTATTGAGTGCAAGGGAGTGCAAGATCCCTAATTGAGGTGCTAGTGATTTGAGAATCCATGTTGTAGCCCTCTTTAGTGATTCAAGAGTAACAAGTGTGCATCCACCATCTCATTAGGCTTTGCGAGGTCAAGTGAGAGTTTGTTCTTGTTACTCTTGGTGATCGCCATCACCTAGATGACTTGGTGGTGATTGGGAGCTTGGTGATCATCCAGCGGAGCTTATGGATGACCCAACTCATCTTGTGATCAGTTTTTGGTGATTCACCACGTCAGAGCGACGAAGAATCAGCCCTAGAGAGCACTTGGTCCTTACGTGGATCAAGGGGGAGCGATACCCTTGCGCGGGTGCTCCAACGAGGACTAGTGGGGAGTGGTGACTCTCCGATACCTCGGAAAAATATCGTCGTGTTTCTTGCCCTTTACTTTTCGCATTTACTTTTTAGCATTTACATTTCATAGTTTACATTCTTAGAATTGCCATGCTAGAATAGGATTGGAGCTAGGGTGCAAAACTTTTATCAGTAGAATCATTAGGAACACACTTAGGCACATAGGGTTAATATGGGCTAGTAGGTTTTAATTCCACAAGAAATATTTGAATTAGCCCAATTCACCCTCTCTTGGGCATCTTGATCCTTTCAAGTGGTATCAGAGCGAGTTGCTCATAATTAGGCTTAACCGCCTAGAGTAAAGATATCCAATGGGGATGGGCCGCCGCCCATGTTTGAGGGAGATGACTTCCCATATTGGAAAGTTCATACGGAGTCATATTTAGAAGCACAAAATGTTCTATGCCTTAGAGCTGCCACCGAAGGATTCCCAAAACCTAAAGAAGGCACCACTCTTACTCTGAATGAAGACGAGCAAGAAAAGTGGAGTGGAAGGGCCAAAAATCACATTTTAGAACCACAAGAACGCCCATGAGTTATGGACGGAAGCAAGGTCGTGTTTAACCATGTGTAGAACCACAAGAATGCCCATGAGTTATGGACGGAACTTTGTGCCCTCCATGAGGGAACCAAGAGTGAGCGTGAGGAATGCTATCATCTTGTCATGCACAAGCTTAATGCATTTGAGATGAAATCCAATGAAAGTGCTAATGAGATGTATTCACGCTTGAATATTCTTGTAGAGGAACTCAATGGGCTTGGACTCAGTCAAATGTCTCCATCCGATGTTTCAAGGAAGATCCTTTGTGTCCTTCCCATTGATAAGTATGGGCACATTGTCACCGTGCTTCACCAAGGAGATCTTTCCAAGGCTACCCCAACTCAACTATTGGGAAAGATCAATGCTCATGAGATGTACATGCATCTCACTCCCGAGGATGGCTCATCATCCAAGAAGAAGGATTTGGGTCTCAATGCAAGTCATCAAAGAAAAGGCAAAGAGAAGATCTCATATGACAACTCAAGTGATGGTGAAGTTGATGATGCTAGTCTTGCTCTCATGGTCAAGAAGACCACCAAGATGATGAAGAAGCTTAACAAGAATGGTATCAAATTTGATAGCAAGAAAACTAAGTTCTTCACAAGTAGCAAGAGAAAGCCAATCTCTGAGATGGAATGCTATAATTGCCACAAGCTTGGTCATCTCTCCCATCAATGCTCGGAGCCTCCAAAGGATAAGTCCAAGAAGAAGGGCAAGAACAAGAAGGATGACTCAAGTTATGATGATGAGCAAGAAAAGAAGGACAAGACTCACAAGAAGAAGGAGTACCACAAGAAGAAGAATGGCAAGGCTAATATTGTTAGTGATTGGCTCACTGATATTGAGTCTTCTTGTGGGTCATCCGGTGAAGAAAGTGATGATGAAGGAGTTGCCGCCATTGGCATTGGGTCTCCACCGCCACCACAACCACTACCATTGTCTTCATCCTCTACACACTATTGCCTCATGGGCAAAGGTGATCGGAAGGTATAATCTAAACTTGAGGATAGTGATGATGAAAGCGGTAGTGAAAGTGATGATGAATTTGAATCACCCTCATATGATGAACTTGTAAAATTGCTTAACAAGTACACTAAAATCATCATCAAGACAAGAGCTAAAAATGATGAACTTGATAGTGACAATACTTCTCTAAGTGAAAAATATGAAAAATTACAAAAATCTAGTGATGAGCTTAGAGACAAACTTGAAATTGTGTCTTCCCAACTCAAGGAGCTCAAAACCTCTAAAAAGGAGCTCAAAGAAAAACATGATAAACTTGAGAGGAAACACAAAGAGCTCAACACTAGCTATGAATCTTTAAAAGAGGAGTATACTATTATCAAGGTCAATCATGATAATGTTGCCATGGCTTATGATATTCTCTCTGAAACACATGATGCTATTAACTATGTTGTTAAGATTGATATAGCTACATCATGTGTGATTTGATTGTGGAGAGCATTGAGCAAGGTTCTAGTTGCAAGGGCAAGAAGGTGGTTGAGGCCTAACACTATGATGACTATGTCAAGCTCAAGAGTGAAAATGAAGAACTTAAGAAGAGTCTTAAACAAGCCAAGGCTTACAACACTGTCACCATAGAGAGCCTTGATCCTGACAAAGAACTAGCTCAAGAAAAATGAGAATCTCAAAAAAGAGAACATGAGACTCAAGTTTGAGATGTCATGTGTGAAGCAATCAACTAATGAGTCACTCTTAGAAGAGAACAAGAAGCTCAAGCAAGAGAAGGAGCACCTCAAGGTTGGATTGAGAAAGTTTGCTAAAGGCAAGTCACTTCAAAGTGAGCTCTTGATGAGCACCGTGATGAAGACTGATAGAAGTGGCATTGGGTTCAAGGCACATCAAGAGAAGCAAGCTCAAGCCAAGCAAGAAAGCCAACAAAAGCAAAAGCCAAAGCCAAAGAGATGCTTTGAGTGTGGACAAGAATTTTGCTCACGAGTGTCAAACACCCTCACCACAATCCTTGCCCAAGCATGCTAGACCTTTTTCCTTCAATGCTCACTACTTGCTTAGGAAGTATTCTAGTGGAAAGATGAAGGTCACATTCTTAGGACCTCCCAACAAGAATAGGCCTAAGAAAATTTGGGTTGCTAAGTCACTAGTTGAGAAAGCTAAGGGCCCTAGTCAAGTTTGGGTCCCTAAACAACAAGCTTGATCTCTTGTGTGTAGGTGAACTACAAGATCGGTGGAAGTATTGGGTTATTGATAGTGGTTGCACATAACATATGACAGGTGATCCTCGTATGTTCACCTCACTTGATGATGGGGACCAAGATCAAGACAAGATTACATTTGGTGACAATTGAAAGGGCAAAGTCAAGGGCTTAGGCAAAGTTGCAATATCAAATGATCCCTCATTGTCAAATGTACTCTATGTTGCACCATTAAGCTTCAACTTGCTATCTGTTGGTCAATTGTGTGATCATGGCTTTCAATGCTTGTTTGATGAGAAAGAAGTGATAGTGACCAAGAGAGAAGATGCTCAAGTGATATTCAAAGGCTTTAGGTACAACAATCTCTACCTTGTAGATTTCACCTCCGAAGGTGCAAGTTTGAACACATGCTTATTCACCAAAACTTCACTTGGGTGGTTGTGGTATAGGAGGCTAGCACATGTCGATATGGGTACACTCAAGAAGCTATTGAAGAAAGAGCTAGTGAGAGGCTTGAAGGATGTCAAGTTTGAAAAGGATAAACCTTGTAGTGCATGTCAAGTAGGCAAGCAAGTTGCAAACACTCATCCAACAAAAGCTTACTTGTCAACATCAAGAGTGCTAGAGCTATTGCACATGGATTTATTTGGACCAACCACATACAAGAGCCTTGGAGGAAATCTCTATTGTCTAGTGATTATTGATGACTATTCAAGATACACTTGGACATTCTTCCTTCATGATAAGACCAAAGTGGCCGCTTGCTTCAAGAAGTTTGCCAAGAGAGCCCAAAATGAATTTGATGTCAAGATCAAGAAGATTAATAGAAAATAATTTGACAACACACACATTGAAGTTTATTGTGATGAAGTTGGGATCAAGCATGAAGTGTCATCCACTTACACTCCTCAACAAAATGGCATAGTATAGAGAAAGAACCGGACACTTGTCACCCTTGCAAGAACAATGCTAGATGAGTACAATACACCGGAGAACTTGTGGGCCAAAGCTATCAACACCGCATGCTATGCATCCAACCGGTTATATCTCCACAAGTTCCTCAACAAGACCCCCTATGAGTTGCTAAATGGGAAGAAGCCGGACGTCTCATACTTCTGGGTGTTTGGTTGCAAATGATACATCTACAAGAAAAGGCAACACCTAGGGAAGTTCCAAATACGTTGTGATATTGGATTTCTTGTTGGGTACTCATCGAAGTCCAAAGCATATTGTGTATTCAACCATGCCATCGGCTTGGTAGAAGAAACATATGATGTGGAATTTGATGAATCTAACGGCTTCCAAGGAGCAATTGAGAATCTTGATGATGTAGGTGATGAACCATTGAGGGAGGCAATGAAGAACATTCCGGTGGGAGACATCAAGCCTAAAGAAGATGATGATGTGCAAGTCATTGACAAGCCCTCCTCTTGATCAAGTGCGCCTCAAGATGAAGATAAAGATGGGAGACACGAACATGAAGATACTCTTGTTTCCCATGAGCAAAGAGGGGCACAAGCTCAAGATATTGATGCTCCCCGACCATCCCCTCAAGTGGTTGAAAGAAGAAATGCTCAACTTCAAGCTCATCCTCAAGATCTCATCATAGGGAGTCCTTCAAAGGGTGTAATGACTCGATCTCAAAAGATGGCTAATTTTGTTGAACATCACTCATTTGTTTCTTGTGTTGAGCCTAAACATGTAGATGAAGTTCTCAAGGATTCGGATTGGGTGAATGCCATGCACGAAGAATTAAACAACTTCACCCGCAATCAAGTGCGGACACTTGAAGAGTGCCCCAAGAATGCAAGAATCATTGGAACCAAGTGGGTGTTTCGGAACAAGCAAGATGATCAAGGTAATGTTGTGAGAAACAAGGCAAGGCTCGTGGCAAAGGGGATCTCTCAAGTTGAAGGCTTAGATTTTGGAGAGACCTTTGCATCGGTTGCAAGACTTGAAGCCATTCGTATCCTCCTTGCATATGCTTCACACCATGAGATTAAACTATTTCAAATGGATGTGAAGAGTGCATTTTTAAATGATTTCATAAATGAGCTTGTCTATGTTGATCAACCTCTCGGGTTTGAGGACCCTAGATATCCTAATCATGTTTATAGGTTGTCGAAGGCTTTATATGGGCTTAAGCAAGCCCCAAGAGCTTGGTATGAGCACCTTCGTGACTTCCTCATTGAGAAGTTCTCACCATTGGGAAGGTTGACACCGTACTATTCACCAAGAAGCTTAATGGAGAGATCTTCATTTGTCAAGTATATGTTGATGATATCATCTTCGGCTCAACAAATGAAGAAGATTGCAAGAAGTTTGGTGATATGATGTCAAAAGAGTTCGAGATGTCTATGATTGGTGAGATCACCTTCTTCCTTGGGTTTCAAATCATGCAAATGATAGAAGGGACCTTCATCTCTCAAGAGAAGTATACCAAGGACCTCCTCAAGAGGTTTGATATGAAGGATTGCAAGCCAATCAACACACCTATGGCATCTAATGGGCATCTCAATCTTGATGAGGGAGGTAACTTGGTTGATCAAACTCTTTACTGTTCTATGATTGGTAGCTTGTTATACCTCACTGCATCTAGGCCTAATATCATGTTTAGTGTGTGCATGTGTGCTCGCTTTCAAGCCGATCCTAAGGAAGCTCATCTAAGTGCCGTTAAGAAAATCCTTAGGTACCTTAAGCTCACCCCAAGCATTGGCCTATGGTATCCCAAAGGAGCAAGATTCCAACTTGTTGGCTATTCCGATTCGGATTATGCCGGTTATAAAATTGATAGAAAAAGCACATCCGGAGGGTGCCATTTGCTTGGGAGATCACTTGTTGGCTCAACGTCCTGATAGCGCGCTGTGTTCACAGGACAGTTGTCATATTCGGGAACGAGGAGGCGCTTGCCCCAAATCTAGCGTTATCTTGCTTGGCTCGATGCAGGTTTCGGGTGCGGAAGCCACGTGAGCGGAAAGGAGGTGGGCCATCTTAGAGCACCACGTGTCTTCACAGGGCGAAGTTGCCCGTACAGTGCGACAACAGCAAAGGACGTGTTTGCCCTGGTCGGCATAAAGATCGCAATGACAAGCTACATCGTAAGGGTAAAATGGTCATGTAAAAACCTACGTGCTGCTATAAATACCTCTCCCTGCTGGGCTTGTAGAGAGGAGGGTTCTCGTGTGTTTTAGCCGGGACCAGGTTAATACAAGAGTGTTCCATTTTGTTATATTCGTGTCTTAGTAGAATAGGCTCAAGGGTCGAATTCTGGCCCCGAGGGCATCGCCGCCGGGCCAGAATCAACAGGCGACACAGGTCTATCGACGTTGTGCTTCAATTCTCCCATATGTCTGATGATCTAATCAGAGTATCAGACAACCTTACCATCGGCGTCGAGTACGGCGCCCATGCCTGCTGCTGTGGTTCACGGACAACAGGTTCCGGCCGGTCCACAACCTTACCATCGGCGTCGAGTATGGCGCCCGTGTCGTCCCCGTAGATGGCAAGCCCACCAAGATCCAAATTTAGGATACGGTTCGTTCTAATCACTGCAAACTGCTGCTTCTGTTACTACCAGAACAAACATGTATAGGAGAGAAGTCGCCTGACTCTAGTGAATCAATGAGTTGTAATTTTTAGCACATCCATCTCATCATAGTATCGCCTCAAATTTTTAGCACATCCATCTCATCATAGTATCGCCTCATAACTTTGCAATTTTGCATGTAGGCTGGCCAAGAAGCATTCAGATCGATAACTAGATCATATTACAGAGGAGCTGCTGCTGCCATCTTGGTTTATGACATCACCAGGTAACTCTACGATTATTTTTCATTCACGTGGTACTTTTTTCCCTCACAGTCATAGCCTTGTCCTTTGATCCTTGTTTATATTTATGCTCGTGCAACCATAAACATCAATAAGGAGGGAGACTTTTAATCATGTGGCAAGCTGGCTAGAAGAAGCCAAGCAGCTCGCCAGTGCACACCTGATGATAGTGCTCGTGGGGAACAAATTTGACCCGTCGAATAGGTGCACCGTCAGCTACAAAGAGGGACAACGGTTTGCCAACGAGCACGATCTGCTCTTCATGGAGGCATCTGCAAAACCGCGCAACATGTTGATGAGGTGATGTTGTATGGATCCCATCGCAATATACAATGCCTTTGGCGTGCAAATTCACTGCAATATTGCAATATAAGGGGTAAAAACTCACGTAATAACTTGTGTGGTCGCTGCTGCAACTATCTATGACAAAGTCCTTTCAATATTCATGGTGCATTGTGAAATATTCATAGGTTGCTTTCTGTTGGGGTACAAAATTTCGATGAGTACCATGTTCACTTCAACTTATCAGGCTAGTTTATCAGTCATGCTACTTCGATGAGCACCATCCTCACTTCAACTTATCGGCCTACAATACAGCATAACCAGCTTATTAGTCGTGCACTGAATGTTAGTTTAGGTTTGCTACTGAGCGGTGAGCCAACTACTTTAAGTCATTGTCGGGTACCTGGAAAAGGGGTACCCCAAAACCTTGATTAATCAGACTAATCCCCAAAGTCAGCAACGCAAACCCTCCAACGACATCCCTCATTATCACTAGAAAGCCCACAGGCTAGGGCATACTGGGCCGGCCCATGAACGGGCGTCGACAGCCCAAAGCTGCAGCCTGCTCGACGGGTTACTGCGCAGACCGAGACTGTAAGCTCGAGGGTACAATTCAGCCGACCCCTCGAGGATGGAACTTCGTCCGAGCGAACGAGCCCGCCCTCGAGGACGGAACTTCGCCCGTGCGAATAGGCAGCCCTCGAGCACATCATACCCCTCGGCTTCCTACTCCCCGTACGGATCCAGGCGCATTCAATGCGTTTTTACCTGCTCCCGCCTAACCGTATAGCCACAATTATGGCAACAACCATGAGTATGGCAGTCGAATCTTGCTTTTACCGCCCATACCCCAGAATCCCGCAGATCGTAACTCGCTGTTACGCCACACCGAGCACTGTGCCCCGTCCGGCGCACCCTCGAGACGCGAAAGGCAGCACACTCCCCGCATTTCTTGAGATTTGGTCTTACCCGATGGGCCTTGACCCCCTTGACTCGACCCCCTCGACTCGAGCAAAGACCTCGACCGTCGCCCCTTGGCTCCGCCACGCTGACCCTCGAGCGGGACTTCAACAACTCTGGTCAACACTTCAACAACTCCTAATGCGACGGTTGCAGGACCTCCCATGCCGATGTACACCTCTACAGTGACACCGACATGATCGGCATCGGTGTCATACGTCACTGACCACGTTAGCAGTAAAAATATGTACTCCTGTGCCTCTTCTTCGCCTATAAAAGGAGGTGCCAGGGCTTGGGACGGAGGATCCGAGATTCGAGAGCACCATACGCTAAGGCTTTAGATCATATAAAAACACCATGAGACGGTGTGAAGTAGAGAGCTAAGTGCCCGAAATGCTCGAGCTCCAACTCACGCTTCTACACCTGCTTGTATTCACCCTTGTACGAGCACTTCGGTGCAAGATAACACGAACTATCCCCCCGCTGGACGTAGGGCCTTCTTTGCCCGAACCAGGATAAATCACCGTGTCCTTCTTGCATCACCCACCAGATTAAGGGAGCACGCAATTACGAATTTACTCATTGGTGTTGACCCCTGGGTTCGAAACACCGACAGTTGGTGCGCCAGGTAGGGGTCCTGCGTGTTACCAATGATTTCCCACCATTCTTTCCGGATGGGCAACTCTATTTCACCACTTCCTCGTGCTACGGTGATCTAGTTTAGGAGCCTGGAGTTCATGTCCCTCGGACAGGCTATGACATGACCCTGCTCTCGATCAGTGACCCAAGCGGAGGTCGCAGTGTGCCCCATGCTCAGGAGGGGCCACTCGTCGGTCTCACGACCATGCTGCCGCAACCAGAAGGAGGCGCGATCGGCGCCATCATCGCCATCAACCTAAGTCGAGATTGGTGCCTGCTGCATTCCCCTCGCTCCTGACCGGTGATGAGGAGCCCCTTGTTGGGGGATTATCTGACCTGAGTTCAGGAGCAGAGGACGGACCGGCAGGGCTCCACGACAACCTCAACTTCACCTTCGCAATGCACTCATTGAGGGAGCCTGGCAGAGCTCCCCCGATGCGCGCAACCCCCACTACATCGAGCCTACTTCTGCACGAGCTGTTCGAGCGCCGTCGACGGTTCCCATTCGGCCTCAACAATGCCGCAAAGGCATTCTCGACCTTGACCCGTGCCAACATGAGCACGATAGGGGACTGCCCAGGCGCCCTCCTTCGAGCAATGACGGACATGGGGACGGTCATGCCAGCCTCCTGGACTTGGGCTTCGCGAGAGCACCCGGCCCCCAGAGGTACACCATTGGCACACTTCGACAGCAGCTGCAGGAGGAGGCACAGGGACAATTCCCCGTCTTCTACTGTAGCGACCCCGACTCCAGCTCTAACCATTGGGACCCTACCCGTGAGTGTCTCCACATCAACGGTGACGTTGCCTCCAGTGAGGACACTGTCGATCCGATGACCGATGCGGCTGCCGCTGCGGTGGGAGGGGCTCCCCCCAGAGCAGAGGTTCGACAACCAGTCGCACCCCGAGAGGTGTGCCCCCGTCCTGACGAGCAGGACGCACAGCTGGCACAAATTCGGGAGTTGCAGGCTAAACTCACCGATGACCAAGAATGACTGCGCCAGCTCGAGCGAACCCTCGAGCAGGAGCGACCACCACCCAGCGAAAGAGCCTGAGCCAGGGCCCGAGAGGTCAACCAACAAATCAACAAGGGTGGGGCACCCGAACATCCCGTCAACCATTACCCTCGAGCAAGCTAGAACGTTGTCGCGACGGCTATGCTTCTTCGCAATATGCCCGCACCATCCAACTCGCAAGCTTGACGGGTACAACGTGAGATCGAGGGTCTCCTCCAAGTTGCTGCTGTTCAGCAAGCCGAGAGCTCAGCCTCCCTGCCCGAAAGGGAGGGCTCGGTCAATCAAGAGGCAGCCCCCGAGTGAAGAAGACACCAGCCCGAGATCGTATCATCGACAACCGCGCCCTGCGTGACGCGCGCCTCGATATCATCGAGAACCGCAAGCGCAAACATGGGGACGCTGAGGATCGAGGGTACAACGCCCATCATGGGGGACGTTACGACAGCGATGAAGACCGACGGGCCCCGGAGCCACCGGGTCCCTGAGTTTTCAGCAGGACGATCTGCAACGCCCGGCTGCCCGACAAGTTTTGACCCCCACGAGCGTCGTCAAGTAGAACGGCGAAACCAAACCCAAGCTCTGGCTAGCCAATTTTTGACTGGCTTGTCAGGCAGGCGGGGCACGTGATGATTGCGCGATCATACGTCACCTTCCCCTGTTCCTATCTGACACCGTGCGTAGGTGGCTCGAGGAGCTTCCCCCGACTAGATTCATGACTAGATGAACCTAGTCTGGATCTTCGAGGGGAACTTCAAGGGCACCTACGTGCATCCTGGAAACTCCTGGGAACTGCGCAACTGCAAGCAGAAACCAGGGGAGTCTCTATGTGACTTCGCTTGGTGTTTCTCCAAGCTCTGAACCAAACTTCCCCACATCTCTGATCTCGATGTAATTCTAGCGTTTGTTGTGGGTACGACCTGTAAGGACTTAGTTCACGAGTTGGGGCGCAACAGCCCCAACACCATTGATGAGCTCATGGATGTGGTCGCCAACTACGTGGCTGGTGAGGAGGCGGTCGGTGCCTTCTTCGATGACAAAAAAGACAAGAGAAAGGCACCGACAGTGGATGCTGGGGGCTCAAGCAAAGGTTCGAAGAAGAATAAGAAGAAGAAGAAGAAGAATCAGCAAGGCAAGCGTGAGGTTGCAGACGACGATCTCGTCGCAGCAGCCGAGCATAAAAAACCTCGAGGTCCCCCCAAAGGGGCCATCTTCAACAAGATGCTTGAGGAGCCCTACCCTTATCACAAGGACAGGGCGAAACACAAACTCAAGGACTACTTCATGCTTCAAAAGCACTTCGAGCAACTGGGCGTCAAGAAGGGTGATGACAAGAAAGACCAGGGCAACAATGAGGGAGACAATGGGGAAGACAGAAAATTCCCCGAAGTCTATGACTGCTACATGATCTACGGAGGCCCCTCGACCTAGCTCACGCCTCGAAAGCGCAAGAGGAAGCGTCAAGAAGTCTTCTCCATCCGAGTCGCGACACCCCACTATCTCGACTGGTCTAATGCACCCATCACATTCGACCGCGATGACCATCCGGATCGCATCCCCAACCCTGGGGCCTATCTGCTCGTCGTCAACCCAATCATCGTCAACACCTTCCTCTCGAAGGTCCTCATGGACGGCGGTAGCAGCCTGGACATCATCTACCTCGAGACCCTCGACCTCTTGGGAGTCAAGAGGTGCCAACTCTGACCTAGCGCCGGGGGCTTCCTTGGCGTCATACTAGGGAAGAAGGCTATTCTCGTCGGCCGCATCGACCTCCCCGTCTGCTTTGGCATCCCCGCCGACTTCAGGAAGCAAACCCTCACCTTCGAGGTGGTCAGGTTTCATGAAACTTATCACGCCATCATCGGCCGACCGGGCTACGCACAATTCATGGCGATCCCAAACTACACCTACCTCAAGCTCAAGGTGTCAGGACCTAGAGGCGTCATCACCATCGGCTCCTCCTACGAGCACGCGTACGACTACGATGTTGAATGCGACGAGTACGGAGAGGCCATCGAGCAAAACACGATGATAGCCTCGACCCTCGAGCGCCTCACCGATGAGGTGCCTGACCTCGAGCATCACGCTGGTAGCTTTGAGCCAGCACAAGACACCAAGAAAGTCCCCCTCGACCCGAGCTGCTCCGGCGAGAAAGTGCTGACGATCAGTGCTGACCTCAAGAGAAAATAGGAAGTAGTGCTCATCGACTTTCTCCGCACAAACACCGATATGTTTCCATGGAGTCCTTTGGATATGCCTGGCATACCGAGGGAAGTCGCCGAGCACGCCTTGGAGATCCGAGCCGGGTCCAGACCGGTGAAGCAACGCCTGCGCCGCTTTGACGAGGAGAAGCGCAGGATCATCGGCGAGGAGGTACACAGGCTTTTGCGGCTGGATTCATCAAGGAGGTCAATCACCCTGAATGGTTAGCTAATCCCATGTTAGTTAAGAAAAAGAATGGAAAAATATGAATGTGTGTTGACTATACTAGTTTAAATAAAGCATGTCCCAAAGTTCCATTTCCTTTACCATGCATTGATCAAATTGTTGACTCTACCACGGGATGTGAAACCCTCTCATTCCTTGATGCTTATTCTGGCTACCACCAAATCAAGATGAAAGAGTCTGACCAGCTCGCGACTTCCTTTATCACACCTTTCAGCATGTACTGCTACGTCACCATGCCCTTCGGCCTTCGAAATGCCAGGGCGACGTATCAGCGATGCATGCTCCATGTCTTCGGCAAACACATAGGCAACAGGGTCGTGGCCTATGTTGATGACATCATGGTCAAATCCAAAAAAGTTGACAACCTCGTCCATGACCTCAAAATCGCATTCGGATGCCTTCGAGCCAAGAATATAAAACTCAACCCTGAGAAATGTGTCTTTGGAGTGCCTCTGGGCATACTCCTCGGATAGATCATCTCCCAGCGCGGGATCGAGGCCAAGCCCAAGAAGGTCACAGCCATCACACGAATGGGTCCAATTCGAGATCTCAAGGGTGTATAGAAGGTCACGGGCTGCCTCGCGGCTCTCAGCCGTTTCATCTCATGTTGGGGGAAAAGGCCCTGCCCCTGTACCACCTCTTGAAAAAATCCGAATGCTTCGTATGGACCGCGGAGGTCGAGGAGGCCCTTGACAAACTCAAGAGCATGCTGACCTCTGCCCCGATCCTCGTCCCTCCTCGATTAGTGACGTTGATTGAACTGCCCGAGCCCCTCCTCCTCTACATCGCCGTGACCACTCAGGTGGTAAGCGCGGCCATAGTGGTCGAGAGGCAAGAGGAC
This sequence comes from Bothriochloa decipiens, assembly GCA_023333625.1. Taxonomy (NCBI): domain Eukaryota; kingdom Viridiplantae; phylum Streptophyta; class Magnoliopsida; order Poales; family Poaceae; genus Bothriochloa; species Bothriochloa decipiens. Next base: position 25,423,799 of record CM041637.1, on the reverse strand, counting down.
GGGCACGCCTTGCCAGTCTAGCGGCCAGTCTACTTCGTTAGTGAAGTGCTTTCGGAAATCAAGATTCGCTACCCATAGGTGCAAAAGCTGCTCTACGCCATCGTCCTTACGCTTCGCAAGCTCCTTCATTACTTCCTCAGCCACCCGGTTACCGTGGTGTCTTCTTTCCCCTTGGCGGAGATCATCCGGAAGGCTGCTGAAAGAATTGCTAAGTGGTCGGTTGAGCTTATGGGAGAGACCATCACCTACGCACCATGGAAGGCCATCAAATCTCAGGCGCTGGTAGATTTCATCGCTGAGTGAACCGACACCCAGTTGCCACCAGTTCAAATCCAAGCCAAGCTGTGAACGATGTACTTTGATGGGTCGCTCATGAAGACAGGAGTAGGCGCAGGCTTGCTCTTCATCTCACCCCTCGGAGTCCACATGCGCTACATCATTCGCATCCACTTTGCCGCTTCCAATAACATCACGGAGTACGAGGCTCTTGTCAATGGGTTGTGTATTGCCCTCGAACTCAGGGTCCGATGCCTAGACGTTCGAGGTGACTCACAACTCATCATCGACTAAGTGATGAAGGCCTCGAGCTGCCATAACACCAAGATGGAAGCCTACTACAAAGAAGTGCGCAAACTTGAAGACAAGTTTTGCGGCCTCGAGCTCAGTCATATTGCTCGACGCTACAACAAAGCTATGGATGAGCTCACAAAGATCGCATCAACTCGAGGTACTGTCCCTCTGGACGTATTCTTGAGAGACCTCTTCGAGCCCTCCGTCGACTTGGGCTCGAGGGATGGCACCGCACCCTCGACACTCGAACCCATTGCCTTGACCGAGGCACCCTCGACTGGGGCCGAGGTCATGGAGATCGAGGGGACATCTCCTCCGTCGAGCCCACCTCCGGATTGGTGAGTCCCTTTCCTCGACTGCCTCATTCGAGGGGAACTCCTGGAAGACTGGACCGAGGCTCACTGGATCACGCGACAGGCCAAGTCCTACGTCATCTACGGTGTTGGCAAGGATCTGTATAGGCGAAGCCCATCGGGTATCCTTCAGCACTGCATCACTATCGAAGAAGGCAGGAGGCTCCTCGAGGACATACACTCGGGGGCTTGCGGCCACCACGCGGCACTGAGAACCCTTGTTGGCAACGCCTTCCGACAGGGTTTCTACTAGCCAACCGCCATTTTTGATGCCATCAACATTGTCCGCTCATGCAAGGGGTGTCAATTCTACGCCAAAAGGATGCACCTCCTAGCTCACGCCCTACAGATGATCCCCATCACCTGGCCGTTCGTGGTCTGGGGGCTCGATATCATAGTGCCTCTCAAGAGGACAACCAAGGGATACACGCACCTACTCATTGCTGTCGACAAGTTTACCAAGTGGATCGAGGCCTGGCCTATCGGCAATATCCGCTCTAAGTGGGCGGTCGAGTTCTTCACTGACATCATCCATCGCTTCGGGGGTCCTGAATGTCATCATCACTGACAATGGCACATAGTTCACTAGCAAGAAGTTCCTGGATTTCTGCGATTGCCATCACATCCATGTAAACTGGTTCACGGTTGCTCATCCTCGAACTAACGACCAGGTCGAGCATGCCAATGGCATGATTTTGCAGGGCCTCAAGCCAAGAATCTTCAACCGCCTTAACAAGCATGAAAAGAAATGGGCGACGGAGCTGCCTTCGGTCCTATGGAGCTTAAGGACAACACCTAGTCGAGCCATGGGGTTCACCCCATTCTTCCTGGTCTATGGGTCCGTGGCTGTCCTCCCCACTGTCTCGAGTATGGCTCCCCTCAACTAAAGACCTATAACAAGAAAACCAACAAAGAAGCCCTCGCAAACGCCGTCGACTAGCTCGAGGAGGCTCAAGACATGGCACTGATTCACTCCACGAGGTATCAGCAGAAACTTTGATGCCACCATGACAAACACGTGTGCTTGAGGGACTTCCAAGTTGGGGACCTCGTCCTACGTCGATGATAGGACAACAAGGGGCATCACAAGCTGACTCCACCATGGGAAGGTCCATACACTGTAGCTGAGGTGCTAAAGCCCAGAACATCAAGCTGGTAAACAACAAGGGTGAAACCTTCACCAACGCATGGAACATCGAACAGCTACATTGTTTCTACCCCTAGGGCACCGATGCCCTTGTACATTCTCGCATGTTTCATACATTTTCGCATGACAAATATAAGAAGTACTTTTGATTATAAGTTCAAACTTATTATTGTACATGCAAGAGGTAGCCTCGACCCTGTCTCACCAGAGTCGAGCCTCCCTCAGGGGCTAACGGGGGGACCCCTAAGTTCCTAAAAAACACAAACAATTTTCAAAAAATCGAGCGTCTCCTTTTGCTTCATAACTAAGTAGAAAACGCCTCGAACTCCCTCGAGGTTAATGAGGGCTGTCGAGCCGGGAGCTCTCCTACGCCCCAGGGCTACGGTACCTCCACTCACTCCCCCCTCGAGGGATACGAGCATGCGTCGAACACTTAGTCAAAAAGAAAAGGTCAGATGATCGAAGCTTGAGCGTCTCTTCTTTCCTTTGCTTCGACGCGCTTCGTGATTAAGAAGAAAACGCCTCGAATTCCCTAAGGGTCGAGGGCTATCGAGCCGGGAGCTCTCCTACGCCTCTGGGCTATGGTACCTCCACTCGCTCCCTCCCTCAAGGGATATGAGCATGCGTCGAACACTTAGTCAAAAAAGCAAAATCTAGGCGAAAGAAAATAGAGAAGGCTCAAACTTGAAATATGCAAATCCATTACGATAGATGCATAGATGTTTTAAAGGCCCCCGAGGCCATACTGAATATAAGTTACAAAAACTAACTTATTTACACGGGCGCCTTCACCTAGTTTTGTCCTGCCCGCTCCGCCGTCTCTGTTGCCGCCCTCCTCGATGGTGTACCCTTCATCTTCGGGGGGGAGGACTTCATCCTCGAACAGCTTCGCCAGCGCTTCCCCCGGCCTCTCGGCATCCTGGATCAGCCCCCGGCATCGCTCCTCATTCTCAACATTGGTCTTCGAGATGTCAGGGATGAAGCCTTGGGCAATGACGTCCTTGTCGAAGATGAAGCCAGAGGAAACCAGTGCCAGCGCGCACTTCACACCGGTGTGGAGCGCCTCCCGCACGCAATCCCGAAGAGTGGCATCGAGGTGGTAGAGCCGGTCGACGAGCGCGGCCCCTAGGACATCTTCTTTAGCCACCTCGATGGGCTCGACCTCCCAGGAGGTACAGTGATGTGAACTAGGGTTCCTAATCTTCCGAAAGGTTCTAATAACTCTTGATTTGGTGGAATCGCGACACAATTTGATCCGGCTTCCGAACAACTCGGCTCTGAACCCCGCAATCACAGCACCACATCTCCTCTGGTTATCGACCGTCAAAGCACAGTCGACCTCACCAAGAAGGCTAAGTCCTTTGCCTGCTAATCGAAGAACAAAAGCAAGAACATGAAAGAATGCAACCAATTGCAGATGAATGATTAATCTCACGAGTTGGGGTCTCACAAACCGACGACGCGATGAAACTGTTGTGAACAGAATAATCTAAGCAAAACCCAAAACCTAACAAGAGAGGCAGCGGCTGGTTATAGAGGTCTAAGGGTCATCGCCACCCTTGGACGTGCCCCCCTAATGGGCTCAACAATGATACACAGCCCAACGGACCAAAAACGGTGATGCAGCACCAGAACAGATTCTGGATGCTAAATTGTTTCGATGTTTCCTGATGACTCTGAAGGAATTTTGACCTCAAACCAATGCCATTGGCTTCCTTATGAAATTATCTTTCCATCCATAGGTGGATCATCAAAAACGGAGTCCGGATGCATCCTGGGCGTCCGCTTTACTCCACACTAGTCTTGGACTCTAAAACAGGCTCGAAGTCGATTCGGTTTGGGCCTCCACCTTAACTTGGGCACCCTTGCTGGTCCTCCACGCCTCCAAGCCATCCCTTATACATCCCTTGGTCCTCTCCATGATTCCTAAGTACAATATAATCATTAGGTAGCAATCTATTCTCAAAATCATAAAAAGACTTCCTTAAGAACGAGCTCACCTGTAAATTTAATTGTCGTGCACGAGCTCTTGTGATTGGACCTTGAATGTCTAGCGGAGGATCATCTTGTGCATCCAATGGAGTGATGTCCTCATCATACAAAGCCTATTGATGGAAACCCAGAACCTACCGAGAAGCGCCCCCTCCACCACGAGGCTCTCCTGTAGCACCTTGGCGGTGGCCTGAGTGGAGAGCAGATCGGACTCAAGGCCTGAAAGACAAAACAAGAGTTAAACAAGTCACACGGAAAGAAAAAGGTCAAAGCCCACTAAGGAACTCACTGGCACAGCAGGTCTAGAGGGCGCTGTGGTCCTCCAGCATGGCATCGCGCTCCTCTCGAGCCTCGTCTCGCTCCCGCTGGGCCTCCTTGAAAGCCCGAGTCAAGTCGATCTTCTCACACCGGAGGGTCTAGAGGGCGCCACCAGCCAAGATGATGGCTTGCTCCTTCTCTTGAAGGGTAGCCTTCATCACCTCGAGCTTGGCGTCCAGGCAATTGGCTCGACCCTTCTCCTCCTTGACCAAGGTGGAGAGGGTGTCGCGCGCCATGGAGACCAGAGCGAGACTAGCCTCGAGCGAGCAGATACACTCCGCGGAGCCTCAGTCGTCCTCCATAAGTAGCTTGACATGCTCTTGAGCGCGAGCGTCATCGCTCTTGGCCTCCTCCGCTTCGCCCCTGGCCACGTCGACCTCCTTCTTGACCCGCTGGAGCTCCTCCTTGACTCGGGCGGCTTCGCCTCTAGCTGCCTTGGCATCCTCCTTCGCCTGGGCAGCCTCCTCCTTGTCCCTAGCGGCCTCCTCCCTGGCCCGCTTCACCTCCTCCTCGACCTCGGCCACCCTGCTCTGTGCAGAACGGCCGGCCTCAAGTTGGCAAAGCACTTCCTCCCGGCTGTTATGTGTTTCATGGTGGAAGTATGACTTGGGGTGGGAACGCCTCCGCAAGTCCTGGAAATAGAAAATCGAGGGTTAAGGCGATCCATACGGGAAAAGCCAAAAACCGTATGTGATCCAAACGGGGACTTACCGCGAGACTCTGGTCGAGATCCCCAACGAGCTTGACACCCAGCTTGAGGAAGTGCTATAGCCATGCCCAGCACTGCTCCACGCCCTCCCAGCGCTCGACCTCCGCTGGGTCATCCATCTTGATACTAGGAGCACTGGAGTCGTCGAGCTCCCGGAGCAAGACACGCTCCTTGCCCAAATAAGAGAAGAGCGTCTTGACCTTGGTTCGTGCCAAGGACTCGATCTCCTCTGCCATGTCGCGTGGGGCACCGTGGTGCTCCGCCAACTCAGCCGAGGTGGGGAACTTTGACGCGGCACAGGTGCCTCCCAGCCTAGGGTCGGACGTCGACCTCCTCCTCAACGGGCCAGGAGCCCCCAACGCGATGGCGGCCGTCGTCTCCTCTGACTGCTTCACCCGCAGACCAGAAATCGCTGGCTCCTCCAACAACACGGCTGATGACTGCGGTGGCTGGCTTGACGCTAGCTCAGGCGTCTCCTGAGGCGGTAGAGGGGATGAGGCCATCGCTTCCTCCAACGCCACATCCTGTGGCGCCGACAGGTCCATGATCGACACGTCTGCCGGCAGGCTCGGTGCCGAGGTCTCCTCCTCGAGCTGTGTTGAGGGTTTTAGTGCCACTTCTTATAGCAGCTCATCGAGGGTGATCATGGACACCCACTATTTTGGGAGTCCTGAGGTCTCCTCCCCCTCCGACGGCTTGGGCGGCTGCTGCGCCGATAGTCCGGCAGCGTCACGTCCCCCGACGATGTCTGCTCCTCCTGATGATGCTGGGGCCGTTCCTCGGTCACCTCCTCCTCCTGCCGCTCTTGCAGCTCCTTCTCCTCCTACTGCGTCTATGGCAGCTCCTCTTCCTGCAGGGCCTCCTACTCCTACTTTCGCTGAGCCTCCAACTCGCATAGCCCTGTCAGCCACAGCTTTCGCTTCCCCGTTGAAGGGGGAGGGGTGATGGCCTCCTCACCCTCGAGGTCGATGAGGGCTACCTCCATTCCCGGCTCATGGCCCTTGGGGGCTCCCACGTCAGGCATGGAAGCAGAGACCTCGGGCTGGCCCAGGTCAGGGGCTCCCGACACCGGGGCTCCGCTCTCTGGCGCCAGGCCGAGCTCGGGGACCACAGATGTCGACATGAGGGAGGCACTCCCCCCTCCTGCATCTTCCTCAGCTCAGAGTCACCGCCCGTCATGGCCCCTGAGTCCCCCGACACTGCAGCAAGAGCAGAACCCATCAGCCTACCGTGAGCCATAGCCCCGAGGGCTAAGGACAGCCACCTCGCCTCCCTCGGTGCCAAGGGCCTCAACGTCACACCTATGGCCGAGGCCCTCATCTTCATGGCTGCATCCACCCTAAGCCGCTTAGCCGGCGCAAGGGTCGCCCCCTCAATGCGGCGCTTTGGCCTGGACGAAAAGCAGGATAGTAGAGAACTTAATGAACCGTAAAATGGGGAAGCAACGAGAAGAGACTTAAATCGACAACACTTACCCAAAGAGGATAGAGGCCTTTCGGGTCCCCCTCAAGCCGCCAGTAGACCTCGATGCCCCACCCAAGGCCGAGCTCTTCCCTGGGTGGGGGTTGCTAGGGGCTGTCGATGAGGTCGCCGTGCCTCCCTGCTCTGACGAGGCTTCCTGGGCACGATCCTGCTCCACCCGCACCGATGACCGGGACTGGGTCTCCTGGGTCAAAGTGGGCGGGGTCCCGCCACGAGCATGATGGGAGGAGGACGAACCCCTCAAGTCGAGGGGGTGGTAGACCTTTCCCCTCGATGGTGCTCTGAGGCCGTAGTCGTCGGCTGAGGGGCGTGCTGCTTCGACGCACCTTCCTGCACCAGAATATGGTCAGTATGGGAGACCAGACAGAAGGGGCTCGAAACGTCCTGCCACCCCTTCGACATTGACATCATCATCATCATCCTCATCTCCCTCATCCTCTGAGGGAGAGTCCTCCTCTGAGAGCCCATCGTGCTTCTGCTGCGCACGGCACTTCTCACGCTTTTCGCGCTCCCGGAGCTTCTTGTCCTTCTTCTTCTCCTCATCCTTGCGTCTCTTTTCCTGCTGGGCAGTGAAGCATCTTACCTGATGATCGAGAGCATCCTCCCTTAATGGGGGCCTCGATCTCCGGTAGTCATTCTCCTCTGCACGAAAACATTCAGTCACGAGGACAAGAGTAAGGAAAAAAGGGGACAAAACGTAAACGCGAAAGGCATGGGTCGAGGCACTCACCAGGTCGAGGCACCCCTCCTCCGGCCGCATTGGAAGGCGGTTGATGTCCTCTGCCCTGAACAAACCCGCAACCATCCCCTTCATCTGTGCAACGATCTCCACGGTGGATATTCCCTCACTGGACATCCGACACTTCTCGAGCACCTCGGGCGCTACCTCGGGGAGCATCTCGTCCAACCGTAGTGGGCACTCCATCAGGGGGAGCACCCGTCGACTGTGGAAGGCTGAGACCACCACACCCGTCATTAGGCCCACCTCTCGAAGGGTCCTCATCGTGGTGACAAGGGGACAAAGTCAACGTTGAAGATCCCCCTCACACCATGTGGTCAGTTGAATGGTGCCACCCGGTGTATAGCAGGAGGTAGCCTCTGTCATTGTGGAGCTAGAACCATTGCTCGTCCCACCGGGAATGGTTGGACATCAACCCGGTGGGGATGTACTTGCGCGGCACCTCTGAATTGCCTATCTTCAACACAAAGTTGAGGCAGCCCGCTCTGACGATCCGCCTCACACCTGACCCCACCGAAGAGGTGAACCACTCCCCCTTGTAGAGATGGAGCCACAGCTCCCAATGGGGCACCATCCCTAAGTAGCCCTCGCAGACGGCCGTGAAGATGGCAGTGTTGGAGATGGCATTGGGGGAGAAGTGTTGGAGCTTGACACCGTAGAAGTTCGTCAGCCCCCGCATGAACTTGCTCCGGGGCACTCCGAGCCCGTGCCGGTGGTACTTGAGGAAGCTCACCACATAGCCCTCTGACGGGTTTGGCTCCGGGTGGCACCTCAGCGGCGCGATCCACTCCGGCTGAGTTGGATCGGTGATGGGGTGGAGAAATCCCTCTCTCACTAGCTCATTCAACCTCTGCCATGTCACGATTGACGGGCGCCAGGGTTCCACTGGCTGAAAGATGGGGGCCATGGTAGCTGCAGTGGCACGGATCTGTTCAGTGGACACGGCGGCAGCGACGACGATGCTGATCTCCTCAGTGGATGGGCGGCCGGGAAGGTTCCCAATCATGGTTTCCCGCTCTAAGCTCCTACCTTCGCATGCAGGAAAGCAGGAACTCAGGAGCACTAGCGGTGGAGAAGGCAGGAAGGCAAAGGTAGGGGTGAATAGTGCCTGTCCCCCTGGTTTTATACCCAGGAAGAGCAACGGGTGGAATCCAGCGGCAAAAAAGGTAACTCCCCACAATTAATGCGCCTACCCGTTTCCCCTCGATCCTCAGTCGGATACATGCGTTGCACCTCAGGCAACAAGCGGATTCTCGGGCCCACCATGATCTCCACCACTACACTGTTTAAGCCTCCTCCTCAAAAGACACATCGAACGGTAAGAAAAATAAACGTTGTTCGCCGACGGACTCTTCCAGGAGAAGGTAAATGGGCTGTGGCCCCACAACAAGCCTCGAGGGAGCGAAGGCTGGCCCTCGACCAGGGTTCGACAGCCGCCCTTGAGCACCCGAGTTAGTGGTGACCAAGGGGGAGCCAACATGAGGCCCCGCTCGAGAACAAACTCTTGAGACCCGTTTGGACATATCCAAGGAGAAATGCTATGGACTTTTATGGAATCCCCGAAGGGAGGCATCGAGCCACCGAGACCTATCGATTGGAATCGGTATCCGTAGGTCCATTGCGTTTTGCTTTAATGAGACCGCCTTCGGGCCTCCAGCCGACCTCTATCGAATGAGGATCGGGCTCTCACTTGGATTCTCCCATTACCAGCTCATTGAGAACTTTGAGGCTCGCCCTATCGAGGGTAGTCTAATGCTTCTCACCTCACATCCGATCAAAAGGACTCATGAGATGAACACCGAGGTCAGCAGCGCCCCAGCCGCACAAGGCTCGGGAGCCCGACCATGTTTGGCACCCCTCAACAAAAGAGGGTCGAAAATCCCCTGGCAGCTCGATGTTCCGACATACCCCTTGGTAAAGGGCCATGACTCCAGTTTCCACTGGACGAGCACCCCTTGACCAAAGACAAATAAAGCCCTCGAAGGAGTCTCCCAACTTCTCTGAGGCCTCGGGGGCTACCCCACGAGGGATGCTTGTGTGCCCCCATGGAAAGATCCGAACCACACCTCACTCCCGACTCCTGACCCTCTGCCCGAGTGCCAGCACCCGCGCAGGGGCCGGGGGCTACTGTCGGGTACCTGGAAAAGGGGTACCCCAAACCCTCGATTAATCAGACTAATCCCCAAAGTCAGCAACGCAAACCCTCCAACAACATCCCTCATTGTCACTAGAAAGCCCATAGGCTAGGGCATACTAGGCTGGCCCACGAATGGGCATCGACAGCATACGAGCGAACGAGTTACTGTGCATATCGAGATTGTACGCTCGAGGGTACGATTTGGCCGACCCCTCGAGGATGGAACTTCACCCGAGCGAATGAGCCCGCCCTCGAGAACGGAACTTCGCCCGTGCAAATAGGCAGCCCTCGAGCACAGCATACCCCTCGGCTTCATACTCCCCGTACGGATCCAAGCGCATTCAATGCATTTTTACCTGCTCCCGCCTAACCGTATGGCCACAGTTATGGCAACAGTCATGAGTATGGCAGTCCTTGCTTTTACTGCCCATACCCCAGAATCCCACGGATCGTACCACGCTGTTACGCCACACTGAGCACTGTGCCCCATCCGACGCCCCCTCGAGACGTGAAAGGCAGCACACTCCCCGCATTTCCTAGGATTCGGTCTTACCCGATGGGCCTCGACCCCCTCGACTCGAGCAAAGGCCTCGACCGTCGCCCCTTGGCTCCACCACGCTAACCCTCGAGCGGGACTTCAACAACTTCAGTCAACACTTCAACAACTCCCGACGCGACGGTTGCAGGACCTCCCGTGCCAACGTACACCTCTACAGCGACACCGACATGATCGGCATCGGCATCATACATCACCGACCATGTTAGCACTAAAAATATGTATTCCTGTGCCTCTCCTTCGCCTATAAAAGGAGGTGCCAGGGCTTGGGATGGAGGATCCGAGATCCGAGAGCACCATGCGCTAAGGCTTTAGATCATAGAAAAACACCATGAGACGGTGTGAAGTAGAGAGCTAAGTGCCCGAAACGCTCGAGCTCCAACTCACGCTTGTCACACCTGCTTGTATTCAGCTCTGTATGAGCACTTCGGTGCAAGATAACACGAACTATCCCCCCGCTGGACGTAGGGCCTTCTTTGCTCGAACCAGGATAAATCGCCGTGTCCTTCTTGCATCACCCACCGGATTAAGGGAGCATGCAATTACGAATTTACTCGTTGGTGTTGACCCCTGGGTTCAAAATACCGACAGTCATCTCATGTCGATAGCAGAAAATAATGTGATATATATAACATTTGTGGGTCTAATGCAATTTCTTGAGGTAAATGGGTGACAAATTATTTTTTCTCATTTGTATAGTTTGTAGGACAAATGACAAATTCTTACATATGTTTAGGCTCAAATTTTAATCTGCAATGAGAAGCGTGTTTGGATTTCTCCCTGAATTGACTTTAACAAGACACATGAGCTCCTATTGGAATTGAATCAGATATCACCTTGGTGCTACTGAAAAGCTATTAATAACACATCTTATGTTCTTAACACACATTCAACATGCTAAGAAAATCTATTACACATGCTAGTCAGATGATTTGAGTCATGGCTAGGTCTGCCTTTACATCAAATATCGTGTGATAAGCCTCTTAGCGTACATAAAACACATGCTACTATGCTAGGGTTCAAACATGAGTTGAGTACCATAATATCAAATGTTCAGACATGAACTAAATATAATACAGAAACAATATACATATCAGATGTTCAGACATGAGGTAAATACTACAGGCGATTAGATACATGTCTAGGTCAACACAACCATACTCACTCTATTCCAAATTATAAGTCACTTTGACTTTTTTGGTTCACTCACTTTGCTATGTATCTAGACACAGAACCAAAAAAGTCGAAGTGACTTATAATTTAGAATGGAGAGAGTACATAAAAGAGTGGAATAGCAAGATAGCATAACACATGTAGAGGCTTATGGCAAACATCGTTATAGTTGCAACATATTTAGGTTCTACGACAGGTGTCCAGGTCTCACGCACATAGCAGGCCGCATATGGCAAAAGTCGGTGTAGCACATGCTCAGTTAAAATAGCAAAGGAAGGCAATGTCAGGCCCCGAGCTTTGAGGGGCTATCATGGCTTTAGCAGAGATGCAAGCTTCTACTGATTTGGAGCTGCAGGGTAGCGAGAAATCTGCAAAGCTCATATATAAAAAAATCAGCGTGTTTGATGTCAGTGTGACAAAGTTAAGCTACTGATATAACCCAAAGAATGTGGATCAAATCAAATAACCCAAAGAATATGGGATTATATCATGGACCCTATCGTATAAAAAAAATCATGCACCCTATAATTACATATTTCTTGGTTTGATTTCTATAGCAAAAGTTGCTAATTGAAAGGAACAATAGGGCAGATCCATGGGAAATACAGTAGTGCCAATTTTAGTCTAAGATTTGCTAAAACCAAATATATCAGTTGTCAATTAAACCTACTCGACAGTCTACCATGGGATACCCCGAAGTAGTAGATTTGCGATGGGGGTGATCTAAGATCTACGAACCAGACTGAGATGTAAGACAAATAACCAGGACAACCAGGGTTTATCCAGGTTCAAGTTGCTCAGAAGCATAATACCCTACATCCTGTGTCTCTGCTACTGCTGTATTGATGAGTTCTGAGTACAATGATGAGATGTCACGAGGTATTCAGATGCGTTCCTGGTGTTCGCCTTACATAGCCGGGGGACAAGGTTACATATCAAGGGTTTCCTGTGGTTGGTTACATTGCGCCTTACCCTTGGAGGACACAAATAAATCTAACCGACTAAGACTCCTTGCACGCCAAGCAGCCTTTAGGACCTACGCAGCCCACTGACCTAGGCGGTAGCGGACCACAGGCTTTGTCTTGTCGTCTAGCCCACCGATCTAGGCGGTGGTAGACCAGCCTTCGTCTTATGGTCTGGGCTGTCTGGACCGAGCAGCCCAAAGTCTAGCCGTAATGGTCTACAGGGTCTATACCCCCACAACTAGTCCCCGAGCACCAAGTATCTTGAGGGAGTCATCATCTTGACCTGTGCCGAGCAGTGAAGATGCAGACCACATGACGCTGAGTGTTGGTATTTCTTAGCATCACTACCAAAGATTGGCAATGGCACCAGAAATGCCTTGGGGTAAATGCGAAGCCTATTGGATAATTCCGCAAGCGCACAGAATGTACCACTGTAGCACTTCACCCGAGAGTATTCCAAGGTATCATAATTTATATTTTCCCAGGGGAAAGCGGTAGTTAGGAATATTTAATAAAAGGGGGTTGAGATCCTTGTGTCTACTATAACCTAGCACCAACTAATGTAACTAGGGGGTAAATGAATAAAAGGGAAGGATAGGTAAATGATCACAACAATCCTAATCTAAAGATAACTGATAGAGAGTTAGCTAGGTGGGAGGACAATGAGTGAGTAAAGGGCTCCTTTGTATCTTACTTCACTTCTGTATACCTAATCCTAACAGATAGATAACTCAATTGGGCTGGTGCCTTACTACTTGTGTGGTGGGGATAGGCGAGAAAGTAGGAGACAGAACTCCTACTAAAGCGACTATACTCTTATGGGCACCCTGCATTTTAAGAACTAGCCCAAACGTGGTGAGAAAACCCTAATGCCGCCAAAGACCTGACACCTCTCAGGAGTGCGCTCATGAACTGTCCGTGTGGACCAACGGCAATCAAAGGTAAGACTAAGTCTGAGCACCACACTCACACTTACTCCTACAACTCTAACTAACGATCGGATAGCTAGAGCTCCTATGCAAGATAGGACAATGATACACACAAGGAAGTTGGTTACAGAAAACCAATCCAACTAAGGCAACTATACTACTAAGACAAGCACGCAACAAGACTATAAATACTATAGACTTGCACTAAGTAAATACTAAGTAAAGTAAAGTAAGAATAAATATATTAATAAAAGTAAAGTCTTACAAAAGAGAAAAGATACAAGAGCTATACCAGACTCTCTAGAAGATGACTCTGGAGACCCCAAGCTTCACTCGACTTGACTCTAACTCCCACTCTAGACTAACTACTACTACTCTAGCTTGGAACATGGAATATGCGACTTTGGTGATGTTGTGATGATTTCAAGGGTGGTGGCAGGCTCCTTTTATAGGGGAAGGAGAGGGGATGCCACGTCAGCGATCCGTGTACTCCTTGCTTCCTTGCCATTAGATAAACCGACTTGAATACCGCCACAAATGGACACTCCTGATCAAATGAGCTGCATGGCGGCATGTTGGAGGTCGGTGGGATCAAACCGACCTAGTGTTCCTACAGGGGGGTCGACCAACCCCCTCACTGGGAGGTGGGCCTGGCTGGGTCTTCTAGATGTTGTCCCCACCTGTCATGTGAAGTGGCTCGGTGTTCTTCTGAAATCTTGTCACGTTGCTTGCTTGCTTGTGGGCCCATGAATCCTTGTGCAATGAGCTTGAGCTGTTGGATGTGAACACTAGTTGATCTGAGGCTCTAAGGGCTCATTTACACTCCAGGGAGCTTGACATGGATCATGCTTCGATGTTCAGCTCATCGAGTGTTCATAGGGGTTCGACCGACCCCCTCATTGTGCTCCACCAAAGTGCATTTTGCTCTTTTCTAAAATCACAAGCTAAGAGTACAAGTGGAACCGATTATTGATAAAATATGCTCATGTTATGCTATTCTTCCTTAGAACCGAGGCATGTAGATGGTGTTTTGAGTGTGGATTTTCATGGTATATCCATCGTCAACAAGATCCCCAAGCTTAACCTTTCGAGCAAACAATCAAACTTACCCTCGGTGGATCAGGTAATGTTACTATGCCCACATTTCAAAAGTATCATGTGCACAACAAAGTTCTTCTCCTTGAATGGAAAAATTAGCTATAAAAACTCACCCATATTACCTTAGTCCTCTATGGGGCTTATGGCCTTTCCTTTGTCTTGGGCGGTTGAAAGATAGAATAGTTTGACTTGAGCACTAACTTTCTTATTCATGTCAAGTTTCATACCGGAGGTTTTGCAATATTTTTTAAAAGAAAATTTAATGTTCCTCATATGGTACTCTCATGTAACTCAAATGGTGTATTATTCCTCACCAAGGCACAAGGTAAGATTGCCTTTTCTTATTTCATCCTACTTCTAAAAGGGTTTATGTGGAGCTCAAGGTAGGGATAACAAGGAGATAGCATACTTACTTGTGTATGTTGCAAAGTCAAAGCTCGGATCCTTGAAGAGAAGTGTCATACCCCTAGATCAAGATGTGCAAGGATGTGGTAATGTTGGACAAGGTTGCTCCTTTATTTGATAAGATCTCTCTGTACTTTTCTATTGAGACAGGGCTAACATTCTTTTTGCATTGACTTTCTTGTGTCCATCTATATATATCAATATTTATTTTGCCTAGCCCTTTTTCTTTTTGTCTCATCCTTACCAAACAATATTTAGAGAGATATTCTAACACTTAAAGCATGGAGCAACCTATTTGGTGGAAAATAGAATGCATGTTTCTGCGTACTTCCAATGTAGAAGAAGCATCAATATATGTGGCGTGCGTGATCTTGATCTTAGGGGCATGAAAAGTCTCTTAATAGGGATCAACAAGACTTGACAACACTCAACACAAAGCAAATAACTTATATGAAAGGTTTTGAACATGTAAAGCATATATGGCTTTGGTATGAATTTCATCAACATTGAGGAATAATTAAGGTTTTGATTATTCTTCAGAATAAATTCTTCGGTAATCAATCATGCCTAGAACAATGTTATAGCAGCTCTTGTCTCACTATCTCATATCCCACAACAACTTAGACTTAGTTCTAGCACTCAAAACCCATAAAGTTTTCAGGTTCATGATGGTTTAAGAGAGCTAAGTGATCCATACTTATAGAAGCACTAAGTTGTAAACTAGGCACTAGAGAAACATTGAGAAAGTAACTACTCATCATTTCCATAAGGAGAGTAAGCAGACATGAAGCATAGGTGATAACAAAAAGAAATAAAAAATATTTTTGGTATTTTTAAACTTTTCAAAAAAATTTATGTGCAATAAAATAAACAACTAGAATGCAAATGCTAAGATAGAATACTTACCTTAGTGGGGGAGAGAATCTCCCCAAAGCTTGGTTTTTGCTCACTGAGGTGGCGGATAGTATTGGAACCATCCTTTCCAACGTTGTGCGTCTTCCTCTTGCATTGCTCATAGATATTGGGCATTCTGTTGCACCAATTGTAATGTTGCTTCTTGTTCAATGCGCATTGTGCCCATGTTGTTGATGAGGTCATCCATATTTGTTCTTTGGGGCTGCCTCTCCCTTTGCCTTGGGCGAGGACTGTCCTATGGATGTGGAGGACTCCCCATGGACCCTGAAATGTCCATGGAGCTTGCCTCCTCACCTTCTTCAATTTCTTCTGCAGGGCGTGAGGGGCCTGCCTGGTCCATCTGAGCAGCTCGTGGCATGCCTCTCGTCATCCTATCCATCTCTGCAATATTTTGGCCTCTTTCCTCTTGATCCAATTTGATGGTTAGTGTACGAAGCCTATACAGCCGACGTTTCTCACAAGGAAGAGAGGCTTCGACTGTATGGCCCGGATAAATCATTCTAAGTTCACCTCTTGGACCTATTTTTAGCACATTAGAAGTAATGAACACATTTTCATCTAAGACATCCCTAGCAGAGGTAATGTACTCAAAGGTATGTGACTCTGTTGCACCCCAAGTGTCGACTATGCGAGTAATGAATGATGTGCAGTAGACAGAGTTTCCACTTTCAAAGCAATTAAGCCAAAAGTTCACTAGCATCTTAAGAGGAGAGACCTTAATCTTGTGTACCATGGCATAAAGCAGTTTAAGTTCATCATCACTTAAGGTATTACCTCTAGTGTCAGGAAAAAGAGTGATAATCATCCAATAATGAAGAAAATGTAGAGTTGGATTATGGATTTTTGAAGCAGTGAGGCGAGAGCAATCATTGGAGGCAGAAATTGCTTTGCAAAATTTAGCTTTATTAAACCCATCAATGGCAATGTCTAAATCAAGTTGACAATCAGGATCACATCCCAAAGAGGTATTTAAGAGACTCCAAGACAAACTATATTCTTCCCTGAACATGCGAAAGGCTACCCCATCATTTGTTAAGTTTAAGGTGCATAGAAATTCTTGAATAAGTACTTTCATACCAAATTCATGAGGTTGCCAAAAACCTCCCCATCCAATTGCAGTAAAGACATCATTGAATTCTTTACTCATACCTGTGTAGTCCAAGAGGACTGGGTCGATGATGCTCGTGTAGTTGAAGTTGCTTCCTTGGAGGATGTTGAACTTTTGTAGCTCTTCTTGGCTCAGCATGAGGCCACTCTCGGGTTCTATCACTCTTGATGGAGGATTATAGAGTACCATTGGATATTACCTTTCCTCCTCCACTCTTCTTCCATGGGTTTCTTCATCGGTGTGGTGAGAGCCTCGGGAAGAGCTCTCACCTCCTGTGGGCTTCTTGAACCGACCGAGGAATCTTTTCTTCATCTTGCTGCACAATTGAGACAACCAAGCTCTTCCTACTACTACTACTATCCAAGATGGAAACAAAAATATTTTTGGGTTTTTGTTTATGGAAGACTACTACTAAACTTGAGAAATGACAAAGGAGAGAAGAGACTACTACTAAACTTGAGAAATGACAAAGGAGAGAAGAAGTGAGATTGTCAGCTTGAGATGATTCTGATGGTTTTGGGTGTGGAGTTGAGCTCACAACGCTAGGGTATTTATAAGGGGGAGAAGGACAAGTGGTGGACCCAAAAAGTGTGGGTCGGCCAACCCCCTAAAACACTTTCAAATTTGAAATTGAATCCTGGCAAAGAATCTAGCTACATCCTGCAAACACTTTTCAGAATGTTCCCAAAGTAGGGATCGGCCAACCCCCATCCTAGGCCATTCAGCACTTCCGACATTATGTCATCAAGTGTCTGGTAAAGTTAAGTCTAGGTGTGACCAAAAGTAAATTGCTTTTCAGAGATTCCCTTGCCTAGTGCTTTGTGAAAGAGAAAAGATGAATGGCAAAAGTGCAGACATGTCTAAAGAGATTCCCATGGACCATGGGGACACTAAAGATGTCTATGTGACCACTTTGCTGGTTTTGAGATGGTGGTATGGTCCCTAAAGTATCCAACATGAAAAAGAGCATCTCATGTCTAAAGTAATAAAGCAAAGGACCATTTCTTTTCAGGCTTTGACTAAAGTGGCATGTATAGGATTTCTAGGTTTGGCAAATGGGAGACAGCAGACTGCCAGATGGGACAATATGGGGGTCAGCCGACCCCCACTTGAGCAACCCAAGGTCATCCAAGTGCTGGTCTCGAACCAATGCATCAAGCCAAAGTGAAATGAACAGGAGTGGGCCCATTGGTGGGGTCGGCCGACCCCACCCTGGCTTATCCAACAGCTCAAAAGTGTGTTGCAGATTATTTTCAAGATTTTATTCATTATTGCTAATTAATTTTTATCGAAAGAAAATATGCAAAACTAAAACTAAGATGTAATTAAAATAAAATTAAAATATAGAAAATAAATATGGATAAATACTGATTTACCTTACCAGCAAGGGCTCCATGTTTTGGGTTCGTAGAGCAGGACCTCTCCATCTTTTCATTCTTGGGGTGCTTCGCTTGGTCCCAAAGATGGGACTGTGATTGCACCTCTTTCTCCCGCCACATTTTCTTACCTTTGGTTTGTGGTGCAGCGGGTTCTTTCTTCTTTGGGGGTGCAAAGGCCCCCCTAACAGATTATCATAAGTTACTTTGGTCATGATGTTGACACCCGATCCAAGGTCATAGAAGACGTTGTGGAAGATCTGTGGTCCAATCTTGCAGGTGATGGTCAGTAGCCCTGGGTCTTCCTTTTTGGCAATGAATGGTGGATCAAGAAGATAGCCCTAGTTAGAGCACAGTGGAGGCTTACCGAACCTCTTTGTTACTAATCTAACAACTTCAATTGGGTCCTCAGGTTTCCCTGGGATCTTACCTTGCTCGAAGGATGGGACAGCTGATGCTAACTGAGCTAATTGTGTTTCTAGCATTCTATTAAAGCTCAGTTGATTTTTCATAGCAGATGTAAAGCTATCCATATTATCACTTAAACTTTCAAGAATCTTATCATTAGCCAATATTTTCTTGTTAATCCTATCATGGATTTTAGTTTGGCCTAAGACAAGATCTCTTAAACAAGGTTGGTTACCATGAGAATTATTGAAATTATCGCTGTAACCATTACCTTGGTTTCCTTGGTAGAAGGGGCGTGAGTTCCATTCTTGTTGCTGCTGTTGGGGCCAGTAGCCATTGTTGTTGTTGTTGATGAAGCTCACTTCCTCCTTTGTTTTGAGACAGTTGTTTCCCAAATGATCTTCTCCTCCGTGCACCTCACACCATGGATCAGCTTTGACAGCTCATGCGGTGGCGTTGGGTTGCACCATATTGATGAGCGCAGGCTTGAGCTAAAAAGTCGCATCCCCAAGTTAAGCTGTGGACCTGTGGCGACATTGTTAGCCGACGATGCATAGTACTCAGAGATGGTCTTTTGGGCGGCCACAGCTTCCTTAAAGATCAGTGCTGAACCTCCTTCCTTGAGTGAATTCAATAATGCGGTTGCCATTGAATTGGAATTCAGTCACACTACCTGGCTTCACGATAAAGAGAAACAAAGGTAGGGGATAGACCCCTAACACTAATTGATAATTAAATTGATAGCAGACTTCGGATTCACTTTTATTAGAATTCCTAGGCTGATGCTTTCCCCGACAACGGCGCCAAAAATGCTTGTTGGTATTTCTTAGCGTCACTACCAAAGATTGGCAATGGCACCAGAAATGCCTTGGGGTAAATTCTAAGTCTATTGGATAATTCCGCAAGTGCACAGAATATACCGTTGTAGCACTTCATCCAGGAGTATTCCAAGGTATCGTAATTTATATTTTCCTAGGGGAAAGCAGTAGCTAGGAATATTTAATAAAAGGGGATTGAGATCCTTGTGCCTACTACAACCTAGTACCAACTAATGTAACTTGGAGGGTAAACGAATAAAAGGGAAGGATAGGTAAATGATCACAACAATCCTAATCTAAAGATAACTGGTAGAGAGCTAGCTAGGTGGGAGGAAAACGAGTGAGTAAAGGACTCCTATGTATCTTACTTCAATTCTGTATACCTAATCCTAACAGATAGATGACTCAACTGGACTGGTTCCTTACTACTTGCATGGTGGGGATAGGCGAGAAAGCAGTAGATAGAACTCCTACTAAAGCGGCTATACTCTTATGGGCGCCCTGCATTTTAAGAACTAGCCCGATCATGGTAGGAAAACCCTAATGCCAACCAAGACCTGTCACCTCTCAGGAGTGCGCTCATGAACTGTCCGTGTAGACCAGCGACAATGAAAGGTAAGACTAAGTCTGAGCACCACGCTCACACTTACTCCTACAACTCTAACTAATGATCAGATAGCTAGAGCTGCTATGCAAGATAGGACAATGATACACACACAAGGAAGTTGGTTATAGGAAACCAATCCAACTAAGGCAACTATACTACTAAGACAATCACACAACAAGACTACAAAGACTATAGACTTGCACTAAGTAAATACTAAGTAAAGTAAAGTAAGAATAAATATATTAATAAAAGTAAAGTCTTTCAGAAGAGAAAAGGTACAAGAGCTATACCAGACTCTCCAAAAGATGACTCTGGAGACCTCGAGCTTTGCTCGACTTGACTCTAACTCCCACTCTAGACTAACTACTACTACTCTAGCTTGGAACTTGGAATATGTGACTTTGGTGATGTTGTGATGATTCCCAAGGGTGGTGGCAGTCTCCTTTTATAGGGGAAGGAGAGGAGATGCCATGTCAGCGATCCATGTGCTCCTTGCTTCCTTGCCATTGGATAAATCGACTTCAATACCATCTCAAATGCATGCTCCTGATCAAATGAGCTGCATGGCGGCATGCTGGAGGTTAGTGGGATCAAACCGACCTAGTGGGCCCACAGGGGGGTCGGCTGACCCTCTCACTGGGAGGTGGGCCTGGCTGGGTCTTCTAGATGCTATCCCCACCTGTCATGTGAAGTGGCTCGTGTTCTGAAATATTACACGTTGCTTGCTTGCTTGTGGGCCATGAATCCTTGTGCAATGAGCTTGAGCCATTGGATGTGAACACTAGTTGATCTGAGGGCTCATTTACACTCTAGGGAGTTTGACATGGATCATGCTTCGAAGTTCAGCTCATGGAGTGTTCATAGGGGTTCAGTCGACCCCCTCATTGGGCTCCACCAAAGTGCATTTTGCTCTTTTCTGAAATCACAAGCTAAGAGTACAAGTGGAATTGATTATTGATAAAATATGCTCATGTTATGCTATTCTTTCTTGGAACCAAGGCATGTTGATGGTGTTTTGAGTGTGGATTTTCATGGTATAGCCACCGTCAACACTGAGCAGTGAAGATGCAGACCACATGATGCTGAGCAGTGAAGAAGCAGACCATGTCACCCCGGCCAGCACTGATGCTGACCATCGGCGTTGTCAGGCTTCTCCCGAGCAGTTCGTAAGTCTTCTCCTGACCATAGCTCCCATCAAGGAAAGTGATCTGTCGAAAGATGCTTGGTGTTCCAAGAAAAAGAAAATTTCTTTTCACGTCCTGAGACATGGGCCCATGTTAACACGTGACATGAAGTATCACTAGGATATTAACATGAACCATCCGTAGAGGTAAGTGCAACGAACCAAGAATGGAAGATAGGCCCAAGTCATTGTGAGGTGGTGTGGGCCCACGTAGTCCCCAAGCTCGATAGAAGATAGTATATGTTGTATTGAGCATTTTAAGAAAAAAGTCAAAAAACATAGCACCAGCAACTTAGACATAGTCAATGCCAAAGGACTAAGTGTTTGCCCACTGCCACGCAGTCCCCATGTGTGCCCAGGACATGTCACAGCCTCGATCGAGTCAAGAGACACCGAGAACCTATGGTCCGTAAGCACCACTGGGTGGGAAACTGCCACGCAGTCCCCAGGTGTGCCCAGGACATGTCACAGGCTCGATTGAGTCAAGGGACACCGAGAGCCTATGGTCCGTAAGCACCACTGGGTAGGAAACTGCCATGCAGTCCCCAGGTGTGCCCAGGACAGGTCACAGGTTCGATCGAGTCAAGAGACACTGAGAACCCATGGTCCGTAAGCACCACTGGGTGAGATACTACCACGCAGTCCCTAGGTTTCCCAGGACAGGTCACAGGCTTGATCGAGTCAAGCAACACTGAGAACCTATGGTCCATAAGCACCACTAGGCAGGAAACTACCATGTAGTCCCCAGGTTTGGGAAATAAAGTATTTGACCCAAAGTATCAGTCCCTATATTTAAGGAAGCAATCTGGAACAAATTTGGAAAGAAGAATATATTTAGAGGCCAATCTGGGATTAGATCCCAAAATTACTAGACACGTGCCAGACATAAGGAAGGACTGACAGGAAAAGTGCGTGGGGAAATAAAAAATTCTGCTTCCCACGTCCACACTCGGGGACCAGCACGGCCCACTAGGGTTAAAAAGCCGCGCCACATGAGTCAGCGGGTCCAACCCTAGAAGTCAAAGCGACGTCATCTAATTCTTATAAATATGCAGCCATCGCCGGGGGGAATGGTTCCGCATCTCATTCATTTCAATCCCCTACTCTTTCCACCTTCTTGAGTTCTCCGTCCCATCTACTCCCAAGCAACCGCCGCCACCACCCATCCGCCACCATGAATCCACCTGCCACCACAAAGTGGACAAGCAGATCTAGCGCAGCTTCACCACCACCGCACTCCGCTCACTCGTCAGCCCACCGTCCTCAGAGGAGATGGTGAAGAAGGGAGCCAAGAAGGCGGGGAAGGCATCTGGATCTGGTGCACTAGGGTTGCAATGGCAGCAGTCGGCCTCCACATGGGAGTTGCTACAGGAGCTTGCCGACGAGGGCCTGCTGCCACCGCCGAAGATGGAAGTCTGGCGCGAGCCATGAGGTGAGGATTCCCCTCTTCCCCGGGATAGGGAAATTGTTGTTTTTGAGGATTTTGTGGTGCAGGGATTGGGTGTTCCTATGAACGGATTCCTCTGGGACCTGTGCATCTATTGGATGATCTCAATCTCAACCTGGATCCCATCTCCATCCTCTCCATTTCTATCTTTGTTGCATACTATGAAATGTTTCTAGGCATCCCCCACTTCAACTTGTTCCACCACTTCCTACTGAGGAAGAAAGGGATCAAGACTAGGGGGTCTTCAATTGCTGGGGGTGCTATGTGTGCCTGTGGGATGGAATGAAGGTGCACTGGCTCAGCAGCAAGCACCAGTTAGCCACCAAGAACTAGAACACCTGCTGGTTCTACATGAGCCAAGATGTGGAAGGGAGAAGGGTGCCCTACGATGTTACCCAGGTGCCGCAGGCCAACTCAAGGTGGTCAGACCCACCTTCCCTGAATGACATGCACCAAGTGAGGAAATTGCTGAAACTGATTGACAACAAGGTTATCAATGGAGCACTAGTGGTAGGGACCTGGTTGATGCGACGGATCCAGTCGTGCAAGGAACGGGTGAACCACCTGTTTGAATACGCTGGACCGGGCGACCCTTCTCGTGAAACACAGGAGAGGACAATGCCAGAGGTGGTGAACCGATGAATGTCTTCCCTGTTCAAGAAGTTTGACCAGGACACCAGCTATCCGGGTGTGCGTCCATGGTCGTACGACCTCTCCCGACCACCACCAGTGGTAAGCCAACCAGTACACATGTTTAATTTGTTTTAATCTATACTGCTTGATAATAATATGTGTAACTTGTATGGTCTGACTGTCAGACACTGCTTGGATAGGATCGAAGTAGTTTCTTTTCGGTCGTGCTAGTAGAGGCATGGCCTCAAAGCGAGGCCCTAGCCAGCCAACAATGGACCGATCAGGTTCGCTACCAGAGCAGGGCCAAGGCGAGGCAGGGGGCTTAGGACACCGAGGCCCTCGACCACGACACCGACCAGGAGGTCACCATGGAACGTGCCGCCACCACCTCCCCCCTTTTAAGGGGGAAACTACTTCAACCACTCGGCTAGAGCAGGCCGGGGGTCTGTACCACCACCACCATCACCGTCGCCTAAATCACACAGAGCGGCGACGCCTCAAGCCAGGGCAGCCTCATCACCGGGGCACCGGGAGGCGGCCAGTAGGCTGACTCCACCGATGTAGCCCATCGGGATGGGCGGAGCCAGCAAGTCACCGGGTCAAGTCCCCGGACGCGGCAGCCAGGCAACAAGCGGGACCCCTGGTGCTCCTAGTAGGGGAGCAGCCCCACCATTCAGGGGAGGTTTCTGGCAGTCAGTTGGGTAAGTGTCATGAAGGTCATGTATCCTTCATCTCCTTATTTGCTTAAGTTTCTTGTGATTAGGATTTCTATTTGGTGTAATTTACAGCCGCACTCCACCGACAATGGCACCGCATCCGCCGCCCAGCCAGACCTCACCCCAACCGACCACCGAGCATGTGTTGGCTGGTGATGTGGCACAGTCCGTGGGGTAGGCGGAGGCGGGGACCAGCACAGCGACGCTCACCAGGTCAGCCCCGACGCCGATCCCTCAGCTAGAGAGGCGGTTGGTGCCCTGGAGGAACGTATCGGCCGCCTCACCGCACACTAGACCAGGCGAGGCTAAGCAGACTAGTGTCACCTGAGAAGGTGGAGGAGGTGCCTAGGGTGCCTAGAATGCCACGCACGGACCTGCCCAAACAGCGCATCCACATGACGCACAAGCTAGGAGAGGACAGGTTTGTGTCCTATGAGGAGATCCTGGATGACGACGTCGACGCAAGTGTCTAGGACACCATGGAGGTGCTGGTAGACTAGATCAAGGCAAACCTGATCATCTTTTGCTTGTACGTTTTGATTTTAGTGCTTTGGAAAATGCATGCTGACCAGTGCGTGGTGTGTACAGGCCCTACAGGAGACCAACGCTCAGCGAGGCAAGACCATCGACTGATTTGTGGCAACCTGGGCGGAGTGCAAAGCCCTTCGGGTGGCCAAAGCTAAGATGGAGGCATAAGCCAAGGTCTGCCAGGACTGGGAGATCCAGCATGAGGAGGAGGTCATCGCTCTGCGCCGGAGGGTAGAGGCGCTGGAGGCTGACAACGAGAGTGAGTTTTCTGACCACACCGTGCACGCTGGCGTTTACTGCATACTGATATTCTTGTTTTGTGGAGATGAGCGGCCAGAATGAGGCCATGGCTCTGGAGCTCAGTAGCCTGCTGGACCAGAAGGAGGCAGTAGAGGAGCAGGCAAAAGAGGACCAGAAGCAGATCACGAAGCAAACTTGTAAGTAAAACAACTTGGAGTTGTTGTGTGTAGTCTGCAGTGTTCTGGGCGGACCAGGGTATGCTTACCTCCATGATTTGTTATGGCAGATGTGAGGGATCACCACATGGTCTAGTTCCAGGTCCTAGAGGACTCCATCACCTCCCTCCATGGAAGGATCTGCACGATGGCTGACCACATCAGGCCGATGCTGAGGGCCATCTTCCAAGGAGAGGAGCACCCTACCGACCTCATAGAAGATGTGGTGGTTGTCGGCGACCAGTGCCAAAGGCTATGGCTGGCACTCTAGGAGTTCATCACTGGAGCAGGTCGCTATGTGGTGTCCACTGTGCTTGCCGTGGTCCGCTCCAGGTACCCGGAAGTGGAGCCGGTGGATGTTGCGCTCGGCATCATGCCACAGCTTACCGATACCACCGTCGATGACCTCCGGGCCACGTTGGCCCCTACTGCTGCCATCCTTGTTGAAGACATGATGCTGATTGAAGATCCTACAACAGGTGATGGAGGTCAGTAGGCTATAAACAATGTAGTTATGTGAAAACACTGTTTGTAAGTTGTGCTGAGCACTTCGTGCTTGAAAACTTTTAGCCTTTTGATGCAGACAAGGTAGGCATGTTTAAGCGGGTGATAAACATATTGCCATTTTTATTTTAAATGTGTCGATACCCAGGAAATGGGTACACCAAACCCTTGGTTTACCGAACTAAACCGCGCAAAATTGGCAACTCGACCCCTCCGGTAACCTCCTGCGCTAACGTACGAAGGCCCGCAGGCTGTGATGTATCGGGCTGACCCACGAACGAACAACAACGGCCCAAAGCCGGAGCCTGCCCGAGAAATTACCGAACAGACTAGCATTGTACACCCGAGAGGTTACCGAATGGACTAGTACTGTACACCTAAGAGGTTACCGAATGGACTGGTACTGTACACTCGAGGGTACAATCCGGGCGACCCCTCGAAGACGGAACTTCGCTCGGCGAATGAGCCCACCCTCGAGGACGTAACTTCACCCACCGAAGGAGCCTGCCCCTGAATACAGAACTTCATTCGGGCGAATGGGTGGTCCTCGAGGACAATGCATCCCTTGGCTACCAACTCCCCCGTACGGATCTGAGCGCATTTAATGCGATCTATCTACCCCCGCCTAACCACATGGCCACAGTTACGGTAACAGTTGCAGGCGTGGCGGTCAAATCTGCTTTTACCGCCCATACCCCAGAATCCCGCAAGTCATACTACGCTGTTGCACCATACCATGCACTGTGCCACGACCAGCATCGCCTCGAGACGTATAAACTAACGTGTTTTCCATGTTTTCTAGGATTCGGCCTTATCCAGCGAGGCTCGACCTCCTCGGCACGACCCCCCGACTCCGGCCAAGACCCTTGACCGTCGCCCCTTGACATCAACAAGCAAACCCTCGAGCAGGACTCAACAACTCCCGACGCGACGGGAGCAGGACCTCCCATATCGACGGACATCGCTACAGCGGCACCGACGTGATCGGCCTCAACGTCGTACATCATTAGCTGTGCGGACTTGAAATACATGTACCCCTGTGCCCCTCCTTCATCTATAAAAGGAGGCACCAGGACCTACGAAAGATGGAGGGATCGAGAGATAGAAACGCTAAGTCTTTAGATCACAGAACGACACTTTGAGACAGCGTAAGGTTGAGAACTAGACGTCCGAACGCCCAAGCTCCACCTCGCGCTCCTCACACCGGCTTGTATTTTCCCCTGTACTAGCACTTCGGTGCAAGATAACACGAATCATCCTCCCCCCGCTGGACGTAGGGCCTTCTTTGCCGAACCAGGATAAATCGTCGTGTCCTTCTTGCATCACCCACCGGATTAAGGGAGCACGCAATTACGAATATTACTCGTTGGTGTTAACCCCTCGAGGGTCAAAACATCGACAGTTGGCGCGCCAGGTAGGGGAGCCGCGTATCACTAATGATTTCCCGCCATTTTTCCGGATGGGTGACTTTGTTTCACCACTTTCGCACACTACCATGATCTGGTTTGGGAGCCTGGAGTTCATGACCCTCGACCAGGGCTACGACATGACCCTGCTTTCAATCAGTGACCCGAGTGAAGGTCACGGTACGCCCCCACGCTCATGGGTGGCCGCTCACCGGTCCCACGACCATGCTTCCCCATCCAGAAGGAGGCACGGTCGGCACCGTCATCGCCATCAACCTAAGTCGGGGAGGGTTCCCGCCGCTTTCTCCTCGCCCCTGACCAGAGATGACGAACCCCTTGTCGAGGGATTGTCTGGCCTGAGTTTAGGGGCAGAGGGCGAACCAGCAGGACCCCACCACAACCCTGACTCCACCTTCGCCGTACGATCATCGAGGAGCCGCGACGAAGTCCCCGCTCGATCGAGCCCGCTCCCGCATGAGCTGTTCGAGCGTCATCAGCGGCCTTCGTTCGACTCCCACGATGCCACAACGATGATCTCGACAGTGACCCGCTCCAACATGAGCACGTTAGAGGGCCGCTCAGGCGCCTTTCTTCATGCAATGACGGATGTAGGGACTGTCACACCAGCCTCCGAGGGTTCGGCCTTTACGAGAGCGCCAGGCCCCCAGAGGTACACCGTCGGCACACTCCGACGGCAGCTGCAGGAGGAGGCACGAGGGCAATTCCCCGTCTTCTACTGCGGTGACCCTGACTCTGACTCTGATCATTGGGATCCTACCCACGAGTGTCTCCACATCGATGGTGATGTCAACTCCGATCAGGACACCGTCGATCCAGCGGCCGCGACGGCTACAGCTGTGGCGGGCGACGCACCCCCTAGAGCAGAGGAACAACAACCAGATGCACCTCGAGAAGCGTGCCCCCGTCCTGACGAGCAGGACACGCAGCTGGCACAGATTTGGGAGTTGTAGGCGAAGCTCGCCGACGAGCAGGAACGCTTGCGCTTACTCGAGCTGACCCTCGAGCAAGAGCGGCGACCGCTCGGCGGTAGAGCCCGAACCAGGGCCTGAGAAGTCAACCGGCAGATCATCGAGGCAGGAGCACCCGAGCAACCTGCCAACCGTTATCCCCGAGCAAGCTAGAACATTGTTGCGGCGGCTATGCTCCTGCGCAATATGCCCGCACCATCCAACTCGCAAGCTCGACGGATACAACGTGAGGTCGAGGATCTCCTCCAAGTCACTGCTGTCTAGCAAGCCGAGAGCTCAGCCTTGAGGCGTCGAGGGGCTGCCTCCGAACCTCAGGTCGAGCCCTCTCGGCCTGAAAGGGAGGGCTCGGTCGATCAGGGGGCGACCCCCCAATAGAAGAAGAAGCCAGCCCGAGAACGTATCAACGATGACCGCGCTCCCCGCGATGCGCGCCTCGACATTATCGAGAACTACAGACGCAAGCACGAGGATGCCGAGGATCGAGGGTACAGCGCCCATCGTGGAGGGCGTTACGACAGCGAAGAAGACCGACAGGCCCCAGAGCCACCGGGCCCCCGGGTCTTCAGCAGGAGGATCCGCTGCGCCCAGCTGCCCGACAAGTTTTGACCCCCCACGAGCATCATCAAATACAACGGCGAAACCAATCCCGAGCTCTGGCTAGCTGACTTTCGGTTGGCTTGTCAGGCAGGCGGGGCGCGTGACGATCACGCCATCATACGTCACCTTCCCCTGTTCCTGTCCGACACCGTGCGTAGGTGGCTCGAGGAGCTTCCCCCTGACCAGATTCGTGGCTGGATCGACCTTGTCTGGATCTTCGAGGGGAACTTCAAAGGTACCTACGTGCGTCCCGGGAACTCTTGGGAACTGCGCAACTGCAAGCAGAAACCAGGGGAGTCTCTTCGTGACTTTGCTCGATGATTCTCCAAGCTCTGCACCGAACTGCCCCACATCTCCGATCTCGATGTCGTTCTAGCATTTGTTGCGGGTACAACCTGCAAGGACCTAGTTCGCGAGTTAGGGCGTAACCACCCCAACACCGTCGACGAGCTCATGGATGTGGTCGCCAACTACGTGGCTGGCGAAGAGGCCGTCGGCGCCTTCTTCAGTGACGGGAAAGACAAAGGAAAAATGCCGGTAGCCGACAATGCCGGAGGCTCGAGCAAAGGGCCGAAGAGAAATAACAAGAAGAAGAAAAATCAGCAAGGCAAGCGTGAGGCTGCAGAAGACGATCTCGTCGCTGCAACCGAATGCAAAAGACCTCGAGGCCCCCCGAGGGCGCCATCTTTGACAAAATGCTCGAGGAGCCCTGTCCTTATCATAAGGACGGGGCAAGGCACAAGCTTAAGGACTGCCGCGTGCTTCGAAGGCACTTCGAGTAAGTGGGTGTGAAGAAGGGTGACGACAAGAAAGACAAGGCAGTGGTGAAGGAGACAACGGGGAAGACAGAAAATTCCCCGAAGTCTATGACTGCTACATGATCTACGGGGGCCCTTCGACCCAGCTCACACCCCGACAGCGTAAGCGGGAGCATCGAGAGGTCTTCTCCGCTCGTGTCGCAACGCCTCACTACCTCGACTGGTCTGATGTGCCCATCACTTTCGACCGCGATGACCATCCGGATCGAGTCCCCAACCCCAGGGCCTATCCGCTCGTCGTCGACCCAATCATCATCAACACCCGCCTCTCAAAGGTCCTCATGGACGGCGGCAGCAGCTTGAACTTCATCTACCTCGAGACCCTTGACCTTCTGGGAGTCAGGAGGTACCAGCTCCGACCCAGCGCCGGGGGGTTCCATGGCGTCGTGCCAAGGAAGAAGGCTTTCCCCGTCGGCCGTATCGACCTTCCTGTCTGTTTTAGCACCCTCGCCAACTTCAGGAAAGAGACCCTCACCTTCGAGGTGGTCGGGTTTCACGGAACGTATCATGCCATCATCGGCCGACCGGGATACGCGCAGTTCATGGTGATCCCGAACTACACCTACCTCAAGCTCAAGATGCCAGGACCTAAGGGCGTCATCACTGTCGCCTCCTCCTACGAGCACGCTTACGACTGTGATGTCGAATGCGTCGAGTATGGAGAGGCCGTCGAGCAAAATGCCATGATAGCCGCGACCCTCGAGCACCTCGCCAACGAGATGCCAGACCCCAAGCGACACACTGGCAACTTTGAGCCAGCACAAGACACCAAGAAAATCCCCCTCGACCCGAGCTGCCCATGCGAGAAGGTGCTAACGATCAGCGCTGACCTCGAGGACAAATAGGAACCCATGCTCATCGACTTTCTCCGCGCGAACACCGATATGTTTGCGTGGAGTCCTTCGGATATGCTGGGCATACCGAGGGAAGTCACCGAGCACGCCTTGGAAATCCGGGCCGGGTCCAGACCGGTGAAGCAATGCTTGCGCCGCTTCGACGAGGAGAAGCGCAGGATCATCGGCGAGGAGGTACACAAGCTTTTGGTGGATAGATTCATCAAGGAAGTCCATCACCCCGAATGGTTAGCTAATCCCGTGTTAGTTAAGAAAAAGAATGGAAAAATGTGGATGTGTATTGACTATACTAGTTTAAACAAAGCATGTCCCAAAGTTCTGTTTCCTTTACCACGCATTGATCAAATTGTTGACTCTACCACGGGATGTGAAACCCTCTCATTCCTCGATGCTTATTCCGGCTACCACCAAATCAAGATGAAAGAGTTCGACCAGCTCGCGACTTCCTTCATCACACCTTTTGGCATGTACTGCTACGTGACCATGCCCTTCAGCCTTCGAAACGTCGGGGCAACGTATCAGCGGTGCATGCTATACGTCTTCGACGAACACATAGGCGACACGGTCGAGGCCTACGTCGATGACATCATGGTCAAGCCAAAAGAGCGGACAATCTCATCCGAGACCTCGAAATCGTGTTCGGGTGCCTTTGAGCCAAAAACATAAAACTCAACCCCGAGAAATGTGTCTTCAGAGTTCCTCGGGGCATGCTCCTCGGATACATCGTCTCCCAGCGCGGGATCGAGGCCAACCCCGAGAAGGTGGCGGCCATCACACGAATGGGGCCGATTCAGGATCTCAAGGGAGTGCAGAGGGTCACGGGCTGCCTCGTGGCCCTCAGCCGTTTATCTCACGATTAGGGGAAAAGGCCATGCCTCTGTACTGCCTCTTGAAAAAATCTGAGTGATTCACATGGACCGCGGAGGCCGAGGAGGCCCTCGACGAACTCAAAGCCAAGCTGACATGCACTCCGATTCTCGTCCCTCCTCGACCGGCGACATCGACTGAACCACCCGAGCCCCTCCTCCTCTATGTCACCGCAACCACTCAGGTGGTCAGCGCGGCCATAGTGGTGGAAAGGCAAGAGGAAGGGCGTGCTTTGCCAGTCCAGCGGCCCGTTTACTTCGTCAGCGAAGTGCTTTCGGAAACGAAAATCCGCTACCCACAGGTGTAGAAGCTGCTCTACGCCATCGTCCTTACACGTCGCAAGCTCTAGCACTATTTCCTCAGCCACCCGGTTACCGTGGTATCCTCGTTCCCCTTGGGGAAGATCATCCATAACCAGGAGGCCGCTGGAAGGATTGCTAAGTGGTCAGTCGAGCTCATGGGCGAGACCATCACCTACGCACAACGGAAGGCCATCAAGTCTCAAGTGCTGGCGGATTTCATCGCCGAGTGGACCGACACTCAGTTGCCGCCTGTTCAAATCCAAGCCGAGCTGTGGACAATGTACTTCGACGGGTCGCTCATGAAGACAGGAGCAGGCGCGGGCTTGCTCTTCATTTCACCCCTCGGAGTCCACATGCGCTACGTCATTCGCATCCACTTTGCCGCTTCTAACAACGTCATGGAGTACGAAGCACTTGTCTCTAGATTACAAATCGCCCTTGAACTCAGGGTCCGACGCCTTGATGTTCGAGGCGACTCGCAGCTAATCATCAACCAAGTGATGAAGGCCTCGAGCTGCCACGATGCCAAGATGGAAGCATACTGCAACGAAGTGCGCAAGTTGGAAGACAAGTTCCACGGCCTCGAGCTTAGTCATGTCGCTCAACGATACAACGAAGCCGCGGATGAGCTTGCAAAAATTGCATCGACTCGAGGTACAGTCCCTCCTGACGTGTTCTCGAGGGACCTCTTCGAGCCCTCCGTCGATTTGGGCTCGAGGGCTGGCACTACGCCCTCGAGGCTCCACCCCACGACCTCGACCGGGGCCCCCTCGATCGGGGCCCAGGTTATGGAGATCCAGGAGACCCCTCTTCCGTCGAGCCTGCCACCGGATTGGCGAGCCCCTTTACTCGACTGCCTCATTCGAGGATAGCTTCCGGAGGACCGGACCGAAGCTCGACGGATCGCGTGACGGGCCAAGTCCTACCTCATCTACGGTGACGGCAAGGAACTCTATAGGCGAAGCCCCTCAGGCATTCTTCAGCGTTGCATTACCATCGAGGAAGGCAGGAGGCTCCTCGAGGACGTACACTCGGGGGCCTGCGGCCATCACGCAGCACCAAGGACCCTCGTGGGCAATGCCTTTCGACAGGGTTTCTACTAGCCGACCACCGTTTTCGACGCCATGAACATTGTCCGTTCGTGCAAAGGGTGTCAATTCTACGCCAAGCAGACGCACCTCCCAGCTCATGCCCTACAAATGATCCCCATCACCTGGCCGTTCGCGGTCTGGGGCTCGATCTTTTGGGGCCTCTTAAGAGGACAACCAAAGGGTACACGCACTTGCTCGTTGCCATTGACAAGTTTACCAAGTGGATCGAGGCCTAGCCCATCAGCAACATCCGCTCCGAACGGGCAGTTGAGTTCTTCACCGACATCATCCATCGCTTCGGGGTCCCGAACGTCATCATCACTGACAACGGCACACAGTTCACCGGCAAGAAGTTCTTGGACTTCTGCGATCACCATCACATCCGTGTGAATTGGTCCGCGGTTGCACATCCTCGAACTAACGGCCAGGTCAAGCGCGCCAATGGCATGAGTTTGCAGGGCCTCAAGCCAAGGATCCTCAATTGCCTCAGCAAGCATGGAAAAAATGGGCTGCGAAGCTGCCATCGGTCCTATGGAGCTTAAGGACAACACCTAGTCGAGCCACGGGCTTCACCCCATTCTTCTTGGTCTATGGGTCTGAGGCTGTCCTCCCCACTAACCTCGAGTATGGATCCCCTCGACTAAAGGCGTACAACGAGCAAAGCAAAGAAGAAGCCCTCACAAACGCCGTCGACCAGCTCGAGGAAGCTCAAGACATGGCGCTAATTCACTCCGTGAGGTATCAGCAAAAACTTCGATGCTACCACGACAAGCACGTGCGCCCGAGGGACTTCCAGGTTGGAGACCTCGTCCTACGTCGACGACAGAGCAACAAGGGACGTCACAAGTTGACCCCGCCATGGGAAGGCCCATACACCGTAGCTGAGGTGCTAAAGCCTGGGACGTACAAGCTCGCTAACGACAAAGGCGAAATCCTCACCAACGCATGGAACATCGAACAGCTACGTCGTTTCTACCCTTAGGGCACCAGTGCCCTTGTACACTCTCGCATGTTTTGTACATTTTCACATGACAAATATAAGGAGTACTTTCGATTATAAGTTCAAACTTGTTATTGTACATGCAAGAGGTAGCCTCGACCCTGTCTCGCCAGAGTCAAGCCTCCCTCGGGGGCTAACGGGGGGATCCCCTAAGTTCCTAAAAATACGAACGACTTTTTTTTCGCATGCCTCCCTCTCGCTTCCCGACTAAGTTGAAAAACGCCTCGAACTCCCTAGGGGTCGAGGGCTGTCGAGCTGGAGCTCTCCTACGCCTCTGGGCTATGGTACCTCCACTCGCTCCCTCCTCGAGGGATACGAGCTTGCGTCGAACGACTCAGTCGAAAAGCAAGAGTCAGGCGATCAGAACTCGAGCGCTTCTTCTTTCTCACACCTCGATGCGCTTCGCGACTAAGTAGAAAACGCCTCGAACTCCCTAGAGGGTCGAGGGCTGTCGAGCCGGGAGCTCTCCTACGCCTCCGGGCTACGGTACCCCCACTCGCTCCCCCCTCGAGGGATACGAGCATGCGTCGAAAACTTAGTCAAAAAAGCAAAGTCTAGGTGAAAAGAAAGCAGAAAAGGCTCGAAAGTAAAATGACAAATCGCATTACGATAAATGCATTTATGTTCAAAAAGGGCTTTCGAAGCCACATTGAATATGAGTTACAAAAAACTAATTCATTACATGGGCACCCTCGCCCAGCCTTGCCCTATAGGCCCTCTCCGTCGCCGCCCTCCTCGATGTGGTACCCTTCAACCGCAGGGGGGAGGACTTCATCCTCAAACAGCTTCGCCAGCGCTCCCCCCGGCCTCTCGGCGTCATGAATGAGCCCTCGGCATCGCTCCTCATTCTCCGCATTGGTCTTCGAGATGTCAGGAACAAAGCCTTGGGCCACCATGTTCATATCAAAGATGAAGCCGGAGGAGACCACTGCAAGCGCCCGCTTCACGCCGGTATGAAGCGCCTCCCGCACACGATCGCGAAGGGTGGCGTCGACATAGTAGATCCGGTCCACGAGCGCAGCACCCGGGATGTCTTCTTCGGCACCCTCGATGGGCCCAACCTCCCAGGAGGCGTGGAGCCCATCGAGGGAAACCTGAAGTCGACCAAGAAGCGCCCCCTCCGCCGCGAGGCTCTCCTGCAGCGCCTTGGCGGCGGTCTGGGTTGCAAGCAGCTCGGACTCGAGGCCTGAAACACAAAGCAAGAATTAAACAAACCATATGGAAAGAAAAATGATCGAAAACCCTTTAAGGAACTCACCAGCACAGCGAGTCTCGAGGGCGTTGTGATCCCCCAGCACGGCGTCGTGCTCCCCCCGAGCCTCGTCCCGCTCCCGCTGGACCTCCTTGAAGGCCAGGGTCACCTCCGTCTTCTCGAAGCGGAGGGTCTCGAGGGCACCACCAGCCAGGGTGATGGCCTGCTCCTTCTCCTGGAGGGTGGCCTTCATTGCCCTGAGCTGGGTTTCCAGGCCAGCGGCTCGGTTCTTCTCCTCCTGGACCAAGGCGGAGAGGGCGTTGCGCGCCGCGGAGACTGGCAAAATTGGCCTCAAGCGAGCGGATGCGCTCCACGGAGCTCTGAGCCTCCGCCATGAGTAGCTCGACGCGCTCCTGGGCTCGGATGCTCTCGCCCCTGGCCTTCTCTGCAACGGGCGCTCCATCAGAGGAAGCACCCGTCAACTGTGGAAGGCCGAGACCACCACACCCGCCGTCAGGCCCGCCTCTCAAAGGGTCCTCATCGTGACGACGAGGGGATGAAGTCGACGCTGAAGATCTCCCATGACACCGTGCGGCCAGTTGAATGGATGCTCGGTGATGAGCCGCCCGGTGTACGGCGAGAGATAGCCGCCGTCGTTGCGAAGGTAGAACCACTGCTCGTCCCACCGGGAGTGGTTGGACGTCAACCCGGTGGGGATGTGCTCACGTGGCTCCTCCGACCTCCCGGTCTTCAACGCGAAGTTGAGGCACCCCGCTCTGATGATTCGCCTTACTCCGTGCGACACCGGGGAGGCGAACCACTCCCCCTTGTAATGGTGGAGCCATAGCTCCCAATGTGGCGCCATCCCGAGGTAGCCCTTACAGACGGCCGCGAAGATGGCGGCGTTGGAGATGGCGTTGGGGGAGAAATGGTGGAGCTCAATGCCGTAGAAGTTTGTCAACCCCCGCATGAACTCACTCGGGGGCACACCGAACCCATGCCGATGGTACTTGAGGAAGCTCACCACGTATCCCTCCGGCAGATTTGGCTCTTCGTGGTCCCTGGGCGGCGCAATCCACTCCGGCCGATTCGAATCGGTGACGGGGCAGAGAAGTCCTTCCCTCACCAGCTCGGCCAGCCTTTGTCGTGTCACGGTCTACGGGCACCAAGGCTCGGCGGGCTGGAGGACGGGGGCCATGGCAGCAGCAGCAGCACAGATCTGCTCGGTGGGTGCGGCGGTGGCAACAACAGCATGAACCTCCTCAGCGGACGGGCGACCAGGAAGGTTCCCAATCGCGACTTCTCGCTCTAAGTTTTTTCCCTCACGCGCGCAGGATAGCAGGAGTTCAAAAGGATGGCAAAGGTGGGAACAAACACTTGTCCCCCTCCGTTTTTATACTCGGGAAGAGCAACGGGAGGAGTCCGGCGGCAGGAAAAAGGTAACTCCCCGCAATTAATGCATTTACCTGACCGTTCCCCCTTCGACCCTCGACCGAACGCACACGTCACACCTCTAACAAAGAGCCGTTGCTCAGGCCCACCACGATCGCACCGCTGAAGCCCTTCTCCTCAAAAGGCGCGTCCAACAATAGCAGACTACGATCGCACCGTTGCTCGCTAACGGAGTTTCCTACAAAAGGTAAAACGAGGCTCTGTCCCCACGTCAAAGCCTCGAGGGAGCGAAGGCCGGTCCTCGAGTGAGGGCTCAACGGCCGCCCTCGAGCCACGTCAAAGCCTTGAGGGAGCGAAGGCCGGCTCAATGGCTGCCCTCGAGCCACGTCAAAGCCTCGAGGGAGCGAAGGCCGGTCCTCGAGTGAGGGCTGAACGGCCGCCCTCGAGCCACATCAAAGCCTCGAGGGAGTGAAGGCCGGTCCTCGAGTGAGGGCTCAACAGCCGCCCTTGAGCCATGTCAAAGCCTCAAGGGAGCGAAGGCCGGTCCTCGAGTGAGGGCTCAACGGCCACCCTTGAGCGCCAAAAAAAGAACGGTTACTCGCCGACGGAGATTTCCACGAGAGGTGAAAACGGGCTCTAACCCTACCACAAAGTCTCAAGGGAGCGAAGGCCAGTCCTCGAGTGAGGGCTCAATGGCCGCCCTTGAGCACCAAAAAGTCGGGCTCCGGCACTAAGCCTCGAAGGAGCGAAGGCGGACCCCACGAACAGGGTTCGACAGCCGCCCTCGAGCACTCGAGTTAGGGGTGACCAAGGGGGAGCCAACATGAGGCCCTACTCGAGAACGAACTCTCGAGACCCCTTTGGATGCATCCAAGGCAAAACGCTATGGACTTTATGGAATCCCCCCGAAGGGAGGCATCGAGCCACCGAGACCTATCGAATGGAATCGGTATCCATAGGTCTATTGCGTTTTGCTTTAATGAGACCGCCTCTGGGCCTCCTGCCGACCTCTATCGAACGAGGAACGGGCTCTCGCTTGGATTTTCCCGTTACCAGCTCACTGAGAACTTCGCGCCTCGCCCTATCGGGGGTAGTCCGATGCTTCTCGCCTCACATCCAATCGAAAGGACTCGTGAGAAGAATGCCGAGGCCAGCAATGCCCCAGCCGCACGAGGCTCGGGGGCTCGCCTGTGCCCGGCGCCCCTCAACGAAAGAGGGTCAAAAATCCCCTGGGGGCTCCCCTGGGCAAAGCGCTACGACTCCAGTTCAGGCCTGCACCCGACTGGACAAGTACCCTTTAACTAAATATAAATAAAGCCCTCACAAGAGTCTTTCGACTCCTACGAGGCCTCGGGGGCTACCCCCGCGGGGGTCGCTCGTGCGCCCCCCACTAAAAAATCCGAATCATGCCCTATTTCCAGTTCCTGACCCCCTGCCCGAGTGTCATCACTCGCGCAAGGGCTCGGGGGCTACTGTTGATACCCAGGAAATGGGTACCCCAAACCCTTGGTTTACCAAACTAAACCCCGCAAAATTGGCAACTCGACCCCTCCGGTAACCTCCCGCGCTAACGTACGAAGGCCCGCAGGCTGTGACATATCGGGCTGACCCACGAACGAACAACAACGGCCCAAAGCTGGAGCCTGCCCAAGAGATTACCGAACGGACTAGCACTGTACACCCGAGAGGTTACCGAACGGACTAGTACTGTACACCCAAGAGGTTACCGAACGGACTGGTACTGTACACTTGAGGTTACAATCCGGGCGCCCCCTCGAAGACGGAACTTTGCCCGATGAACGAGCCCACCCTCGAGGACGTAACTTCGCCTGCCGAACGAGCCTGCCCCCGAATACGGTACTTCGTTCGGGCAAATGGGTGGTCCTCGAGGACAGTGCATCCCTCGGCTACCAACTCCCCCGTACGGATCCGAGCGCATTTAATGCGATTATCTACCCCCGCCTAACCGCATGGCCATAGTTATGCTAACAGTTGCAGGCATGGCGGTCAAATCTGCTTTTACCACCCATACCCTAGAATCCCGCAAGTCATACTACACTGTTGCGCCATACCGAGCACTGTGCCACGACCAGCACCACCTCGAGATGTATAAACTAATGTGTTTTCCGTGTTTTTTGGGATTCGGCCTTATCCAGCGAGGCTCGACCTCCTCTGCATGACCCCCCGACTCCGGCCAAGACCCTCGACCGTCGCCCCTCGACATCAACAAGCAAACCCTCGAGCAAGACTCAACAACTCCCGACACGACGGGAGCAGGACCTCCCATACCGACGGACATCGCTACAGTGGCACCGACGTGATCGGCCTCAACGTCGTACATCATTAGCTGTGCAGACTCGAAATACATGTACCCCTGTGACCCTCCTTCATCTATAAAAGGAGGCACCAGGACCTACGAAAGATGGAGGGATCAAGAGATAGAAACGCTAAGTCTTTAGATCACAGAACGACACCGTGAGATAGCGTAAGGTTGAGAACTAGGCGTCCGAACTCCCAAGCTCCACCTCGCTCTCCTCACACCCGCTTGTATTTTCCCCTGTACTAGCACTTCGGTGCAAGATAACACAAATCATCCTCCCCCCGCTGGACGTAGGGCCTTCTTTGCCCGAACCAGGATAAATCGTCGTGTCCTTCTTGCATCACCCACCGGATTAAGGGAGCACGCAATTACGAATATTACTCGTTGGTGTTAACCCCCCGAGGGTCAAAACACCTACAAAATGCATAATATGCATAGTTCGTTTTTCAAAAAATGTCGACAATTAAGTTTTGCCCCCACCTCGAAGCGACTAACTCTGTTAGGTGACATAGGGATGCACTACTGAACAACGTAGGACCGCCAGGATCACTAGGTACCTAAGTATCGTTAGAGAGCGACTGCCAGATTTCCTAATGCCATATAGCACAGAGCTATAACACATCGTAAGAGGACTGAGACATAGTGCCTTGTCAAGCCATTCTCGGCGGGAAGGAAACAAAGTTTAATTGTGACTTATGCAGGGCACATGTATGACAGATAGTGCACAGATGCAAAGCTGTAGTATAGAGAAAATTGAAGGACTTTATTAATTCTTGAGAACAATAAAGAAAATAGGGTACATATCTTATTCTACGAGTAGAATCATATAAGCTGCTTGATGTGCCATGAATTGGCCTCTTCAACGCCCTTCAATGTCTCCAGCCGATAGGATGTTGGGCGTGTGACAGCCTTGATCCTGAACGACCCTTCCTATCTCGAAGAAAGCTTGTGCAGAATATCTATATCTAGATTCATCGGAGCACATAGTCACCGTCCACGAATAGCCGACCCTTGACGTTGCGATTGTAGCAACGGCGCACAAAAGCTAGATACTTAGCCATCCAAGCACAAGACTCGAGTGCTGGCTCCTCTTTGGCTATGACATCCACTTCTCTAGCTTCATTGGAGGCATTTTCATCATAGTAGGTGACACGTGGTGACATAAAGGCGACCTCAGCTGGTAGGACAACTTCGGATCCAAAGACCATGAAGTATGGGGATACTCCTGTGTTGCGACTGGGCTGGGTATGTAGTCCCCAGACCACAATAGGCAATTTCTTGAGCCACCGACCAGGTCTGAGATTATTGTTATCTCAGTATACCCTTTGCAGAGGGCATCGATGATCATTCCGTTGGCACGTTCCACCTGTCCGTTTGCCCAAGGATGGGCAATGGAGACGTATTTGATCTTGATGCTATGCTCATCGCAAAAGTAAAAAAACACGTCACTGGTGAATTGGGTGCCTAGATCAGTAATGATGCTGTTTGGCACACCGAACCTATGAATGACCTCATCAAGGAACTACACCGCTTTCACAGCTGTGGCTTTCTTGACGGCCTTATACTCAATCCATTTGGAAAACTTGTCAATGAGCACATAGACACATGTATGACTATCATATCTCATTTTAAAGGGCTAAAATAAGATATCTAAAAGCCTTACATGCACCCCAGGATGTCGCACACATAAGTTAACAAATTATAAGTAGTACCAAATTAGAATTTATTACATAGCACACGAATAGCATGACATAGTCTTTAACAAAAATAAGACATAACTAAGATAGCTCCAGATGACAGCTCCACCACAGGGACACGTCAACTGGTTGACACAAGCTAGTAGTCATGATGATAACTCTCAGTCCATTCTTGATCTGTTACCCATCCAGGATTTTCCAAGCAATGAAATAAAACAAGTGTAAGTACATACGTACTTAGCAAGCATAGAAGGGGTTCATGAGACTCAATAAAGGTTGACATGGTTTAATTGCAATTAGCTTTTTAATGTAGGTCATATTTTAGCAATTAGCATCAAGGTAGTAACAATTCCCATAACCACATGATCAGGCAGACATGACTAAGAATATGATAAAAACAACATTAACAAGTACACAATTTAAGTTGATGATCCATTCCATAAGAATCCCTTGGCCGCCCTAACCATGGGCACAGACGATATATTGCTTTAACTTTGCGCAAAGGTGTACACTTTCACTATGAGTCATGATCCTCAAATGCATGGGCTAGCTACTTCCTATAACACCAAGTATCATATAAAGCCACCCAAGGTTCGTCTAACATGCTAGGGCCGCAGGATCATTGCATATAGAAAACCCCTCTCCCAGAATGGCACATCCCAGTTATAACAAATAATGAAGAGGCAGCCCTATACCCAACTCGCAGATCCTCTAACCTATTAGAAAAGGTCCTATGAGCAACTAGAGCCAGAGCCATATAGCCCCCATAGCTATACGTTATGTTCCGGATGATCACTTATAGTTTGGATCTTATAGAAAACCATCTTCTCATTAGTTGCATAGTTATTAATTAAGTTACAAGATCATGGTTATAAAGCACTAGCATTAACTACCCATATGCAACATTCCTAGTTATCAAGTAAACAGGTGTTCAAAGCTAGGTAATCCTAACAAGGTAGCAAAGAGACACATGCATATGATTTTAGTGTATGTAGTGAATAGGTAACAAGGATGGTCCCAACTATACTTGCCTTGCTCAAAGCTTTCCTGATGAACCTGCTGACCCTAGTTGTCGAAGTACTCTTGTTCTCCAACAAACAACTCACCCTCTAAACTCGGTCAACAATCAGCAACACACAAGCATCAAGTAATCATACACGAGTAAACAAGTAGATTTAATTAGAACAGTACACTGTATCAACAAAATAGTATAAGAAAAGTTTACAAAACTAATCTACATGTCGCTACGATCACACAGACATAAAGATCACCAAAATCGGAGCTATAACGAGAAAGTTATGAATTTTACAAGATTCCGTATTGTAAAATAATAGATTAAATCTAACATCAAAATTAAGTAGTTGAAAATAGATCTAATAATGGTACTAACATGTAGATCATGAAATTATGAATCTAACGCAACTTGAACGGATTGAATCGGAGTTAAAACGAAGAAGTTATGAACTTTTGAAATCAGTGGCAAATCTATAAATAGAGGAAAATGTATTTTTGAATCTGTTAAAACAAAATACGCTTTCCAGTGAAGGAAATGTATTCTGCGGAAACCGCAGAGGACTCTTAACTAAATAGGTAGAAAC
This sequence comes from Bothriochloa decipiens, assembly GCA_023333625.1. Classification (NCBI taxonomy): domain Eukaryota; kingdom Viridiplantae; phylum Streptophyta; class Magnoliopsida; order Poales; family Poaceae; genus Bothriochloa; species Bothriochloa decipiens. The sequence continues at coordinate 25,382,405 of CM041637.1, read as the reverse complement.
CTGAGGGGTTTCCTACAAAGTCACCACACGAAGGGGTACGGGCTAATCTGATCCATTGGATCTAGGTTGGACGGTTCAGATTAGATCGGGCGGATGAGAGAGGAGGCGACTCGCTGGGGAAGATGACCGGCGCAGCGGTCGGCCTTAGTCGGCAGCGACGGAACTCGCTGGAGAACTCGAAGGGAGGAAGAGGGGAAGAGAAATTCTTTTTCATTTATTTGAACCATTTTTCAAATATATTTTTGAATGGATTTTGAATTCCAATTAAAACTCAACAAAATCCAAACATCATAGTAAAAATTATGCAGCAGCATGAATGCACAAGCATGCTTCTTGACCTATCATTGATTTTAGTTTCATAAAAATTATTATTCCCTATGTTTTATGCTCACACAAATGTACAAATTAAATCAATTTGACTATTTTAAAATCATGAAAATTCTAGGGTGTTACAATTCTACCCCCTTAAAAGAATATCGTCCTCGAGATTGCGCTGCTTACTCAAAGAACTTCAGATAGGCCTTTCTCAAATCCTCTTCTCTTTCCCAAGTTGCCTCGGCTTTAGAATACCGATTCCATTGAACCTTGCACATCTTAATAATCCTACTCCTTGTGACCCATTCCGCTGTCTCCAAGATCTTAACAGGATATGTCTCATAAGTAAGATCATCCTTCACAGTAAGCTCTTCTATAGGTATCTGCTCTACTTCCGGCACACGTAAACACTTTTAAGTTGTGACACATGGAACACATCATGTATACCTGCCAACTTTTCAGGCAACTCTAGTCGATAAGCCACTTCCCCATATCTCGCAATAACCTTGAATGGACCAACATACCTTGGTGCTAACTTTCCCTTCATGTTGAACCTTCTCACACCTCTCATAGGAGACACCTTTAAATACACATAATCATCTATCTTGAAAGTGAGTTCCCTCCCTCGAGTATCTGCATAACTCTTCTGACATGATTGTGCCACCTGCAGATTTTCTCTGATCATTCTAACCTATTCTTCTGCCTCTCTAAGCGACTCTGGACCAAATTTTTGTGTCTCCCCAGTTTGATTCCAGAACAATGGAGTCCTACACTTTCGCCCAGATAAAGCTTCAAATGATGCCATCTTGAGACTCTATTGGTAAGTGTTGTTATACGAGAACTCAGCATAAGGAAATCTCTTATTCCAACTAGTCCCTTTTTGCAATGCACAAGCTCTCAACATATCCTCTAAAATCTGGTTTATTCTCTTAGTCTGACCATCGGTCTGAGGATGATAGGCAATACTGAAATTTAACTGAGTCCCCAGTGAAGTATGTATTTGCTTCCAAAATTGAGAGGTGGATTGTGAACCTCTATCGGACACAATCTTCATCGGCACTCCATGCATAAACAAAATCCTTTCCATATACAATTCTGCCAATTTTGGCCCATCGTAAGTGGTGTTGACAGGCAGAAAATGTGCTACCTTGGTCAAACAATCAATGATCACCCATACAGAATCATAACCACTCTTAGTACATGGTAATCCCACTACAAAATCCATACCAACCTCATCCCACTTCCACTCAGGTACCTTCATTGGTTGTCACAGTCCTGCTAGCCTTTGATGTTCTGCTTTCACACGTTGACACGTATCACATATAGAAACATACGCAGCCATATCTCTCTTTAACCCATACCACCAATACCTCTCCTTGATGTCTAAATACATTTTTGTACTTCCAGGATGAATGGAGTAAGCTGACTCATGCGCCTCCCTTAGAATTGCATCCCGAATAGCTTTTACTTCTGGCACACATATCCTCTTGCCAAACCACAACATACCATCTTCGTCTATACGGAAACCAGGTGCCTTTCCAATCATGACATCCCCTGCTATCTCCTTCAATTTCTCATCCTCTAACTGACCCTTGCGTATTTCCTGCTCTAAAGTAGGTGTCACCTCTATCTGCATAGTATTTAGAACAACACCCAGATTCAATCACTGCAACTCATCACATAGCTCCTTAGTCACATTCATCATTGTGGAAAAACCTTCTAAAGCATATGGCCCACACGCATGATTATTGTCTAAACAGACTCCAAAAACCATGAATGTGTTCCATAAAACTTAAAAGGTCAGTCGGGTAAATCCCGAATCATCCACAATTCTCCGAGCAGGATCAATCATTACAAAGAGACATTGCAGTATTACAACAGTTTTATACAAATAATATACATCGGAGTAAAAGAGCGGAAGGATTACAATAACATAAATTTACAAACCTTTTACTTTCAACTTACAGATCATAAGTTGAATTATTACAAACCATAGTAGCAGTGGAATAACTATATAACTTATTACATCAACCTTGATTATATGCTTTGCCTAAGAGCGAGATATCCTATTCGTCGTCACTTTCCTCGACGACTGTCATGCAACAGGATGCAAAGCATTTCTGCCCATGAGGCTCACCTGCAACAAGGGTTCAACAAACCCTGAGTACAAAAGTACTCAACAAGACTGACCCGACGAAAAAGAGGGGTGAAGACTCAGGAAATACACGCTAGAGGGACAAAGTAAGGCTTGCAGGAGATAAGAAATTTTGCAGAAAAGCTTGAAAGAAAGAAAAGCTATCTTACTTAAGATCAAAATTACCATCCAACTTCCTTCTTAAACCTTAATCATCATTCAAGTTGTTACTACGATGATGAACACCGATCGAGTCTTCTTCTTCTAGAAGCAACGGCGATTCAAATCCATTTTCATACCCAGCTGGGACCTAGGTCACTGATATACAGGAGACTCAAACTCCTAAGCTTATCAGATGAACCGATATACGGGGATAACAACCGCAGCCATATATCACCACATGATACACGTGAGCACTTCGACCCAGTGTACCAATATACATGGGAACTTAAACCCACAGTATAACACACTATGACATATGTGGGAATGAAGGACGCATCATGTGCAGCGGATCAAGGTGATTATGATTGCCAAAGGAATTGAGAAAATGAGCACAGACGAGGATAAACGACGGTGGCGAAGTCCATGGCTCGACGACCGGCCGCGAGGAAGACGACAGCGAACCAGCCGATTTCGGTGGCGAGGGGCTAATTGAACTAGCTAGGAAGACGCGTAAGGGTGAGATGGAGTTGATGGTGTGCTTATTGTTGCCAGAGACAACTCGACGACGACAGTGGCGAGCGGTGGAGCTAGCGGCGGCGGAAGAGAAGCAGGAGAAGAAGAAGAGAAATGGCGGCCGGCTCTAGTACTTATAGGAAGGAGGCGAAGCACGGGCGAGTGACACGCAGGCGAGGAGGTTTCCAGTGACGGCGGGCGCTGGCGACGGCCGGCAAGCCGGGATGGGCACGGAGGCCACGGCGACGGCGGCACCAGTGACGGAAGAAGACGATGCTGACGTCATCAATACTGTAGCAACCGATGTCTTACTGAATTTTTCAAATTACATCAAAATTTATATAAGAACTTGAAAATCTCCAAAAATATAATTTGCATAAATTTTCAAGAGCTACACTTTTAATTTGACAAAGATTTTCAAATTCTTCATACTTTTTGAAATATGAATTTAAATTCAAAAAGGGAATAAAACCCTAGAAACAAATATTTGAAATTACTTTTGATTTTTCAATAAAACTTGAAAATCTACAAAAACTATGAAATGCTCAACATGTCAAGCCAAACATTTTTCAAATACAAAGTTTTCCCAAATTATGCATAATTTTTGAATTATTGTTTTAAAATCAAAAGGGGACAATTGTTGGAAAATTGTATTTTCAAATTCATTTAAAATTCTTTTTGGAAACTTGAAAAACTTTGAATACCAACTTTGTAGCTCTTGCCAAGATCTACAAACTAACTTTTTAGAGTATCTCCAAATTCCTTATAGATTTTGAATTACAGAAAAGGGGATAAAACTAGGTTTTGAAATAAAGGGTTTTTGAAACCGAATTGAAACTCGATTTAGTTTCTAATTTAATTGGTTGATTATTAGTGATCACATACATCATCCAAGGACATTTTTAGGTCAATGACCCAATGACACCCTTGGTTGACCAAGTTGACTTTTGAAAAACCTTTTATAGCTTTCCAATTTGAATTTAAATTTGAATTGCAAGGCTTGGGAATAAGCTTTGAAATCCAAATTCAACTTCAAATATGGAAATAATTTTTAGGATTGGACTTAAATTTATACACTATGCTTGACACTAGTGTAAACACAGTTTACACCTCAAGTACATAGAATTTAAATCAAGCATTTGAGATGACATTCGAAAGTAGGGGTTTGTTATTTCATGTGACAACACATTCCAGAAACACAATCAACCTATGAAATGTAAACTTGTTTTAGTTAATGGACATCAAGGTTGACCTAATCATGAATGCTTTGACAGTGCATATGATGACTTGGCAGGTTTTAGTTAATGTAACACCAGAGGTGTTACAGCCTTTCCCCCTTAAAGAAATCTCGTCCCGAGATTTAAAGATGTAGGTAAAGTAATGGAAAAGGAAATGTGTCAGGAAAAACACTTCAACTAATTACATAAGAGAAAAGGGTCTTTACAACTCACACTAATGAAGTTACAACTCATAGAGGGAATTATAACTTATAAAGAAGCATAGAATTCTGGGAAGTTCTCCAACAGGTAATCTTCTGATTTCCAAGTAGCTTCTTCTTCTGAATGTTGATCCCATTGTATCTTGTACCACGTGATTGTCCTACTTCGAGTAAGACGGTCTTTCTGGTCCAAAACTCGAATTGGATACTCAGAGTAAGTTAGGTCAGTTCAAGCTCAATTCCTTCCACATCAACAATCTTATCTGGCACTCGAAGACACTTCTTAAGTTGGGACACATGGAACACATTGTGTACAGCCGACAACTATTTAGGCAGTTGCAGACGATATGATACCTTTCCAATTGGTGCTAAGATTTGAAATGGTCCAATGAAACGAGGTGCTAACTTGCCTTTAACTCCAAATCGAGTAACTCCCTTCATGGGTGACACCTTTAGATACACATAATCTCCCTTATTGAACCATAATGGTCGACGCCTTTTGTCGGCATAACTCTTTTGACGAGACTGTGCCACTTTCAAATTTTGTTGTATCTATTTAACCCTTTCTTCCATTTCTTTCACCAGATCAACTCCGAAGAATCTTCTTTCTCCAGGTTCAGACCAACTTAACGGAGTTCTACATCTGCGACCATATAGTGCTTCAAATGGTGCCATTTTGATACTTTCTTGATAACTATTGTTATAAGAAAACTCTGCTAAAGGCAAGCACTCATCCCATTTTTCTGGAAAATTAAGTACACATTCTCTCAACATATCTTCAAGTATTTGGTTCACTCTTTCAGTCTGACCTCCTGTTTGTGGATGTAAGCTGTACTGTGTAAAAGATCAGTACCTAATGAATTATGCAATCGTTCCTAGAATTTGTTGATAAACTACGTGCCTCGGTCCGATACAATAGTCTTTGGTACACAATAAACATTAATGATATGCTCAAAATACAATCTGGCATATTGCGAGGCTAAATTTGTACTTCGAACTAGAAGGAAATGTGCGGACTTTGTGAGTCGATCCACTATGACCCAAATGGAATCGAAACCTCTTGCTGTCCTGGTAGACCCACTATAAAGTCCATACCAATGTCTTCCCACTTCCATGCTAGAATAGACAATGGCTGAAGTTCTCCTGTTGTCTTCAAATGTACAGCTTTAACTTTTTGACAGGTATCACACTGAACCACATACTTAGCAGTTTCTATCTTCATCTTAGTTCACCAAAATTACTGTTTCAAATCATGATATATCTTATTACTTCCTGGATGAATAGAAAATTTTGAGAGGTGTGCTTCATCAAGAATCTTTTGGCGTAACTCAGGAACCTTTGGTATGACCAGCCGATCCTTATACCATAAAACATCTGCTTCATCAATTGTGAAACAAGAAACCTTCTGTTTTCTAACTTTCTTTTTGATATGTTTAATTCCCTTATTACTTCTCTGAGCAGCAATAATTTGATCTTTGAGTGTTGATTCAACCATAGTGTTGGACATACTACCATGTTGCACCATTACTATACCCAACTTTTCTATTTCATGACATAGAGAAATGTCTAGAGGTTTTACTGTCAAGCAATGGCAATGAGTCTTTCGACTAAGAGCATCAGCAACTACATTTGCTTTACCAGGATGGTAATATATTTCCATATCATAATCATTGATTAGTTCTAACCACCTCCTTTGTCTCATATTCAACTCATCTTGAGTAAAAATGTATTTCAAACTTTTATGATCACTGTAAATATTACATTTATTACCCCACAGATAATGTCGCCATATCTTCAATGCATGGACAACAGCTGCTAACTCTAAATCATGTGTTGGATAATGCTCCTCATGTTTCTTCAACTGTCGAGAAGCATAAGCAACAACTCTCCCTTCTTGCATCAACACACATCCAATACCAATGCCAGAAGCATCACAATAAACATCAAAAGGTTTCTCAATACTCGACTGTGCTAAGACTGGACCAGTGGTCATTAATTTCTTCAATTTCTAAAATGCCTCTTCACATTCAGGTGACCAAACAAACTTAACATCATTCTTTAATAACTCAGTTATGGGCTTGGATGTCTTTGAGAAATCCGGTATGAAACGACGGTAATAACCCGCCATTCCCACAAAACTTCGAACTTGATGCACTATTTTTGGTGGTTCCCAATCAATTGTATCTTGTACCTTGCTAGGATCAATAGCAACACCTTTGTCTGATAAAACATGTCTAAGAAATTTCACTTCTTTCAACACAAAACTCGCATTTGATAAACTTGGCATACAATTGATGTTCTCGCAGACGTTGTAGGACAATTCTGAGGTGTTCAGCATGTTCTTCTTCACTCTTAAAATATATCAAAATATCATCAATGAAGACTACCATGAACTTATCAAGTTCTGGCATGAACACTGAGTTCATCGATACATAAAATAAGCTGGTGCATTGGTAAGTCCAAAAGACATAACTAAATACTCATACAGACCATATCGAGTAGTAAAGGCAGTCTTTGGAATGTCTTCCGGGCGAATTTTAATTTGATGATACCCGGATCGAAGATCAATCTTGGAAAACACTTTCGCCTCCGCTAATTGATCAAAAAGCAGATCAATGAGGGGTACAGGGTACTTATTCTTGATGGTTACTTCATTCAAGGGACGATAATCCGCACATAACCTCAAGCTTTTATCTTTCTTTTTCACAAAGAGGGCAGGACATCCCCAAGGTGACAAACTAGGTCAAATAAAACCTTTATCCTGTAACTCTTGTAATTGAGTTTTGAGTTCTGCTAACTCAGGTGGTGCCATCCAATAAGCTCTTCTGGATATTGGAACAGTACTAGGTTTCAAATCAATTCTAAACTCCACTTTTCTAACAGGAGGTAAACCTGGTAACTCATCAGGAAACACATCTAGAAACTCACAGGCCATGGGTATATCTTCGATCTCTTTCACAGAAGTGGCACATACCTTTTCAACAGTCCTCTTAAGAGTTGGAAGCTGGATAAGAAGTTGAGATTTGCAATTAGGTGTGTTCACTCTCACAGTTCCATTCAGGATGTCTATCCCAGCACCATGTCGTTTCATCCAATTCATACCTAGGATCACATCTATATCTTTATCCTTTAATATTATCATATCAGTGGAAAAAATATACCCACCCAGACTTATAGGCTCATCGTGTACCATTTCTTTAGTACACATACGCCCCCCAGGCGATTGTATAAAGAATTGTTCTTTTGTCCCCATTGTTGGTATTTCATATGTCTTAACAAATGTACCATTGATAAATGTATGAGATGCACCAGAATCGAAAAGCAGAATTGCAGGATGATCGGCAACAGGGAACGTACCCATCATGACAGGTTCTCCTTCTGGAATTTCTCCAACTTGAGTGTAAAACACCTTGCCAATCTTCTTCTCATTTTTATTCTTCTGCACATTCTGATTTTCTGCCCTATTCTGATTCTGTGGTTGCTGTTGTGGTGCAAAAGCCCTGGGAACATAGGAATTGTACTGCCTCAGATGCGGGTAGTTCCATGAATAATGGCCAGGCTTACCACAATTATAACATGGGAAGATTGGTGGCTGGAAATTGGGGTTACGAATACCAGGGGCATTCGGCTGTCGTGGATAAGAGAGGGTAGCAGCAGGACGAACAATTGTCTGTTGCTGGGCTTGGTATTGTAGTGGACGATAAGAAGGACGGAAATGGTTTTGGGGATGATAGATTATCTTCTGGCGCTTTTGATTGCCTCCAGAAAATCCCAAGGTTACCGTTTTCTTCTTCTTAGCTTCCATGTGTTGACGGTTCTTTTCTTCATAAGATATAGCAATATTTACCATCTCATGGAAGGTAGCATTTGGGTTCCCAGTCATCATCCTCTGAATCTTGCTATTCAGACCCCTGAGGAAACACTCCTTCTTCTTACGGTCAGTACTAACATGGTCTGACGCATATTGGGACAAGTGATTGAATTTGCCAAAGTATTGCATCGCAGACATATCACCTTGCCTCAGGGAAAGAAACTCTTCAAGTTTTATAGTCATGATTCCCTTAGGAATAAAATGTGCACAAAAAGCTTCACGAAACTCAGCCCAAGTAATACGATGACCTTCAGGCTGAGTAGCAACAAAATTTACCAACCAGGCTCCTGCAGTACCTCTCAACTGCTGGGCTGCAAACATGGGCTTCTGCTATTCGGTGCACTTAATTAGTCCAAACTTCTGCTCCATAGTACGAAGCCAATCATCTGCCTCCATGGGTTCATCCACTCTGGTGAAGACAGGAGGAAGTGTGTCGGTAAAATCCACATAGATGGTCTCATTCCTATTATTCCGACCATGATTCCCCTGATGTGCATTTTGGTTCTGATTCTGGGCCGTCATGGTGGTTGCATTGACTAAGGCCGCAACTACATCGGCCAGAGTTGGTGGAACTGGTGGAGGATTTGGGACATCACCTCCATCATGAGATGGACCGACCGCATCACGGGAGCGAGTGTGAGCGGGCATCTGTTGATAAACAAACTATACTTTACTCACAAAACCTTATTGGATTTCATAAGCAGATATTACAGATGAGCAACACAATTATAATACATTATTTTTGTTACAACCGTCTGCACTCTGGCAAGACTTCCCACACCTACTAGGTTTCAGAAAGCAGGGAAAAGATATATTACATATCACACTTTCCAAACTCTTTACTCCTCCTCATCACTATCTTCCACTGGGATTAATTCCTCCCCTTCGGGATCCTCTTCCTCTTTAGGATCTTCTTCCTCTTCAGGCTCTTCCTCCACTATCTCTGGATCTTCTTCCTCGATAAGATCCTCTTCATTTTCATTTGCTACACCCATCTAGTTTTCTTCTTCCTCATCGATGACATCATCATCAATGGACTCTATTTCTTCAGGGTCTTCCTCTTCCTCATCTTGACCCATCACAAGATGAAGATCATCTTGGGCTGCCTGTCATTGATATTCAGGATCCAACAGGTTATTCAATCTCACACACTCATCATCAGCTTCCTCAGCATACTCCTCCAACTCTTCCACGTAATCCTCAAGTTCTTGCACACGACCATTCGCTGCATCTTCTCGTGCCCAAGCATCATTCCTTTGATGTTTCATATACCTCCGAGATCGTCTTAACTGAGTAATCTCAGCGGCCTCTTCAATCCTATCAGCTTCAGCCCTCTCCAACTTGGCCCTAAGCCTTGCTGTTTCAACTTGTGGATCTAGATTGGGATTGTTACTGCTTTCGCCAATCTCGTATCTGGGGGCTAGTTGATGTCAAGGTACCCCCTTTGGTGCAGTACTCTTACGGGGAGTTTGCTTGGTAAGGGCCATCCTGAAGAAAGGTAGGTCATAAAGAATGAGGATAGATAGGGAGAAATCTGAAGGTTAGCATGAAAAGGATTGATACTACTTAACCCAAACCACTTTAAAGTGAAAGGTAATTAAACAAGTTAATTAAACATGATGCATAAACAAACTTACGATCTAAGCATATAAGGTTTTTAAGCAATACATGTATATAAATAACTTTTATAACATAGGGCAATATAATATGCTATTCCATCACCACACTTTTAAATAAGAATAAAGGTTAATAGAAAGAATTATAGGTAAGGAATAAGCAATTTAGACCCAAAATAGTCAAGTTAAAATTATTTGACTCAAAAACTTTTGAAGTTTTCACAAAAGAATACTACAACAACTCTTTTTTAATAACGATCCGGCTCCGATACCAGCTGTGGCAGAACCTTCTAAAGCATATAGTCCACACACATGATTATTGTCTAAACAGACTTCAAAAACCATGAATGTGTTCCATAAAACTTAAAAGGTCTGTCGGGTAAATCCCGAATCATCCACAATTCTCCAAGCAGGATCAATCATTACAAAGAAACATTGCAGTATTACAACAGTTTTATACAAATAATACATCGGAGTAAAAGAGCGGAAGGATTACAATAACATAAATTTACAAACCTTTTAGTTTCAACTTACAGATCATAAGTTGAATTATTACAAACCATAGTAGTAGTGGAATAACTATATAACTTATTACATCAACCTTGATTATATGCTCTGCCCAAGAGCGAGATATCCTATTCGTCATCACTTTCCTCGATGACTGTCATGTAGCAGGATGCGAAGCATTCCTGCCCATGAGGCTCACCTGCAACAAGGGTTAAACAAACCCTGAGTACAAAAGTACTCAACAAGACTGACCCGACAAAAAAGAGGGGTGAAGATTCAAGAAATGCAGGCCAAAGGGACAAAGTAAGGCTTGCAGGAGATAAGAAATTTTGCAGAAAAGCTTGAAAGAAAGAAAAGCTATCTTGCTTAAGATCAAAATTACCATCCAACTTCCTTCTTAAACCTTAATCATCATTCAAGTTGTTACTACGATGATGAACACCGATCGAGTCTTCTTCTCCGAGAAGCTGGGACCTAGGTCATTGATATACAGGAGACTCTAACTCCTAAGCATATCAGATGAACCGATATATCGGGATAACAACCGCAGCCGTATATCACCACATGATACACGTGAGCACTTTGACCCAGTGTACCGATATACATGGGAACTTAAACCCACAGTATAACACACTATGACATATGTGGGGACTCTGGCCCACTATAAGTCACTCCATGACATACGTGGGGACTCTGGCCCACTGTATACCACTTCATGCATGTGGATTTTCTAGTTTCTCGATATCACCAGTTCACCATCGACACGGGACCTAGGGCATCAACAGACGGAAACACTACAAAGGGACTCAATTCCCAATGCAAGTTAGCCGTCCGGACTCGATTTATTAACTATCATCATGATTTCAACAGATAAAGCGAAACTCATCTTTTTCATTCTTTTACCTTTGAACAATTCATTAATTAAGTAGGGCTAAGCATTATTACGCATCTTCTAGAACAGGTAACAAGGAATATGGAAGTAAGACAGGTAATGCAGTTGGTGGGTTTTCACTCAACTCCTATTACTAAATGCAACATATCATAACTGAAGCGGTAAAACTTTTATAAAATAGAATAGGGTTTGAATGCATCCGGGGCTTGCCTTTATGGTCGTGGTAGATGGTCTCCAGCTTTGGATCAACTCCAATCTCCTGAGTCTGCTCTTCCTTCGGATTTGGGGCGACAACGTTAAACTCTCAGTTATCGAAAACTATACGATACAATGATATGCTTCAACATGATTGAATAGTAAACATGATGCTCGATAGATACATGATTAGATTAATGGCTTGAGTACAACTTTCCTTCATGATAAAGTTGCAAGCCAACCAAAACATACTTACTAAGTTTATTAGGGTTAACTACATTATTTACGAAAGTTATTAAACACATGAAATAACGTTAATTAAGCCCTAATGACATGATCCAGATAAGCACAAACAATTAATTAAAGTGCCAAAGGTCATTAGGGTCAGTGACCCAAGTTCATCAATCAATCCCAAAGTCAAACAATTCCTATAATGATTAACTTAATTAAACGAGATTAATTAATTATTTAAAAGTATAAAATAAAGGCATAAAAAATTAAAGTTGTCTAATTAAGCTCAAAATTTTATTTTGAAAAGCTCTTGGTCTAATTAGATGGCAAAACAAATTTCAGAATTAAAAACCAATTATTTTATTTATTAAGAATCATTGAATGTCCATTTTTCAATTAAAAGAGCTAATTTTAACATATGCAAAACGTACTCAAATTCATTATTTCATATTTTTCCTAGGTAGATGACATCATAAAGAACACACACAATAATTTTTAGAATTTTTGAAGCTATACATGAATTATTATGAATTTCTAAAGAAAACAACATTTAAATGATTTTCTGAAAAAGAAAAAAGGAAAAAGGGAAATTCCTTCCCAACGTTGACCGGCGGCGACGACACTTGACCGGCGGCTTTCTCGCCGGCGGTGGGGCCTCGGGTTCCAAGGCTTGTACCTATGCAACCTACACAGCAGGGCGAACACGTTGGTGGTGCTAATGGGGAGATGGAGCAACGGTGGCAAGCTCGTCGGCGTTCATGGTGGCACGGCGGCGCGGCGACTGGATTCGTCGGAGCTCCTCCGATGGGACTAGCGCAATCAACACCATCGGTGTGACTAGAAGGTTATGATGCGCGTGCCAATTTGACAAAACACGATCCTAATAGCTAAGTCGACGAGCACCGCGGTGGCGGCCTGCCCGTGGCGGCGGCGGCGCACGTGGTACGGTGATGACAGGGCGGCCTAGACCAAACCAAAGGCACAGGAGGATGTAGGAGCTCACCATGGGGCAGATGCGCTTGTTGGTGAGGTCAGGGACAGGACAGAACGGGAAGCTCGACAGCGAGAGCTATGGCGGCGGCAGTGCTCCGGTGGCAGGGTTGGTGTCAGGGCGTCACCTGTGCACCAAACAAGGGAACGAAGGAAGCATCATGTGCAGCGGATCAAGGTGATTATGATTGCTAAAGGAATTGAGAAAATGAGCACAGACGAGGATAAACGACGGTGGCAAAGTCATGGCGGCTCGACGACCCGCCACGATGAAGACGACGGCGAACCGGCCGATTTCGGTGGCGAGGGGCTAATTGAACTAGCTGGGAAGACGCGTAAGGGCGAGACGAAGTTGATGGTGTTCTTATTGTGGCCAGAGATGACTCGACAATGACAGCGGCGAGCAGCGGAGCTAGCGGCGACAGAAGAGAAGCAGGAGAAGAAGAAGAGAAATGGCGGCCGGCTCTGGTACTTATAGGAAGGAGGCGAAGCACGGGCGAGTGACACGCAGGCGAGGAGGTTTCCAGCGACGACGGGTGCTGGCGACGGCTGGCAAGCCGGGATGGGCATGGAGGCCACGGCGACGGCGGCGCCAGTGAGGGAAGAAGACGATGCTGACGTCATCAATACTATAGCAACCGATGTCTTATTGAATTTTTCAAATTACTTCAAAATTTATATAAGAACTTGAAAATCTCCAAAAATATCATTTGCATAACTTTTCAAGAGCTACACTTTTCATTTAACAAAGATTTCAAAATTCTGCATAATTTTTGAAATATGAATTTAAATTCACAAGGGAATAAAACCCTAGAAACAAATATTTGAAATTACTTTTGATTTTTCAATAAAACTTGAAAATCTATAAAACTATGAAATGCTCAACTTGTCAAGCCAAACATTTTTCAAATACAAAGATTTCCCAAATTATGCATAATTTTTCAATTATTGTTTTAAAATCAAAAGGGGACAATTGTTGAAAAACTGTATTTTCAAATTCATTTGAAATTCTTTTTGGAAACTTGAAAAACTTTGAATACCAACTTTGTAGCTCTTGCCAAGATCTACAAACTAACTTTTTAGAGTATCTCCAAATTCCTTATAGATTTTGAATACAGAAAAGGGGATAAAACTAGGTTTTGAAATAAAGGGTTTTTGAAACCGAATTGAAACTCGATTTAGTTTCTAATTTAATTGGTTGATTATTAGTGATCACATACATCATCCAAGGACATTTTTAGGTCAATGACCCAATGACACCCTTGGTTGACCAAGTTGACTTTTAAAAAACCTTTTATAGCTTTCCAATTTGAATTTAAATTTGAATTGCAAGGCTTGGGAATAAGCTTTGAAATCCAAATTCAACTTCAAATATGGAAATAAATTTTAGGATTGGACTTAAATTTATACACTATGCTTGACACTAGTGTAAACACGGTTTACACCTCAAGTACATAGAATATAAATCAAGCATTTGAGATGACATTCGAAAGTAGGGGTTTATTATTTCATGTGACAACACATTCCAGAAACACAATCAACCTATGAAATGTAAACTTGTTTTAGTTAATGGACATCAAGGTTGACCTAATCATGAATGCTTTGCAATGCATATGATGACATGGTAGGTTTTAGTTAATATAACACCAGAGGTGTTACATCCTTTCCCCCATAAAGAAATCTCGTCCCGAGATTTAAAGATGTAGGTAAAGTAATGGAAAAGAAAATGTGTCAGGAAAACACACTTCAACTAATTACATAAGAGAAAAGGGTCTTTACAACTCACACTAATGAAGTTACAACTCATAGAGGGAATTATAACTTATATAGAAGCATAGAATTTCGAGAAGTTCTCCAACAGGTAATCTTCTGATTCCCAAGTAGCTTCTTCTTCTGAATGTTGATCCCATTGTATCTTGTACCACGTGATTGTCCTACTTCGAGTAAGACGGTCTTTCTGGTCCAAAACTCAAATTGGATACTCAGAGTAAGTTAGGTCAGGATCAACCTCAATTCCTTCTACATCAACAATCTTATCTGGCACTCGAAGACACTTCTTAAGTTGGGACACATGGAACACATTGTGTACAGTCGACAACTATTCAGGCAGTTGCAGACGATATGATACCTTCCTAATTGGTGCTAAGATTTGAAATGGTCCAATGTAACGAGGTGCTAACTTGCCTTTAACTCCAAATCGAGTAACTCCCTTCATGGGTGACACCTTTAGATACACATAGTCTCCCTTATTGAACCATAATGGTCGACGCCTTTTATCGGCATAACTCTTTTGACGAGATTGTGCCACTTTCAAATTTTGTTGTATCTATTTAACCCTTTCTTCCGTTTCTTTCACCAGATCAACTCCAAAGAATCTTCTTTCTCCAGGTTCAGACCAACTTAACGGAGTTCTACATCTGCGACCATATAGTGCTTCAAATGGTGCCATTTTGATACTTTCTTAATAACTATTGTTATAAGAAAACTCTGCTAAAGGCAAGCACTCATCCCATTTTTCTGGAAAATTAAGAACACATGCTCTCAACATATCTTCAAGTATTTGGTTCACTCTTTCAGTCTGACCTCCTGTTTGTGGATGGTAAGCTGTACAGTGCAAAAGATCAGTACCTAATGAATTATGCAATCGTTCCCAGAATTTGTTGATAAACTGCGTGCCTCGGTCCGATACAATAGTCTTTGGTACACCATAAAGATTAATGATATGCTCAAAATACAATCTGGCATATTACGAGGCTGAATTTGTACTTTGAACTGGAAGAAAATGTGCGGACTTTGTGAGTCGATCCACTATGACCCAAATGGAATCAAAACCTCTTGCTGTCCTAGGTAGACCCACTATAAAGTCCATACCAATGTCTTCCCACTTCCATGCTGGAATAGACAATGGCTGAAGTTCTCCTGTTGTCTTCAAATGTACAGCTTTCACTTTTTGAGAGGTATCACACTGAGCCACATACTTAGCAGTTCCTATCTTCATCTTAGTCCACCAAAATTTCTGTTTCAAATCATGATATATCTTATTACTTCCTGGATGAATAGAAAATTTTGAGAGGTGTGCTTCATCAAGAATCTTTTGGCGTAACTCAGCAACCTTTGGTATGACCAGCCGATCCTTATACCATAAGACATCTGCTTCATCAATTATGAAACAAGAAACCTTCTGTTTTCTAACTTTCTTTTTGATATGTTTAATTCCCTTATTACTTCTCTGAGCATCAATAATTTGATCTTTGAGTGTTGATTCAACCATAATGTTGGACATACTACCATGTTGCACCATTACTATACCCAACTTTTCTATTTCATGACATAGAGAAATGTCTAGAGGTTTTACTGTCAAGCAATGGCAATGACTCTTTCGACTAAGAGCATCAGCAACTACATTTGCTTTACCAGGATGGTAATATATTTCCAAATCATAATCATTGATTAGTTCTAACCACCTCCTCTGTCTCATATTCAACTCATCTTGAGTAAAAATGTATTTCAAACTTTTATGATCACTGTAAATATTATATTTATTACCCCACAGATAATGTTGCCATATCTTCAATGCATGGACAACAGCTGCTAACTCTAAATCATGTGTTGGATAATGCTCCTCATGTTTCTTCAATTGTCGAGAAGCATAAGCAACAACTCTCCCTTCTTGCATCAACACACATCCAATACCAATGCCAGAAGCATCACAATAAACATCAAAAGGTTTCTCAATACTCGGCTGTGCTAAGACTGGACCAGTGGTCATTAATTTCTTCAATTTCTGAAATGCCTCTTCACATTCAGGTGACCAAACAAACTTAAAATCATTCTTTAACAACTCGGTTATGGGCTTGGATATCTTTGAGAAATCCGGTATGAAACGACGGTAATAACCCGCCATTCCCAGAAAACTTCGAACTTGATGCACTATTTTCGGTGGTTCCCAATCAATTATATCTTGTACCTTGCTAGGATCAATAGCAACACCTTTGTCTGATAAAACATGTCTAATAAATTTCACTTCTTTCAACCAAAACTCGCATTTGCTAAACTTGGCATACAATTGATGTTCTCGCAGACGTTGTAGGACAATTCTGAGGTGTTTAGCATGTTCTTCTTCACTCTTAGAATATATCAAAATATCATCAATGAAGACTACCATGAACTTATCAAGTTCTGGCATGGACACTGAGTTCATCAAATACATGAAATAAGCTGGTCATTGGTAAGTCCAAAAGACATAACCAAATACTCATACAGACCATATCGAGTAGTAAAGGCAGTCTTTGGAATGTCTTTCGGGCGAATTTTAATTTGATGATACCCGGATCGAAGATCAATCTTGGAAAACACTTTTGCCTCCGCTAATTGATCAAAAAGCAGATCAATGAGGGGTATAGGGTACTTATTCTTGATGGTTACTTCATTCAAGGGACGATAATCCACACATAACCTCAAGCTTTTATCTTTCTTTTAAACAAAGAGGGCAGGACATCCCCAAGGTGACGAACTAGGTCGGATAAAACCTTTATCCTGTAACTCTTGTAATTGAGTTTTGAGTTCTGCTAACTCAGGTGGTGCCATCTGATAAGCTCTTCTGGATATTGGAGAAGTACCAGGTTCCAAATCAATTCTAAACTCCACATTTCTAACAGGAGGTAAACCCGGTAACTCATTAAAAAACACATCCAGAAACTCACAGACCATGGGTATATCTTCGATCTCTTTCACAGAAGTGGCACATACCTTTTCAATAGTCCTCTTAAGAGTTGGAAGCTGGATAAGATGTTGAGATTTGCAATTTGGTATGTTCACTCTCACAGTTCTATTCAGGATGTCTATCACAGCACCATGTTGTTTCATCCAATTCATACCTAGGATCACATCTATATCTTGATCCTTTAATATTATCATATCAGTGGAAAAATATACCTACCCAAACTTATAGGCACATCGTGTACCATTTCTTTAGTACACATACGCCCCCTAGGCGATTGTATAAAGAATTGTTCTGTTGTCCCCATTGTTGGTATTTCATATGTCTTAACAAATGTACCATTGATAAATGTATGAGGTGCACCAGAATTAAAAAGTAGAATTACAGGATGATCGGCAACAGGGAACGTACCCATCATGACAGGTTCTCCTTCTGGAATTTCTCCAACTTGAGTGTAAAACACCTTGCCAATCTTCTTCTCATTTTTATTCTTCTGCACATTCTGATTTTCTGCCCTATTCTGATTCTGTGGTTGCTATTGTGGTGCAAAAACCCTGGGAACATAGGAATTGTACTGCCTCGGATGCGGGCAGTTCCTTGAATAATGGCTAGGCTTACCACAATTATAACATGGGAAGATTGGTGGCTGGAAATTGGGGTTACGAATACCAGGGGCATTCGGCTGTCGTGGATAAGAGAGGGTAGCAGCAGGACGGACAATTGTCTGTTGCTGGGCTTGGTATTGTGGTGGACGATAAGAAGGACAGAAATGGTTTTGGGGATGATAGATTATCTTCTGGCGCTTTTGATTGCCTCCAGAAAATCCCGAGGTTACCATTTTCTTCTTCTTAGCTTCCATGTGTTGACGGTTCTTTTCTTCATAAGATATAGCAATATTTACCGTCTCATGGAAGGTAGCATTTGGGTTCCCAGTCATCATCCTCTGAATCTTGCTATTCAGACCCTTGAGGAAACACTCCTTCTTCTTACGGTCAGTACTAACATGGTCTGATGCATATTGGGACAAGTGATTGAATTTGCCAAAGTATTGCATCGCTGACATATCACCTTGCCTCAGGGAAAGAAACTCTTCAAGTTTTATAGTCATGATTCCCTCAGGAATAAAATGTGCATGAAAAGCTTCATGAAACTCAGCCCAAGTAATACGATGACCTTCAGGCTGAGTAGCAATAAAATTTACCCATCAGGCTCCTGCAGTACCTCTCAACTGCTGGGCTACAAACATGGGCTTCTGCTATTAGGTGCACTTAATTAGTCCAAACTTTTGCTCCATAGTACGAAGCCAATCATCTGCCTCCATGGGTTCATCCACTCTGGTGAAGATAGGAGGACGTGTGTCGGTAAAATCCACATAGATGGTCTCATTCCTATTATTCCGACCACGATTCCCCTGATATGCATTTTGGTTCTAATTCTGGGCCATCATGGTGGTTGCATTGACTAAGGCCACAACTGCATCGGCCAGAGTTGGTGGAACTGGTGGAGGATTTGGGACATCACCTCCATCATGAGATGGACCGACAGCATCACGGGAGCGAGTGTGAGCGGGCATCTGTTGATAAACAAACTATACTTTACTCACAAAACCTTATTGGATTTCATAAGCAGATATTACGGACGTGCAACACACTTATAATACATTATTTTTGTTACAACCGTCTGCACTCCGGCAAGACTTCCCACACCTACTAAGTTTCAGAAAGCAGGGAAAAGATATATTACACATCACACTTTCCAAACTCTTTACTCCTCCTCATCACTATCTTCCACTGGGATTAATTCCTCCCCTTCGGGATCCTCTTCCTCTTTAGGATCTTCTTCCTCTTCAGGCTCTTCCTCCACTATCTCTGGATCTTCTTCCTCGATAAGATCCTCTTTATTTTCATTTGCTACACCCATCTGGTTTTCTTCTTCCTCATCGATGACATCATCATCAATGGACTCTATTTCTTCAGGGTCTTCCTCTTCCTCATCTTGACCCATCACAAGACCAAGATCATCTTGGGCTGCCTGTCGTTGATATTCAGGATCCAACAGGTTATTCAATCTCACACACTCATCATCAGCTTCCTCAGCATACTCCTCCAACTCTTCCACGTAATCCTCAAGTTCTTGCACATGACCATTCGCTGCATCTTCTTGTGCCCAAGCATCATTCCTTTGATGTTTCATATACCTCCGAGATCGTCTTAACTGAGTAATCTCAGCGGCCTCTTCGATCCTATCAGCTTTAGCCCTCTCCAACTTGGCCCTAAGCCTTGCTATTTCAACTTGTGGATCTAGATTGGGATTGTTACTGCTTTCGCCAATCTCGTATCTGGGGGCTAGTTGATGTCAAGGTACCCCCTTTGGTGCAGTACTCTTACGGGGAGTTTGCTTTGTAAGGGCCATCCTGAAGAAAGGTAGGTCATAAAGAATGAGGATAGATAGGGAGAAATCTGAAGGTTAGCATGAAAAGGATTGATACTACTTAACCCAAACCACTTTAAAGGGAAAGGTAATTAAACAAGTTAATTAAACATGATGCATAAACGAACTTACGATCTAAGCATATAAGGTTTTTAAGCAATACATGTATATAAATAAGTTTTATAACATAGGGCAATATAATATGCTATTCCACCACCACACTTTTAAATAAGAATAAAGGTTAATAGAAAGAATTATAGGTAAGGAATAAGCAATTTGGACCCAAAATAGTCAAGTTAAAATTATTTGACTTAAAAACTTTTTGTACTTCCAAGATGAATGGAGTAAGCTAACTCATGCGCCTCCCTTAGAATTGCATCCCGAATAGCTTTTACTTCTGGCACACATATCCTCTTGCCAAACCACAATGTACCATCTTCGTCTATACGGAAACCAGGTGCCTTTCCAATCATGACATCCCCTGCTATCTCCTTCAATTTCTCATCCTCTAACTGACCCTTGCGTATTTCCTGCTCTAAAGTAGGTGTCACCTCTATCTGCATAGTATTTAGAACAACACCCAGATTCAATCACTGCAACTCATCACATAGCTCCTTAGTCACATTCATCATTGTGGAAAAACCTTCTAAAGCATATGGCCCACACGCATGATTATTGTCTAAACAGACTCCAAAAACCATGAATGTGTTCCATAAAACTTAAAAGGTCAGTCGGGTAAATCCCGAATCATCCACAATTCTCCGAGCAGGATCAATCATTACGAAGAGACATTGCAGTATTACAACAGTTTTATACAAATAATATACATCAGAGTAAAAGTGCGGAAGTAAATTTACAAACCTTTTAGTTTCAACTTACAGATCATAAGTTGAATTATTACAAACCATATTTGTAGTGGAATAACTATATAACTTATTACATCAACCTTGATTATATGCTCTGCCCAAGAGCAAGATATCCTATTCGTCGTCCCTTTCCTCGACGACTGTCATGCAGCAGGATGTGAAGCATTCCTGCCCATGAGGCTCACCTGCAACAAGGGTTAAACAAACCCTGAGTACAAAAGTACTCAACAAGACTGACCCGACAAAAAGGAGGGGTGAAGACTCAGGAAATCCAGGCTAGAGGGACAAAGTAAGGCTTGTAGGAGATAAGAAATTTTGTAGAAAAGCTTGAAAGAAAGAAAAGCTGTCTTGCTTAAGATCAAAATTACCATCCAACTTCCTTCTTAAACCTTAATCATTATTCAAGTTGTTACTACGATGATGAACACCGATCGAGTCTTCTTCTCCAAGAAGCAACGGCGATTCAAATCCATTTTCATACCCAGCTGGGACCTAGGTCACTGATATATAGGAGACTCTAACTCCTAAGCATATCAGATGAACCGATATACCAGGATAACAACCGCAGCCATATATCACCACATGATACACGTGAGCACTTCGACCCAGTGTACCAATATACATGGGAACTTAAACCCACAGTATAACACACTATGACATATGTGGGGACTCTGGCCCACTATAAGTCACTCCATGACATACGTGGGGACTCTGGCCCACTGTATACCACTTCATGCATGTGGATTTTCTAGTTTCTCGATATCACCAGTTCACCATCGACACGGGACCTAGGGCATCAACAGACGGAAACACTACAGAGGGACTCCATTCCCAATGCAAGTTAGCCGTCCGGACTCGATTTATTAACTATCATCATGATTTCAACAGATAAAGCGAAACTCATCTTTTTCATTCTTTTACCTTTGAACACTTCATTAATTAAGCAGGGCTAAGCATTATTACGCATCTTCTAGAACAGGTAACAAGGAATATGGAAGTGAGACAGGTAATGCAGTTGGTGGGTTTTCACTCAACTCCTATTACTAAATGCAACATATCACAATTGAAGCGGTAAAACTTTTATAAAATAGAATAGGGTTTGAATGCATCCGGGGCTTGCCTTTATGGTCGGGGTAGACGGTCTCGAGCTTCGGATCAACTCCAATCTCCTGAGTCTGCTCTTCCTTCGGATCTGGGGCGACAACGTTAAACTCTCCGTTATCGGAAACTATACGATACAATGATATGCTTCAACATGATTGAATAGCAAACATGATGCTCGATGGATACGTGATCAGATTAATGGCTTGAGTACAACTTTCCTTCACAAAAAAGTTGCAAGCCAACCAAAACATACTTACTAAGTTCATTAGGGTTAACTACATTATTTACAAAAGTTATTAAACACATGAAATAGCGGTAATTAAGCCCTAATGACATGATCCAGGTAAGCAAAAACAATTAATTAAAGCGCCAAAGGTCATTAGGGTTAATGACCTAAGGTCATCAATCAATCCCAAAGTCAAACAGTTCCTATAATGATTAACTTAATTAAACGGGATTAATTAATTATTTAAAAGTATAAAATAAAGGCATAAAAAATTAAATTTGTCTAATTAAGCTCAAAATTTTATTTTGAAAAGCTCTTGGTCTAATTAGATGGCAAAACAAATTTTAGAATTAAAAACCAATTATTTTATTTATTAAAAATCATTGAAGGTTCATTTTTCAATTAAAATAGCTCATTTTAACATATGCAAAAAGTACTCAAATTTAGTATTTCATATTTTTCCTAGGTAGATGACATCATAAAGAACATACACAAAAATTTTTTAGAATTTTTGGAGCTATACATGAATTATTATGAGTTTCTAAAGAAAACAACATTTAAATGATTTTCTGAAAAAGAAAACAACATTTAAATGAAGCAACACTTGACCGGCGGCTTTCTCGCCGGCGGTGAGGCCTCGGGTTCCAAGGCTTGTACCTATGCAACCTACACAGCAGGGCGAACAAGTTGGTGGTGCTAATGGGGCGACGGAGCAGCGGCGGGAAGCTCATCGGCGTTCATGGCGGCACGGCGGCGCGGCGACACGGCTGCTGGATTCGCCGGAGCTCCTTCGATGGGACTAGCATGATCAACACCATCCGCGTGACTAGAAGGTTACGATGCGCGTGCCAATTTGACCAAACGCGATCCTAATAGCTAAGTTGACGAGCACCGCGGCGGCGGCCTGCCCGCGGCGGCGGCGGCGCGCTTGGAACGGCGATGACAGGGCGGCCTGGACCAAACCAAAGGCACAGGAGGATGCAGGACCTCACCATGGGCGGATGCGCTTGTTGGTGAGGTCGGGGACAGGACGGAACGGGAAGCTCGACAGCGAGAGCTATGGCGGCGGAAGTGCTCCGGTGGCAGGGTTGGTGTCACGGCGTCACCTGTGCACCAAACAAGGGAACGAAGGAAGCATCATGTGTAGTGGATCAAGGTGATTATGACTGCCAAAGGAATTGAGAAAATGAGCACAGATGAGGATAAACGATGGTGGCGAAGTCATGGCGGCTTGACGACCGGCCGCGAGGAAGACGACGGCGAACCGGCCGATTTCGGTGGCGAGGGGCTAATTGAACTAGCTAGGAAGACACGTAAGGGTGAGACAGAGTTGATGGTGTGCTTAGTGTGGCCAAAGATGACTCGACGATGGCAGCGGCGAGCGACAGAGCTAGCGGCGGCGGAAGAGAAGCAGGAGAAGAAGAAGAGAAATGGCGGCCGGCTCTGGTACTTATAGGAAGCAGGCGAAGCACGGGTGAGTGACATGCAGGCGAGGAGGTTTCCAGCGATGGCGCACGCTGGCAACGGCTGGCAAGGCAGGATGGGCACGGAGGCCACGGCGACGGCGGCGCCAGTGAGGGAAGAAGATGATGCTGACGTCATCAATACTGTAGCAACCGATGTCTTACTGAATTTTTCAAATTATTTCAAAATTTATATAAGAACTTGAAAATATCCAAAAATATCATTTGCATAACTTTTCAAGAGCTACACTTTTCATTTAACAAATATTTTCAAATTCTGCATTTCTTTTGAAATATGAATTTAAATTCAAAAAGGGAATAACCCCTAGAAACAAATATTTGAAATTACTTTTGATTTTTCAGTAAAACTTGAAAATCTACAAAACTATGAAATGCTCAACTTGTCAAGCCAAACATTTTTAAAATACAAAGTTTTCCAAATTATGCATAATTTTTAAATTATGGTTTTAAAATCAAAAGGGGACAATTGTTGGAAAACTGTATTTTCAAATTCATTTGAAATTCTTTTTGGAAACTTGAAAAACTTTGAATACCAACTTTGTAGCTCTTGCCAAGATCTACAAACTATATTTTTAGAGTATCTCCAAATCCCTTATAGATTTTGAATTACAGAAAAGGGGATAAAACTAGGTTTTGAAATAAAGGGTTTTTGAAACTCGATTTGGTTTCTAATTTAATTGGTTGATTATTAGTGATCACATACATCATCCAAGGACATTTTATGTCAATGACCCAATGACACCCTTGGTTGACCAAGTTGACTTTTGAAAAACCTTTTATAGCTTTCCAATTTGAATTTAAATTTGAATTGCAAGGCTTAGGAATAAGCTTTGAAATCCAAATTCAACTTCAAATATGGAAATAATTTTTAGGATTGGACTTAAATTTATACACTATGCTTGACACTAGTGTAAACACGGTTTACACCTCAAGTACATAGAATATAAATCAAGCATTTGAGATGACATTCGAAAGTAGGGGTTTATTATTTCATGTGACAACACATTCCAGAAACACAATCAACCTATGAAATGTAAACTTGTTTTAGTTAATGCACATCAAGGTTGACCTAATCATGAATGCTTTGTAGTGCATATGATGACATGGCAGGTTTTAGTTAATATAACACTAGAGGTGTTACAATCATCTGAATCTAACTAGCATACCTCCTCCTGCTATGTGCATCCGCCACAACATTTGCATTCCCGGGATGATAAAATAGTTCAAAATCATAGTCTTTGATCAATTCCAGTCATCAACATTGCGTCAAGTTTAAATTAGATTGGGTGAAGATATACTTTAAACTCTTGTGATCTGTATAAACATCACACTTGTGGCCAATCAGATAATGCCTCCAGATCTTCAAAGCATGAACCACTGCTGCTAACTCCAAGTCATGGGTAGGATAATTTAATTCATGCTTCCACAACTGCCTGGATGCATAGGACACAACTCTCCCTTCTTGCATAAGAACACATCCCAAACTGTGTTGAGACGCATCACAGTAAATAGAGAACTTCTTACTCAGATCTAGTAATATCAACACAGGAGCTGTAGTCAATCTCTTCTTCAACTCTTCGAAGCTAGTTTGACACTTATCAGACCACTCAAACTTGATATTCTTCTCCAACAGCGCTGTCATGGGTTTAGCAAGCTTGGAGAAACCTTCAATAAACCTCCGATAATAGCCAGCCAAACCTAGAAAATAGCGAATCTCACTAACATTAGTAGGTGGCTCCCAGTCTAAGACGTCCTTCACCTTCTTAGGATCCACTACTATACCTCGATTGAAAACAACATGGCCCAAGAAAGAAACTTCATTCAGCCAGAACTCACACTTGCTCTTCTTAGCGTACAATTTGTGTTCCCTGAGTTTCTGCAGCACCAATCTGAGATGCCCAGCATGTTCCTCTTTGGTCTTAGAGAATACCAATATGTCATCAATGAACACTACCACAAACTTATCAAGGTATTCCATGAGCACTTTATTCATCATTTACATGAAATAGGCAGGTGCTTTGGTTACTCCAAAGGACATAACTGTATACTCGTACAACCCATACCTCATGGTGAAAGTTGTCTTTAGAATATCTAAATTCTAAATCTTAAACTGATGATAACCAGAACATAGATCAATCTTAGAAAACACACAAGCCCCTCTTAACTATCAAACAGTCATCAATCCTTGGTAACGGGTACTTGTTTTTAATAGTGACTTCATTAAGAGAACGGTAGTCAACACACATCCATTGAGTGCCATCCTTCTTTTCAACAAAGATGACAGGAGCACCCCATGGGGATGAGCTTGGATGTATGAAACCCTTCTGTAACTCCTTCAGTTGTTTCTTAAGTTCTAATTCATTTACCCCCATTCTATATGGATGTTTTGCTATAGGTGTAGTGCCAGGTAATAACTAAATAATAAACTCAATATCATGGTCAGGCCGCATACCTGGCAAATCATCAGGAAAAACATCTGGGAACTCCTTCACGACACGATCTTTATTAGCATCATCATCTTCACCTAGCAGGTTCACAATAGCTGTAGGTGGTGCTTGCACTGCCACATCAACACTGATTCTATCCCCTTTTAGTGTTGTCAGAACTACCACTTTCTCTTTACACTGAATTACCACATTGTGTTGCTTCATCCAGTCCAAACCCAAGATCACATCAATGTCAGATGCGCTCAACACAGTCAAACTAGCAGTGAACTCTACCCCCTTAAAAAGATACTAACTAAGGGACAATAATAAGAGGCTGGTATTCCTCCTCCTGGTGAGTTCACTAGCATGGATTCTTTCAAGGCAAGTAGGGGTATACTATGTGCTTTAACAAATGCTTGTGATATGAAAGAATGTGAAGCTCCAGAATTAAAAAGAATAGTAGCGGAGATAGAGTTGATGCTGAACGTACCCAGCATTATTTCTGGCACCTCCTGAGCAGTAGCCTCCAGAGTAGTCACAGTAGACACATGGTTCACTCTTTCGTAAGTAGCATAAGACCTCCCATTGCCACTCTGCCAAAGTAGAGTTTGTTGATTCGACCCCTTGGGGCAACTACTAGCATAATGCCCCACTTCACCACATGCAAAACACCGATTGGGAAGGCTAGGGGCACTATTCTTCACAGGAATGTTGTTAGGCATATTGAGACAGGAGCTTTGATTACCCTGTTACTGTGGTGTGCGAGGACTCCAATTCTGTTGTTGGTTCTGTGAGCGGTTCTGATTATTCTAAGGATACTGAGGATGCGGTGGGTGAAGGGTTATGAGGGTGTTACGCTAGCTAGAAAACAAAACTTTTCTGCCTCATAAACCAGGATCTACTGCTAGTTATAGGTTACAGGATTACCACTAGACGCGCAAGTGCAGCGAAAGATGACTCGATGTAGTCGTACGCGTCACAGCAGGCAGTGCAGTTGCATGGTCGTCCGTCACGTCAATCCCCTCGCACGGTTCATCCCAGTGCTCCAAATGCAGACCTCCGAGGAATCCCACACGTGCAGGGAAGAAGCGATGCACCTCCGGACTGCTAGGTCCGCGAGGAGCAGAATGCGCGAGCATGGGGAGGGCGACAGCGGCTGTCAAAGGTGTCCAACCCTGACCGCGCGCCCTACCCCCTGCTTATATAGGCATCCCCAATGAGCTCATGAGTTGGAGGCCCATTAGCAATCCTAAGCCTTGTCTAATTCGGGTCCAATCCGAATTAGGCTTCTAACCCCTTAAGCGTGCGACCCTATGGGTTCACGCACACATTGACATGGGCTGAGTACTCCTACTCGCCCAATAGTTGACAGTGGCCTCTAGCAAGGCGTGACAACTCCTATGTGCATGCAAAGATCATGCCAGACGAACCACTACGGCCACATACAAGTTATTCCCTTTGCCACTCGATATATGGTTCAAGTCGTGGGTTAACACTTAACCCAAGCACGGCCATGCATTTGTTGATCCAATCACTTGAGTAATCCAGTGATATCTCTCTCGAGTAGAGAGGGGCAAATTCCATCTTGATTGTCTATGTCTCATAGCATGCTTCTCGACCACCCGAAGACCAACTTTATAACTACCCAGTTACGGAGTAGCGTTTGACAGTCCCTAAGTAGGCCGTTTCACATCTTGAGTACATACCACAATCTCAGGTCTAAGGACATAATGTATATGATGTGAATAGAGACTTTCTCATGTCAGGTCAGTCCAGCCTACATGTCTCACATGTGCCCACATTATTAGTTTGACATCTCAATGTCTATGACTTGTGAAACATAGCCATCAACTAATACATATGCTGGTCTAATATTCAAGGGTGTTCTCACAAGAACGCCGACCAGGGACAACTTTAGAATAACCATTCAAGTAATTGAGTTCCACAAATAATTCACATAATTGCCAATCAATACAAGTTGTCTATAATGGATATTCAATGAACACTTTATTAATCATGGATACAATCGGAATATCATCAACATGATTAGCTCTAGGGCATATTCCCAACACTTGCATGGTTTTCGGCCGCTTAAGGAGTAGCTTCTTCTGGAGATCCAGACCATGTGGTTGGTCCAGACTGGCAATGAAAAGGTTGATCCCTTCCTCTGGTGTAGTATCGGTCACGTGATTACATGTGTCGGAGAAACGCCGGATGTACTATCGCAGCGATTCCTTTAGTCAATGTCGTACCTATGCCAGGGCATACTTGGTGCTTGGCTGAACACAGGTGGGCTTGAAGTTGTCGATGAACATCTGGTGAAGTTGTCCCCAGCTGTGGATGGACCCAGCACACTGGCGTAGCAGCCAGGAGGTAGCGATGTTGCTCAGAACCACTAGGAGGTAGTTGGCCATCATGTACGTATCACCACTGGCTGCTCGGACAGCCACCTTGTACAGCATGATCCAGTGCTTGGGGTCATCCTTCCCATTGTACATCTTGACATTGCCAATCCGAAAGTTCATTGGCCAGACCACGGCCTTAAGGTCTTTTGAGAATGGCGCAGGTCTGCTCATGTTTAGGTGGGCACAGTGACGTTCGTCGATGTGCTCGCAGAGATCTTGGTTTTGAGGCTACTCAACCTCCTCCTCACGCCAGGCACGGCGGTTACTGTAGGGCTATGACCCCATATACCCTCGCGGTTATACTTGGGCCACACCATCGAAGACGGCCCAGCCCAAGATGAAGATGTGCGGCACAAGACATGCACCGCGTAGTTTAGTAATAGTACCAAATAGGCTATTCTACTTGTAACTCTGTCCCTTTGGAATATACAAGGAGGGGCAGAGGTCCTTAGATAGACCAGATCATCCAATAGCGGATCACATATCAACGGGGAGCAGATCTCCATGGTCTCTCTCTTGTAACCCAGATCTCCGTGATCTAGGACATCTTGTACTCTGGTACTCATCAATACAGCAGGAGAGACGCAAGACGTAGGATATTACGCTTCCGAGTGGCCTGAACCTAGATAAACCCTGGTTGTCCTGGTTGTTTGTCTTGCGTCTCACATCCAGTTCATAGATCTTAGTGCGCCCTCACCGCAAATCTACTACCTCGGGGTATCCCGTGGTAGATGTTGACATTCGTTAAGTGCAATTAAAATAAGAAAGATTTTCTCAAGCGCATAGAACATCAATGTAGCATTTTACCAGGAGTATTCCAGGTATTGTTATTTATATTTTACCACAGGAAATCTAGGGTTAAAGAATCTGATAATTCACCATCATGTATCTACTAACTTAATAAACTGACTAGACTAAAAGCAGGGGTAAATGATATATGATGGGAATTATGAATGGTACTCATACACAGGAGAATTCTATAATAAATGAGTAGCTAGCTCTAGTGAGAGGACAACGGGAGAGATCTAGGTTCCTATGTACTTCTCTATTACTTTGGTTCTATGTAACTAAGGTATGGGTAGATATAGCAATCACACATATGACACTTTGGAGCAATAGTACCGTTCTATTTTTGAAAAAGATTGGGGATAAAGTTATTGGAGGAAAGGCTGCCAAAAGCTCTACGGAATACCGACCTGAACGTGGTGGAATACAAAGGCCTTACAGAGCTGTCACCCCTAGGGCTACCACAACTATCCGTGGGGTTGGGCGCAACCTCAGGTAACCTATAGTCTAGACACCATGCGTAAACTATCAATTACTACTCTAATCATTATAGATAACTAGAGCACTCAATACGAGCAGAGATCCTATGCCAAGATGTAACAACTATACTAACCAAATATATAAAAGGCATAAAACTAAATGGAGAAGATGAATAAATATGAAAGCATAAGTCTTACAAAGAAGAGACATAAAGATATACCAGAGACCTGAAGACTTCTCTAGAACCGGAGCGTAGCTCTGCTCTACCTAAATCCCATCTAGAACTAATCTACTACATTGGAAAGTCTACCCCTAATTCTCTAGAGTTGAGAGATTATCCATTCGAGGGACACCTCTCTAATCCATGATGGTGTATGATGATGAGATCCTAAGGGGGGTCTGGCCCTGCTTATATAGCCCGGTGGGGTGAACCGCAGCCCTCAGATCAAATCAAATTGAAACAATGGTTGAGATGCATAGTAGAGGTCGGTTGGAGGCCGCCACATGAAGATAGCTGACAGGTAGGCCCGGACCAGGCCGGTCGGCCTTACATGTGGGCCGGTCGGCCCAACTCATTGCTAGGTGAACTTCTCTCTTTATGGTCCAATAGATCTCTTCGTTAGCTCTCCAAAGAGTTCTGGATCACTGAAAATGGAGTCCGGATGAGGGAGGTATGCCCAATTTAGTCCAGACTGCTCTAGAGGCCCATTTGCAATCTTTCGGAAGGCGTAACTTGTCATCTGGACTCTGAATTGGGTGAATAAAAAATCTATTTCATGTGTCTCATTGAGCTCTTCACAATGCTGTACTCCAATTCATTATTTGAGATACTTCTATTTGGTGATCCTAGTCATTTTTTAGTTTAATCCCTGTAAAACATAGATTCACCAAAACTCGTGGAACTCGTTAGTTTCAAACCCTGCAACTATGCTTTGTGGTTCATATTATGTTATTTCATGCAATAGTTGATGGTTAAAAATTGACAATAAGGAGAATCAACAAGTTCCCCCAAGCTTAACCTTTGCTCATCCCTGAGCAAAGCTAATCTCACAATGGATCAGGAGTTGCTACAATGCTTTCACGCCTCAAAAGTACACATGCGTTCAAACAAGAATTCTCCTCCGAATTAGATTAAACTACTGTAACTTTCAAACTTACCCATAATACCTTCAACCATGGAGCATATAGCCTTCACTTGGGTCTTGAGCAATTGAAAGACAGAACAATCAAGTCAAGCATTGTGTCTCAAGTTCTTTGATCAACCTTCATTCTGGAGTTTTTATAGATTTTCAAAGTAAAACTCAAAGATTCCTTTGTATGACCCTCTCAAGTCTCTCGTATGTGGTATTTGTAGATCCTCACCAAGGCAACAATGGTGTTTTGCCTTCACTCAGAATATGTGGTATTTTTGGAATAAGGCAGAATAACATTGTGGCTCATCTCTCTCACTAGTATTATATGTGGAGTTCATAGGTGGGAAAGAAACAGCTCATACATACTTGCAATACATATGTTGCCTAATCCAACCATGGATCCAAAGGAACTCGTCATACAATCAAATCAAGATGTGCATGTGTGGTTACAAAATAAACAAAAGATATATGGTGGAGAATTTTTGTGAAAAGTAGAAGGGGTGAAATACTAATTCTATAATGCTCCTTTACAAATGGTAACTTCTCTCAAATTGAAACTTCGAAGGATTTGGAAATCTGAGGCTTTGCTACATAATATATTTTTTATCACACACCTTTTTTTCACTTTTTTCTTCTCTTTTTTCTATATATTTTTTCTTTATATATTTTTTTGAATAGCCCAAATATTTCAATGAAACTTTTGAGAGAAAATGATAACAACTTGGAGCATTTACTTTATGGAAGTTGGCTAGCAAACAAGGAATACCTATGGAGAATATTTTTGGTGTTCACTCCCAGTGTAGAAGTAGAACATTTTTGAGTGAATCTAAATGGGTGAGTATGGTGGTGTGTCTTTCTAGGGTAGAAGTAGCAAGGGGTGCATGGTGTGTGTGTGAAATCTTGATTTTAACCTCATGAAAAGCTCCTAAGGTTCAACACAGCTGGACCAAACTCAATTCACACAAGCCATAGATAAATGTGAAAGTTTTTCCTATTCTAACAAGCATGCATATATGGCTGTGGTAGGAATTTAAGCTCTCATCATACAGGAACTCATCATATGGAATTTTAAAGTTTTTCAAAAGATAAATCTCCAGAACTCAAGTATCACTAGGAACAAGATAAACAATAGCTCAGACCTTCTCATATCATATCCGTCAATCACCTAGACTTAGATCAAGCATTCGCTACCCATAAGTTTCAAGCTTAGAGCAAATCTTAGGCCAAAACAATCATTTCTAAAACTCAGGAGAATTCGAGGCTGAAAACTAGGTACTTGAAAAAAATTATGGTAGAGCAACTATTCATCATTTCCATACCAGAGATTATTTCCAAAATTTATTTTAGCAGGCAAACCTTCATATACTCATACTTTTTATTAAAGATCACACATAATATATATATAATTATAAAAAGAAATCTTTATTTGGTTATGGTTATTCATCTTTTTATTGTTTTCAAACAAAGCAAACTCAATACTAATAACTATATAGAGAAATAAATACTTAGCTGGATACACGGAGGATGATCTCTCCCAAGATGGTTGTTGACATAGTCGTTCACTCTTGAAGTGTAGCAAACTGACACTGGAGTTGTAGCTCCTCACGTGGAGTGTTCATGTTGGTGACTATTGAGACAACACTCTGACAGTGGACAGAACATCCACTTGCTTTCAGCTGTTCTTGATCCTTCAAATCCTATGGAACTCAAATAGACAACAAAACTCATGGAACTTGGTTAAGCGTTAGTGGTTGTCCACCTAAGTCATGGTTGCCTATAGCTTCATGTATGATTATTGTTCTAAGCATAATTTAGGATCTCTTTCTCAATATTATTTTTTATTATATTTTCTATGATACAAAGACAATGCAACAAGATGAATACATATTTATTTTTATTTTTATGCCAACATAGTGAATTTTCCCACGGGTTGTTACACTCCATAGAATTATTCACATGGGGCTTACCATTTTTAGGATGCAATGCAAGAACATTTTTATTTTCTTTCCTAATGCAGATGCAACAAAGTAAATATGCAACATGAATTGATTATGCTAATGCAAGAAAATAAACATGCTAAAGAGAAAATAATTTATGCAATGATGAAAAAGGGAAATATGGATAACTACCAAGTTTACCTCCCTGGCGAGGATTTGGTGATTTTAGTCCTCCGAATAGGACTCTTTGTTTACTCCTTAGGTGCATCGTCTAATCCCAAGCTTGGAGATCTTCATAGTTGCACCTCTTGAGTTGATAATTTTGAGGATGATGTCACCCATGTTCTTTACTCATTTTAGCATTTTGAAGTGTAGCATTAAAAGTGGAAGCTGGGAGTATCTTGCTTAGTGTGCATGTTTGCAAATTGAGAACTTTCACTTGTAGGATTTGGGGAGCTAACAAACTCCTCCTTATTTTACTCGAAGTGTGTCCTAATTGCAAAAACAAGGTAGAGATCAAGTGCATGGGTCCTGTTGGTGGGAAAACACCAACGGAACCATAACCCTAATCATTCTAAATGATGGCACATTGAACATGTTCAGATATTGCATGCATTGTTCATTTTATGGGTGGCAAGATCAGAAGGATGAGCATGAATATTGCATTAAACACTTTTGACGTAGGAGTGGAAAATGTTTAAGCTATGAAAGGATTGTCAAAGTTTGTTAGACTTTTCATTATTATGACTATCATCTTCCAAAGATTAGACATGCAACATTTAGCTCATTTTATGATGATTATGAAATTAAGAGAGTGGTGTTACACAAAAGTCAAGGTATAACTTTTAAATAGTGGCCACTTACCTTAAGATGTTACCTTTATCATTGGAGCCTGATGACACAATTCGATTAGAGGTAGATGACTTTTGGTGGGCCTTTCCTTCTTCTTGAAGCTTGCAACTTTCTCTTCTTGAATTTCATCTTATTTCTATATCACACTCCTTCTATATCCTTCCTCTTCTCTTCTTTTTTTTCAAATTATCAGTGTGCCAGAGTGATGGGAGCTTGAGAGGAGGAAGATCATTGTTGGATCATCTTTTAGAGGAGTCAGCGACCTTCCTCCCCCAAGCTTGAGCCTTACTGTCACTCGCCACTTGTGAGTGTTGAATCATCCCTCAAAGTGTTTCATAACTCTCATGTCCTTAGACATTGTTCATCCTTTGTTCTTAAATCTTCACCTGCAAAGGTTAGTGACTAAGAATACCCAAAGGGAACTTATCCTAGGAATATTTTTTTAAAATCAAAGTATGAGCCTTCATGTGCTCATATTTTTTTATTTATATAAATATGTTTGGACCTTCATGTGCCCATATTTTTTATTTATATTTATAAATACAGATGGACCTTCATGTGCCCATATATATTTTTTTTCTTTTTATATAACTTAAGATAAAAGTAGTATAATAAATATGAAATAAATACCAAATTACCTGTCAGCGAGGGCTTTTGGTTTTAGGTCTGTTGAGCAAAGACCTCCCCTTTGCATTTTGCTTCTCATTGGCATCCTAGCTGGAATTTTGAGGAAAATTGATGTTAGGTCATCTTCACCACACCGATCATGACCTGTTGCCTTGTTTATCCATATCCCTTGAGTGAGTGCTATTAATTAAGATCTTCTATATTGCCTCTCCTTTGCTCTCTGAGGTGGTGGTTTGGCAAGTTCTTACCATGCCATGAACATGTGTGTCTTGTACTTTTCCTACAAAATGTTAGTGGACACATACCCGAAGGATTGCATAGATTTGATGTGGGGGATGTTGTCCACTATTCTTTTTTTTATTATTATTATTTTATTATGTATTCATTTTTATGGCACTCTAGCATGGTTCAAGGCAAATGTAACTTGTAGCAAAAGACGACGTGAATTCTAATGATACTCACAATTCTTCTATGATGAATGAGTTGTGTCTTTTGCATGAAGTTGTTGGAGTTCATCATGTGCCTTGCTTCATCTCTTGTGTGAGTTCATCTCTTGACTTTCCCAAATTGGTTTTGTAGATTTTCTACAGGGGTTAGTCCAACAAAATATCCAGTGTCTACTCTAGCAATTTTAGTTCAATAACCAAACTAGACTCCATGTCCAATTTAATTAAGGAAGGCTATTTAACCTAAGCATCGCACTTAATTTAAAAACCTTTCAAAGCATGTTAACAATACTTCCAAACCAAAGATAAAGGTAGCATTAAAGCACTAATGAGATTTATTCATCTAGAGATGAGAGAGCATGATCATGGTGAGGATTTTTTTAATTTTAGATGCAGGCGACATGAATGCAACATGATATGGAATTATTATGAGAAAAAATCAAACTAGATGGAGTGAATGCATGGATTATTGAAGGTAAACATGCAGTGGGATGCAATAACTAAAAGGAAAACTACTCATACAGTTTAAAGTCCATGAGCAAGACTATCTCACCTTCTTGATCATACTTACCATGACTCACAAGAGGAAATTTATGAGTAGTGGAACTTCTTTATGTTCGTCACTTGGGATGTGATTTGAATTCTTGTGATGACGACCTTTTCTTCAATTTCTCTTTTTTTTCTTTTTCTTGTGGAATCTTGCCGAAAGGTCGAAACAACTTCTGATGTCCTATCTATTCCATACTCAATAGAACAAGGGGTAATCCTACTAAAGCTAATGATTCATTTAATTAGCAGACATCAAGATCATTATCAAAATCTTATCACCGATTGCGTCCCCGGCAATGGCGCCAAAAATGCTTGTTTACATTCATTAAGTGTAATTAAAATAAGAAAGATTTCCATAAGCGCACAAAACATCAATGTAGCATTTTATCGGGAGTATTCTAGGTATCGTTATTTATATTTTACCACAGGGAAGCTAGGGTTAAAGAATCTGATAATTCACCATCATGTATCTACTAACTTAATAAACCAACTAGACTAAAAGCAGGGGTAAATGATATATGATGGGAATTATGAATGGTACTCATACACAGGAGAATTCTATAATAAATGAGTAGCTAGCTCTAGTGAGAGGACAACAAGAGAGATCTAGGTTCCTATGTACTTCTCTATTACTTTGGTTCTATGTAACTAAGGTATGGGTAGATATAGCAATCACACATATGACACTTTGGAGCAATAGTACTGTTCTATTTTTGAAAAAGATTGGGGATAAAGTAATCGGAGGAAAGGATGCCAAAAGCTCTACGGAATACCGACCCGAATGTGGTGGAATACAAAGGCCTAATAGAGTTGTCACCCCTAAGGCTACCACAACTATCCATGGGGTTGGGCGCAACCTCAGGTAACCTATAGTCTAGACAGCATGCCTAAACTATCGATTACTACTCTAATCACTATAGCTAATTGGAGCACTCAATACGAGCGGAGATCCTATGCCAAGATGTAACAACTATACTAACCAAATATATAAAAGGCATAAAAGTAAATGGAGAAGATGAATAAATATGAAAGCATAAGTCTTACAAACAAGAGATACAGAGATATACCAGACCCCTGAAGTCTTCTCCAGAACCGGAGCATAGCTCCGCTCTCCCTAAATCCCATCTAGAACTAATCTACTACATTGGAAAGTCTAGCCCTAATACTCTAGAGTTGAGAGATTATCCATTTGAGGGACACCTCTCTAATACATGATGGTGTATAATCATGAGATCCTGAGGGGGGTCTAGCCCTGCTTATATAGCCTGGTGGGGTGAATCGTAGCCCTTAGATCAAACTGAATTGAAACAATGGTTGAGATGCATTGTAGAGTGTCACACCCTGGTTTCCAAAAAAGTCTAGAGGTCATTATTGTGTGCCTAGGAAGTCCACACATACAACAGAAAACACATAAATATTAGAAACAATGTATATTATAGTGGAAACATACAAATACATAACACTTACACTTATCAGAGTAACGCAAAACATTGGCTAAGACTTCTCTTCAGTCTTCATTCTTCTCAGGGACTGTTAACTAGGGGCTCCGTATGCCAAACACTTCCAATACCCAACTTCTTTATCCTTCTTTTGAGAAACACCTTACTACAAACTATAGCATGGGTGAGTTCCATGTCAAAACTCAGCAAGTACAGGCAGAAAGTAATGACATGGAAGGCTAAAACAAGGTACAGCTAATAGGTAGACTGTAATCAACTTGGTTGAAACACCCAACCCTTTATTAAGGTTCAAGTAGCAATTAAAGTGTCATTTAACAACATAGATATAAGCGTATATCATAAGCATCATTAAACATGAGATAGCCATCTCAAGGGAACACAGGATAGCCATCCTGATAAAACCCAATGTAGCAACCTCATCAACATCACCACGATTTCATAGTTTAAAACCCTTTGGCTAAGTCATATGAGGATCTAGGCCGCTCGTGACCGTGAGCACGGACGATATATCGATTTTTAACTCTGCGTAGAGGTGTACACTTTCACTCCAGGTTGTGATTACTCTTTATACCTGAGGCAATCTACCTCTTAGCCCATTACCGAGATAGGCTGGTAGAGGTCACAATGAGGTTCTTCATAGGGTCATAAGCAATGACAACTCGCTAGCAATGAGTGCAAGTGTATGGGAGACTTCACCGTGAGGCCACCCCCACCACGAATCCCTAGCCCCCCATACTAAATACTTGAAAACACCCCAGCAACCACAACTATGGACACCCGTCGATAAGTTGTCCAACCTGCCCATGATTGTCCTCCTAGTACCAAGCCAGTGCCCATTAGCCTGGAGATGTTCGAAAGTCCCAAGTTGCCGCTCCACGAATAGAACCACAAGGGGGAGGAGATACGGATGCCCTCGTCGCTACAAGTCCCACTGACATCCATTCCCCCTTCATTCACCACCAACCAACGATGCGGAAATGCATCAACTTCGCCAACGGCCGAAGCCAAGAGCCCACGGCTCCAACAGGTTAAGAAGCAAGTTTTATCTTCATTAAATAGATGAAAGGTAAGGTATAGCAATAGCAACCTAATGACCTATCAACTAAAACCCCCATAGGTGATATATGGATAGAGTAGCTAGTCATTCCTATGGTTTGTCGATTTAAGACACATGCAATGTATTAATTAAAAGTGAATAGGCGCAATATGATCAAAGGTGCCTGCACTTGCCTTGAATCCAAAGTCTAGTTGCTCAGTAGACTTTAGTTGTTCTATCTTCTGTTCTCCAACTTTGGCTGCTCTTGTCGATCCTCAGCTCCTGGTCTTCAGCACTCACGAACTGCTCTTCTTCTATTCATAGCAAACAAGCAACACAAACAAACAAAACTAAGAACAGACATCATACCAAAGAAAACATTAAAGAAAGAGCAGACTAACCATAGAGATTGAAGCTAAGAATGTGAGAGCACAAGTGCAACCAACAAAGGAGCTATTTTTGTTAGGGCACAACTAACGAGGTCATCGGCGGCGGTGCTAGCTGCGGCGGCGTGGCAGGAGAGGCCTGCTGGAGTTCACCGGAATGGCGCTCTGGTGCTTGGCTGGGCACGTGGAGGATATGGTAAGGCAGGGCAAGGCTTCATGGACTTAACCGCTGGCACCACGGTGGCCGGGAATGGCCGGAGGCGGGTCTGGGCGACGACGGTGCCATTAACGAGGGCTGAAGCTCGGCGAGGCTCGGCTACACCGCATGGTGGGGCCACGCGAGAACACAGCCGCATGGCGCATGTGATGGCGAGTGTGATGCACACTGCAGCCACGACGGCTTGTGGTGAGGTGCGACCGGGCACACGGTGAGGTGGACCGGGACGACGGTGACTTCGGCGAGGTCATGCACGAGTCACAAAGTGGGAGAGAGATAGAGAATGGCACCGACGTTTTCCTCAACTCGGGGCAAAGCTTTTGGTGGTCCTCTCATCGGCGAGAATGCAACGGCGGTGGAGATCGACAAGGCAGCGCTCACGAGCTCGAGGGCGGCTATGGCGGCGCGCGTGGGGGCATGGGCACCAGGTGGCAGTGGCTCAAGCTAAGGTTGCAAAGGGTCTGTGATGCATGGGACTGGCCCCTTATATGGCCGGCGGGGAACCTCGGGTTACGCACCCGAGCAAAACGAGCTGCGACGCGGCATTCTGTGCGATGCGAGAGGGAGAAGGGCATTGACGTGCGGGACCGGCAGGGGGGCCCACTTGTCGGTGATGCGGGGCGTAGCTTGGCTGGGCCTCCTTGGTGGAGGCTGGCTCGTCGTTATCGGATTCAACTCGTGGTCGAGGCTGGCTCAAGGAAGGAGTCGTCCCTAGTGGCTCAAGTTTGGCTCGAGGAGGGAGTCGCCCCTGGCGGCTCAAGGCTGGCTTGAGACTGGCTCGAGGGGGAGTCGCCCCTGGCGGCTCGAGGCTGGCTCGAGATACAGTGGAGCAGGCGGGGGCGCAGGCTGGCAGGTTGAAGAGCTAGGCCGGTTTGGCCGCTCCGAGCTAGGCCGCTGTGCTACTGCGGCTGCTGGGCTTGGCCCGCGAGCTGACTGGACTACTGTTGTCCTTGCTATGCTGCTGATGGCCAATTTTGGCCACTGGTGGCCGACTGCTGCTATTGCTAGCCTGGCCGGGGTGTTCATGGCCGGCTGGGGTTGGCCAGGACTGGCCAAAGCTGGCCAGTTGAGGCCAAGGGTGGCCAGAGATAGCTAGGGCAAGCTCGGGTAGGCTAGGGCAAGCTAGGATAGTCTAGGGCAAGCCAGGGATGACTAGAGCTAGTTAGGCGTTGGTATCAAACTAAAGCGATAGCCAACACTATAGAGGAAAAAGAAAAGGCTCTCTCTCTCTATCTATGGAAGACAAAGGATTTTCTGAAAGCATTTTTTCAAAACCTTCTAGAAAACTTCTGAAATCCAAATTTTGAACACATTTTGAAATGGGGCTTTAAAGGCTTAACATTTCAAACTCGAAAAGACCCTAGCGATGACTTGCTCGAGGTTTAGAAATTGTTTTTCACACTCAAGCAAAACAAAGCAAGGCACCAAGCACAAACACACTCTTATTTACTTTGAAAAGTTTTATAAATCCACTCTTTTTTATCATTTTATAATGATAACAAAAGAATTAAATTTGATAGAATTAATAAATCTTTTATTTTATTTATTGTTTTTCTAATAACAACCCAAAATGCAAATTTTGGGGTGTTATAGATCTACCCCACTTAACATGAATCTCGTCCCGAGATTCGAAGAGACATAAGAGAAAGATAAAGTAGGTTATAAAGTTGCTTTGGCACTTATGAGATAAAGATTTAAGGAGCACCGC
Organism: Bothriochloa decipiens; assembly: GCA_023333625.1. Taxonomy (NCBI): domain Eukaryota; kingdom Viridiplantae; phylum Streptophyta; class Magnoliopsida; order Poales; family Poaceae; genus Bothriochloa; species Bothriochloa decipiens. Next base: position 25,342,263 of record CM041637.1, on the reverse strand, counting down.
CTAAAAGGGCTAACAAGGGAGTTATAAAATGACTTGCAAAATAACTTGAAGACTTTCAAGTACGAGTAGTCATCGAGGCTCGGTGAAAGATCAACGAAATAGATATAAAGAATGACCGACAAGAGAGGTAAAGGTTGACGATGAAAGTGATTGACACAAATTTATAGAGAGATCTCTAGGTCTTTATGAGATGTATGGTCTAATGTCATTACAGATAGAAAAAAGATAGGAAAGTGGAGATTGATGGTATGGTGCTCTCATTGCCTTGTTTCGAGATGTTTGAGTCGTGTGGTGATCGAATTAAGCAAAGATTAACAAACAGAATGAGGATTGATTCCTTCAAGCCTTCATGTTTTCCTTACTTCTAGTCCTCTGAAATGTTAGGATAAGAAGTAAAGGTTAGCAAAAGATGATTACAAGATATAGTTTGATCCTTACATCTTATAGTCATGTGAACAGAGGCGCTAATGATTGATTGAGGTTGGTAGCGAACGCTACCCCACTTAACGAAATTCTTGCTTAAGTCCAAGAGGAACGATGGGAACACCAACTTGTCAGAGCATCTTTAAGAGATCCCTTCTAGGGTTGTCTTTAAGTGACTCAAAAGGAAAGTTTAGGACTGTCATAGATCTACCCCACTTAACATGAATCTCGTCCCAAGATTCGAGGAGACTTGGGGTAGCGACAAAATAGATGATCAAGGTTGATTCGGGTTTGGGTTCTACTATCGTGTTGTGAGAGCCTGAAAGTGGAAAAGGGATAGGAGAACTCCCTGGTTTCAAAATCAGGGGACCCTATTTTGGTCTTTCATGAAAGAGTGCCCTAAGGGTAAATGAACCAAGAGGCTTATGTCTGAGAATGTCATAGATATAAAAATCTAGACAATACTCAAGGCCATTTATGCACAAAGGAATAGTCCTTATGATCTCATAGCTTTCAAGACTAACTCCCGTAGGAATTCTCAGAAGCTTATGTGATGGGATAATAGACTCATTGGGGTGAAGTTTATCAGCTAGAGCATTTCAAATGATATTCATCCCAACAGTAGGACTATAGTGAGCCTCTATAGCGGTTTCTTTAATGGTGCAAAGCAGAATTTCTAATGGGCAGCGATTCGGGCTACCTCGATGATAGCTCCATTTCTACCAACCACGCATGACTCATGATGGCTAACAGTTCTTTGATGTGTTCCATAAGGAAAGACTCATTGTGCAGACCATCGTCATCCTTAGATGATGTAGAGTGTGTTAGAGGACTCACTTGAACAAGCAAATTCGAGGCATTTCTAAAATCTTCAAAAAATATCTTCCTCGAATTCAAAGGGAAAAGAAAAAGGATGAGGTTCGTCATCCTCTAGAGTTTGGTGCATCCCTTAACAGGGGCTCTATGGCAACCGGATCAGGATAGGGATTATAGGGAATTTTAGATTCGGTTGCTCATGCCCTCTCTTGTTGTTCAGGGCTGACTCAACTACTTCAGGAAGGTTTTTGTGCGACATAATAGAGATTTTAGGCTCGAAGGTCAATATTGAAGTTCAAGATTTATCCTCTAGATCACTTCAAGATCCAAAACAAAACAAAAGCATATCAAGGACTATCCATATATAAAGATATGGAGACAAGATGGCAGAATAGCATTGCTTAAAGGATAAGTAATACATAATCTTCTATTTATCCTCCAAAGAGATCCGAGAGAGATTGAACTTTGATTCTTTGAGAGTTTGCACTTGTAATGAAATAGTTTGAAGGTCAGCATGGATCAACCGAAAGATTGAGATCTTTGGGACCTATGATGACATACCAAAAGGACTTGTAGACCGATAGAGGTTGACTAGAGAGACAAAGGTTGGATCACATGAAAGACCAAAGTTGATCTTTGCATAGTGACTTTTTAAGAGTGAAGAGATGTAGGTGGAGTAAAACCAGAGTGTGTTCTACAAGAAAGGTCCAGTTCTTCCAATTGACACAGTAAGATGACCAAAGAAATGTTCGTGATGAGATAACACATGGGAGTAGCTTATATAATGAATCATGATTGACAATTCATGTTACCAGCGCTTATCGAGGACAACCATGTGTGTGCACGCACTAGAGGCTCTCGGTTTAACGTGGCACCGTCAGTTATTAATCAAGATGTCATTATCAAACCTACTACACATCTGATATCTCGCACAACAAAAGTATGGATCTTGCATGGACAAGCAACACATGGAAGATAGAAAGGTACTCACAAGGTTTGGAGAAAAGGATAGTTTTCAATCTTCAAACTTCCTTCCATCCATGATGTGGGGAGTGGAAAAGATCACTAGTCTATGTAACAAAGATCCTGGGACCTATGGGTTACAGGACCCACCATGCTTCCGCTATGCTACTCTGATGATGACATCCAAGGCAACTGTTACTTGAGGGTTGTCGATGGTGCGTCCTCCTAGTGTTGATGCTCCATTGAGTTGTATTAAAGAGGGAAGCATGAAAACCAACGACAGGAATCTATGGTGTAAGATGATAAGATATCAAGATTGATTAGAAAGATAGGTTGGATAGAAGACTCTACCCCACTTAACAAAGATTGAGCTACACCTTCTAGGCCTTCCTTCGAAACAAGAGAACACAGAAGACACACAAACATTTCATCAAGCATTACTACAAACAAGACAAACAAGCAGCACATCACCGACTCTAGATGTGCTTTATCAACAATGGTGGTCATCCCTAAGGGCAGATTGTAGATGATGAAGGGCCATTGTGAATTTTTGAATAAGGTTAGAATGCTTTTAGCAAACCAACAAAATTAAAAGTTCAAGGGGATAAGAAATTGATAGCTCAAAGAAAGCTATTCAAGGAGGGGATACAAGCCAAGGGTGAAGATATTAGTCAGAGTCAAATACCAAGGGATGGTAAAATAGTTTTGTATCAAAATAAGCTTTTGAAATTGACCAGTGCTATCATGGCATACGTCCTACAGTCAATATTGCTCTAATACCATTCTGTTACACCCTGGTTTCCAAAGAAGACCAGAGGTCATCATATGTGTGCCCAGGAAGTCGACACATACAACAGAAAATAGATAAATATCAAAAACTATATATATTATAGCAGAAACATACATATACATAACACTTACACTTATCAGAGTAACATGGAACATTGGCTAAGACTTTTCTTCAGTCTTCATTCTTCTCAGGGACTGTTCACTGGGGGTTCCGTATGCCAAACATTCTAATACCCAACTTCTTTATCCTTCTTTTGAGAAATACCTTACTACAAACTATAGCAAGGGTGAGTTCCATGTCAAAACTCAGCAAGTACAGGCAGAAAGTAATGACATGCAAGGTTAAAACAAGGCACAACTAAAAAGATAGACTGCGGTAGCATTTTAATGTAGCAGTTAAGATTTAACTTATTGCATCCTACTCTCTAATCAACTTGGTTGAAACACTCAACCCTTTATTAAGGTTCAAGTAGCAATTAAAGTGTCATTTAACAACATAGATATAAGCATATATCATAAGCATCATTAAACATGAGATAGTCATCTCAAGGGAACACAACATAGCCATCCCGATAAAACACGAGGTAGCAACCTCATCAACATCACCATGATTTCACAGTTTAAAACCATTTGGCTAAGTCATGTGAGGATCTGGGCCACTCGTGACCATGAGCACGGACGATATATCGATTTTTAACTTTACGCAGATGTGTACACTTTCACTCCAGGTTGTCATTACTCTTTATGCCCGAGGGGATCAGCCTCTTAGCCCATTACTAAGATAGGCTGGCAGAGGTCACAACGAGGTTCTTCACAGGGTCATAATGCTAATTAAATGGATCAACAATATTTATTTATATAATAAATAAATATTATGGGAATATTACCCCAAATATCCAAGGACCTTGTATATCCACTAAATATCTATTTGCAACATGCTACTTATATCATATATATATATATATGTATATGAATTATACAAAGCAGAAATAAAAAGAAAAGGAAAAGAATAAATGAAAGAAAAGAACAAAGGCCATTTTGGCCGATGACCAACAGCCAGCCCAGCTCAGTAAGCCAAAATCGGCCCTCTCCACCTCACGTGCAGTGCACGGGAAGCCGCCGCCGCTCCATCTCGCGTTTGCAGCACGCAGGATCGAGACCGACGGCGCTTCTCTCACGTGCATGCTCTTGTTGACTGCCGTCCCCACCTGGCCCACTGGTCAGCCGCTGATGCCCCCCACCCCCCCACCTCCCCCCGGCGGCGTGGACAACGCGGACGTCGTTTTCCTTCCGTCGCTCGACCGTGAACAGCCTCGTCTGCTGCTTTCTCCGTACAGATGACGCCCGCCTGCCTCCGTCGAACGCCGTGGAGATTGGACGGCCACCTGCCCACATCCCTGGATGACAGCCGCGTGTCCCAGCCGTCCCATCCAAGGGTGTGGACGCCGAGACAAGGAGCCAACCCTCGCTCGCATCCCCTATAAATACCAGCAGCCGCCGCTCCCTTGTCTTCCCCCATCGGCGCCGCCAGGACTTCCTCCCCTTCCTGCTCTCTCCACCAAGCAACAGCAATGTCTCCGAGCTCCTCTCTCCGCTGCAGCTAGCCGCTGCGACGCCGCCTCCGACCGTTGCCTCGAGCACCGACCTCGCCGTGGAGCACGTCGCGTGGAGCACCGGGGACACCATGGACGCGGCGCTCTACACGTCATCGCGCTGAGTCGCTTCCATCTCGCCCTCGCCTTGCCGCGGCACAACAGAACAGCCGCGACTCCTGCGAGCGCCGGCCTCCACTTCACAGTCACGGTGCTCTGATCCACCGCGTCGAGCTCCCTCGCTGCCACCAGACAGACTGCGACGTCCTCGACGCTGGAGCCGCCGGAGCAAGGACGCCGCCCGATCTGCTACCTCCGTACCACGAGGCACCGTAGCAGCCGAGCCCTTCTCCAGTCGATGGTGAGCCTCCCAAGACAAATCTTCCGCCCTTCCTTGCTCTGCAGTGGAATTCGCCATGGGTCCAGACTTCGTGCTTTGGTCTATCGCTTGTGCAGAGAAGCTACGCCACGCCGGAGCCCAGCCCGCATCTGCGTTCACGTCGTCGGCCTCGCTGTCCCCATCCTTGAGCCCGGACGCCTGCAGCGTTTGCGACCCGCAATGATCACCAGCACCTCGACGCACCAGCTGCTCCACCGGGCATCGACGCCGTCGTGTTCCACTTCGTCCATAAGCCGCGGCCAGTTACCGCGAGCACGGCCTGCATGACCTCATCTCCACCGCGAGCGCGGACACGACGCCGACGGGAGCTGCCTCGCTACCACGACGCCGTTGAGCCGAAGCTCTGGACCGCACCTTCGTCGAACCACAGCAAGCCGACCTCGACGCCCTCAATCGCGAGCTCCATCGCCAATCCACGGCCTCGCCACCACAGGATCTACTACGCCTGCACATCCACACGATGAGCAGCGCCGAGCCTCTCTGCCAACCTGGACCTCTGCTAATCCTTGGCCATGGCGTCTCACACCGGAGACGTGTAGGCCGTGGCCATGCCCTGCCACTTGGTACCCGCACACGCGCACATGTACACCGACCTGCTCTACATGGATTCGTCGTTTGGAACCGCCGTTTAAAGGAGCACACCGTGCGCACGTGGGACTTGGAAGAAGACCACCGGAGGCAATCCTCGTCAAGACCATGCCATCACCGGCATTTCTCGGAGCGCCGCCATGGCGAGCCCGCTGTCACACCCTGATTTCGAAGAAATAAAACCAAGGCAAAAACTCATGTGCACCTGGATCAAATACACACATGAACGACAAAATACATGGTCCAATAAACACAGTGTTTGAATAAAACATAGTATAACGATTACATCGTACCATTATTATATAACTGTCATCAGAGTAAAGCGGAACATAAATAACATCGTCCAAAGCGGGAAGCAACTAAAAGACGTAGTCGTAGCGACTCCATCTTGCCACAGGAAGGTCGATGGCACCATCACGACGCCTAGTACCCCGAATAGTTCTGAGGGAAGTCACCATCCGAGTCATCACTTGAGCATCCTTTTGTTGGTGAATGAGCAAGGGTGAGTTCCATATAGAAACTCAGCAAGTACAGGCGGAAAGTAATGACATGCAAGGCTAAAACAAGGTATAGCTCAAAGGTAAACTGCAGTAGCATTTTAAAGTAAACAATTAAAATTTAACAAGTTACAACATATTCTCTAATCATCTTGATTGAAGCACCCAACCCATTATTATGGTTCAAGTAGCATTAAAGTGTTGTCGGCGTTCGAAACCCGGGGGCGTCCTAAGCCAACGAGTAATCGTGTGCGTGTGTAACCCGTCCGGATGGGTGATGCAAGAAGAACACAGCGATTTATCCTGGTTCGGGCAAAGAAGGCCCTACGTCCAGCGGGGGGAGAAGATTTGTATTATCTTGCACCTAAGTGCTTGTACAGGGGCGAATACAAGCAAAAAAGAGAGAATTCGAGGGGGGTCGAATACAGAGCGAAGGAGTTATTCGGAGTCTAGGAGTCTGCCTAGGCGTATGTTTGGTTGTCGTGGGATCGTTCTCCTCTGAGTTTGTTCTGTTCTGAGTTGTCCCTATTGGGTCTCCTGGCGTCCCCTTTTATAGGCCAAGGGGAGGCACAGGGGTACAGACGTCCTGGCTCGATGACGTGGTGGTGACGTCGCGGGTCGTGGTGGTCAACTCGAGGCCTCTGCAGAGACGTGCGCTGAGCATGGCTCGTTCTGTAGCGGCGTGGCTCGGAGTTGACAGCCGTCCTTCGGAGTCATGGTTGCTGACCGGCGAAAGACGTGATCCCCTGTAGAGGACGTGCGAGTTCCTGTTGGGGTCGTATCGGGAGTTGTTGGCGCAGCTTTCGAAGTTGATGAAGGTTGACCGGAGGGCGTCGATGCGTACTCGAGGCCCCGTCGAGGGGTAGCCTCGAGTGTAGTGGTTGAGCGGATGAGATCGAATCGAGGGAATCCGACGTCGGTCGTTTGTCGTGTAGCGTGTCGAAGGGGGCCTCGAGCTGTCTAACAGCGCTGGGCATGGCGTAACAGTGCCGTGCAGACCGATGCACGTCCTCAGTATGGGCAGTAAAGCGGGATTCGACCGTCGTACGGACCACTGTGCGAACATTGTGGCCATACGATTTGACGAGTTTAGGTAGTTTTTGTATTAAATGCGCTATCGGACGCAAAGGGAGTTGGTCGATCGAGGGGGGGCTCGATCCTCGAAGTATCGAGACGCCCGTCCCGTCGGGGGCCTCGACACTTAACGCGGGACCCTCCCGTCTCGAGCGATCATCAGCCGGTGACGTCAGCGTCTTGTCGAGGGTCAGATGGTGACGCCAGTGATTCTGTCGAGGGTTGCCCATTCGCACGAACGAAGTTCCGTCCTCGAGGATAGGCTCGTTCGGCGGGCGGAGTTCCGTCCTCGAGGGGTCGTATCGTTCGCTGGACGAAGTTACGTCTTTGAGGGCCGGCTCGTTCGCTGGACGAAGTTCCGTCCTCGAGGGGGTAGCTCGTTTGCTGGGCGAAGTTACGTCCTCGAGGGCCGGCTCGTTCGCTGGACGAAGTTCCGTCCTCGAGGGGTAGCTCGAATCGTACCCTCGCGCATATAGTACTAGTCCGTTCGGTAGCCTCTCGAGCGGGCTTCGGCTTTGTACGCTCGCGCGGGAGGTCACAGGAGGGGTCGAGTGCCATTTTTGCGGGGTTTAATTCGGTAAACCCGAGGCTTTGGGGTACCCATTTCCTTGGTAACGACAAGTGTCATTTAACATCATAGATATAAACATATATCATTAAGCATCATTAAACATGAGATAGCCATCTCAAGGGAACACAGGATAGCCATCTCGACAAAACCTGAGGTAGCAACCACAACAACATCACCACGATTTAATAGCTTAAACCATTTGGCTAAGTCATGTGAGGATCTGGGCCGCTTGTAACTGTGAGCATGGATGATATACCAATTTTGTCTCTGCGCAGAGGTGTACACTTTCACTCCAGATTGTGATTACTCTTTACACTCGAGGGGATCAACCTCTTAGCCCATTACCGAGATAGGCCGGCAGAGGTCACAATGAGGTTCTTCATAAGGTCATAGGTAGTGACAACTCACTAGCAATGAGTGCAAGCGTATGGGCGACTTCACCGTGAGGCCGCCCCCTACACGGATCCCTAGCCCCTCCCATACTAAATACTTAAAAACACCCCAACAACCATAGCTATAGCAACCCGTCGGTAAGTTGTCCAACCTGCCCATGATTGTCCTACTAATAGACCAAGCCAGTGCCCAGTAGCCTGGAGATGTACGGAAGTCCCAGGTTGCTGCTCCACGAACAGGACCACAAGGGGGAGGAGTTACAAATGCCCCCATCGCTACGAGTCCCACTGACATCCGTTCTCCCTTCAATCACCGCCAACCAACAATGTCGAACAACATCAACATCTTCAGAGGCCGAAGCCAAGAGCCCATGGCTCCAACAGGTTAAGAAGCAAGTTTTATCTTCATTAAAAAGGTGAAAGGTGAGATAGAGCACTAGCAACCTAATAACCTATTAGAGCACTAGCAACCTAATAACCTATCAACTACAACCCCCATAGATGATATATGGATAGAGTAGCTAGTCATTCCTATGGCTTGCCGATTTAAGACACATGCAATGTATTAGCAAAAGTGAGTAGACGCAACATGTTCAAAAGCATGCCCGCACTTGCTTGGGTTGAGGTCCTGCTGCTCGTATCCTTCGGATCCTACTGCTCCTCCTTCACCCACGTCTCGTGTTCTATACGCCACAATCATCATGCACAAGCAATACATGCAAGTAAAATCATTTCGATCAGAACAGTACACCATATCAACGTAACAGAGGCAAACAATGACATAAAACTGTCCTACGTTGAGACAATTCCAACAATTATAAGATCACTAAAAATAGAGCTAAAACGTGAGAGTTATGGCCTAACCAAGACTAGGGTCTAATCTGCAGAAAATAGGACTAGAATATAAACATATATGAACTGCGAAGGACTATAACGCAAATAAAGTAAACTACAGGGGCCTTCCTACAAAAGTGCCAACAGCGGCGGCGTTGACCGCGCTGACGGCCACGCGGTGGCGCTGCACTGGCAGGGTCCGTAGTCCGGCCATGGACCACGGTCATGGACCGCATCCACTGGTCCATCGTGGACCGGACGGCAGACGGGGTTGACCCCGATGACCAAGGCCATGGTCATTGGCGGCGACCTCGCGACGGCGGGGCTACGGGGCACGCGGGGCCAATGTGAGGCCACAGGCGTGTTGCGCGTGCGCTTACGCACTCGATGAGTGGCACGGCCGCGGCGGGACACCGCGACGGCAGCGAGCGGCGACAGCGGCGCTCCTACGGCGGCGCATAGCGGCGCATAGAAAGGACATGTGCGGCCACAGAGGGCAACACCGTGATCCTCATGGTCACGCGAAACTCGAGCGCGGGCTCACCTCGGCGATCATCGATTGTGAGAGAGAAGATGACGGCGGCGGCGCGAGCTTGGCGAGAAGCGGCTAGGATTTCGCGAGTCGGTGAAACCAGGTGGCGGCGGGCTAGGGTTGAGAAGGGGCGAGCACGGGACTGTACGAGACGCTTTATAGAGCGGGCGGCAAACCTCGGGTCGCGTGCGGTGCAAGACGCTGCGCGAACTCGAGTCCGGCTCGGTGCCCGTCTCCGTGGGGGAGACAACACTGTAGCGTGGGCCCCACTCGGGTGGGCCCCACCGGTCAGCGACACGGGGTGAAGACGCTGTGGTGCGGCTGATGTCAGCAAGGCTGACGCAGGCGTGACGCAGTGCTAACGCAGGCGAGCGGCGCTGACACTTGCTGGGCTAGCTGGGCCGGCCCAAGGCGCACGCGCAGGTAAGCTATGTGGGCCATCGCTGCTGGGCTACGGGCTTGCGGCCTGGCTAAGCCAGCTGGGCTGCTGCTGGTGGCCTGCTGCGGCCGGGCGGCTTGCTGGCTGGCCTGGCCACTGGTGGCCGAGCTTGGCCACTGCTAGCCGACTGCTACTGCTGCTGCCTGGGCCATGGCTAGCCATGGCTGGCTAGGGCTGACCATACTTGGCTAGTAGGGGCTGGGGTGGCCAGGGTCCACTAAGGACTGGCCTAGGCTAGGTAAGTTAGTCTAGAAGTCAGAGAGGACAAGTTAGAGCATGTTAGGAACTAGAAAGTAAAGCAAAGATTAAACAACAAGCTCAAACAAGTCAACCAAAAACTGTGCAGCAGCATGAATGCAACAATGCATGTTTTCTTACGTGCTACATATTTTAAAGTTATTCATAAAACATTTATAATTGGCCTACGAATGTAAAGCATCTATTCAAAAGTAAAATCAAAATCATTTAATATTTTAAAGTTCAAAATCAGGGTGTTATAACCACCCTGCTTGACTCCGACTGCTTCAAGGGACAGGAACGCGTCGACAGGCTTCAACATGATGTGCTACACTATTGATGGTCATTAAATCCCATTTATTATCATCAACTATTGAATGAAATAACATGAAATGGATCATACATGATAGTAATAAGGTTTGAAACTAACAAGTTCCACGAGTTTTGTTGTCATCACATGTGTTACAGGAATCTCATTTTTTCATCAAAGAAAAATATCTCAAATGATGAATTGGAGTACACCATAACAATGGTCTCATTGCGCTGATTGAAATGGATATATTATTTGCTATTTTTAGAACAAGGAATAAAAAGATATAAAATTTGTAAATTAAAAAGGAGTGCTGACGTCACCACCCCTGACGTCACACCGACTAGCGCTGACAGCCGGCCAGGCGGGCCCCAGCTATCGCCCAACAGCTACAGCAGCTGCCTACCCACGCGGGAGTAGCTGACTGGGGGTGCCAACCCCGCACCAACTGGCGGAGCAACGCTCACGCACGCGCGCGAAGCGAGAAGCGGAGCGGGCCGCATTCGGCCGGCCTAGGCGGGGCACGTGGCTCTTGTCTGTTGGCTCAAAAAGGCGGTGGCATGGTTCCAGCGGCCTAGGCATGGATAACCGATCGAACTGGCCGGTCCAGCTGGCCGGGAGCGGCTATTTTCCCCAGAAACACACAGCAGTACCCAGCCACCGGTTTTGGTCCTGTTCACCCACCTAGGATCCAGTTCTTCTTCGGTTTTCTATGCCAAAACATGGAGGACTTCATCACTGACCTACAGAGGTCGGTTGCATGCAAGAGGATCATCCTAGCCACCGGTCCTAAGTCAGTTTTGATCCAAGGGAGGCCATTCGACATCACATGGATCGCTGACATGGCAATTTCTTCACCCCTACTCCAACTAGCACTATAAATACACCCCCTCCACCTCATTTGTAACACACACCTACATACATTACACTCCTATTCATTAGTAATAGTGTCCCTCTGGAGGTTTCTCTCCTCCAGTTGTAGAGAGCCGAGTTTGGGAGAAGAGCCAGGCCTGTCGGAGTCTCCCCTGCTTCCACCTCTCTAGTTCTTGTAAGTTCAGCTCAGGTTCTGATATTTAATTGAGAATTTAGTTATTTATTAAAGTATTTATGGGTTCCTTGCTTACTACTTAGTATTTACTATTCAGTATTTATTTACTTCATAGTATATACTTGTGTGAGTGCCTTGCTTTTCCGGAAAGTAAGGTAGTAATTAATAGTGTAGACATGGGGTCTAGGCTAGTAATTACCCTGGTTTGCATTCAGTCCAACGGATCGCACTGGTAACCGGCAGGTGGTGACAGCTCTGTCCGGCCAACGTATTCCACCACGTTAGTTCTGTTCTGTAGGACTTAGGGGTGGACTCGCCTACTTTGTGAGTTGGCTGGTCCTAGGTGCCCGAAGTAGATCACTTTAGTAATAACTATCCTGCTCAATTATCTAGAAAGCCCTAGCTGTATCGACCAAGTGCCTATCTATTCATCACCCCTTGTTCCATTAGAACACTTCGCTTTTCCCGTGGAAATTATGATACCTTGGAATGCTCCCAGGTGAAAGCTACATTTGTATCCGTGTGCTTGCGGATTATATCTGTTAGGCTAGGATTTGCCAACATGCACCCAGCCCACGTAAAGATGGAGCTAAAGCACCATGAATCGACTCCTCCGTCGCTTCGCCGAACCACCTGAGCTCCGTGCGAATTGGTGGCCGTCAACGAGTCATACCGGACCCCTGCCTTGCCAATTGACCGATGGAGGCCTCAAATGGGCTTTGTGTGCCCCTTTGGGCTGTTGCTGTCATGCGCCGTCGAGCTACCGTTCACCAAGGACCATGTCGCCAGGAGCCAAGCTACCACCTTGAAGACCATCATCAATTTTTCCATGCCGCCTCAAAGCTATTGTGCAAGAAGATGGATAGTGGACCCCAAGCGAGCTGGTGCACCGTGGACCGTGAGCCGTGAGCTGAGCCCGTATTGGATCCAGATGATGACGTGGTGACACAAGAGCATGCCATGTGGCAGGCCAAGCCCGGCCCACATCCGGCCCATGTCCAGCCCACTAATGGCCCATTTGGACTTTGACCATTGATCGAATCAATGCTGATGTCAGCGTGATGTCATCCGTGACGTCAGCTTGGCCCTACTAGTCCACGATGACATCAGCTGATGACGTCAGCATGGTCCCACTTGTCTGTGATGATGTCAGCATGACATCATCATCCGTGTCAGCCTCCACGTCGTTTCGGTTGGACCCACGAGTGACACGTGGCCCAATCACGTGCTGCCACATGTCAGCCCCTGGATACTCAGCCTTTTATCTTTTTTAGAATATATGTAAATCTTTAGAAATTCATAACGAATTCATAAGAACTCAGAAAATATGAAACAAGCGTCCAAATTTTCTATAAATCGAGCTCTACGTCTTGAGCTAATGTTTAAGTGCATTTGGATCTTTTTCATATTTATTTGTTCTTTTGTGCCGTTCTATAGGAGTCGCTAACGTGACTATTACATCTCGATTTTAGAGTCAAACAAGAAGCGATCCGAGGGAGAAGGCTACAAACACCAAGGAGGAGGTTTCGCTGAATGACTACACTGACAGATGTTGACTCGTACCACTACTACCTCGACAGCGCAGGTGTCATGGCAGCACCTTCTCTTAGAAATCCTAGTAGACATGGCTAATATCTAGAATTGCTAGTGCTTTACTTTTTTGACATGCTTACACCTGAGATAGGTTGTGTTGGTAAAGAGCGACATTGAGGCACTCCCTCTTCACCGAATAGACACACTCGAAAATAGGGAATCAAATTTATTGCAAGGTGATGTGACAATACATGGTCCGCACTCACAATCCTGCTAGAGGAGGCTATTTATAGTGATCCATGGACCTTTCATTCTTGAATTACCCTCCTACCTACCCATGATGCCAATCATATTCATTGATGCTGAGGTTAAATCCGTCTTGTGTCCTGGGGATGCCTTCGGCCGCCAAACCACCGACAGCCTGAGGCCCACTCGGTAGGAGCTTGTCGGCTCCCGTCATCCCTTTTTGTCGCCATCTGCATGACAAATCAAGAAACTATTGATATAACTCCGCAGGACACCGAAACTTTATATTGGTTAGATGACCAACGCGAAGCATCCCTAGTCCCGCGTAACCGATATGATAACCTAAAACCGATATCACCTATCGGTGAGTTAACCGACGCTTCGTTTATCCCATCACATGTTGCCGACATCATCACCCACCTACCGATACTGGCTTATCGAAGCCAGGAAAGGAACGAGTACTCGCCCGTTGGGCGCAGATTGTAGCCGACTAAATGCTACACCCTGCCACCGATATGCAATATTGGTAGACCGAGCTCTGTTTACTGTGTTCTGGGATGGTGATCGACTGGTGGGGGTGGCCAAGATTTCCCTTGCCCCCAACATAACCCCTCGTCATTAACGCTATCGGTGATAGCGATGATCCTGAAAGACCGGACCATCTGTCAAATGCCGTCCTCGAAGAACTAAATCGATTTTTTTGGCAGCGGTTGCGACCGTTATCTTGGTAACCATGCGTCTGACGGTTCCGCTCCCTCCATCGGGGCGCGTGCAAACACTAGTCCCACAACCTATCCCGCCACTGGGTATAAAAGGGTCAGCACCCCCTCCTGGCTTCCCCCTCGCTCATTTGTAGTCTACAGGGCCAGAAGGTGTTGGGTGAGTGGCGCAAGAGATTCGATTATCATAGATTTCGGTAAGTAAAACTTTGGGTCCGGTACTTTTATTTGTGGTTTCGGGTAGATGTGTCTGTTGTTTTCCTTATTCTTTTCCCTTTTTCTAATTTTAGTTTCGCCAAGTCAATTTACATTCATGTGCGTATTTAAGATGTCTAGGGGTTCGTCCACCGAGAGTGACTCATCCAGCGGAAGCAGTTCTAGCAGTACCGATAGTGTGGATACCTCTACCGGGACCGATAGTACGTCTACCGGCACCAATCGAGGTCCAACCTAGGTGTCGGTGTTCTGACCCTCGAGGGGTTAACACCAACGAGTAATATTGTATTCGCGTGCTCCCTAATCCGGTGGGTGATGCAAGAAGGACACAATAATTTATCCTGGTTCGGGCAAAGAAGGCCCTACGTCCAGCGGGGGGGGATGATTCGTGTCATCTTGCACCGAAGTGCTAGTATAGGGGAAAATACAAGCTGGTGTGAGGAGTGAAAGGTGGAGTTGGGGCGTTCGGACGCCTTGCTCTCGACCTTGCACAGGCTCATGGTGTCGCTCTGTGATCTAGGGCCTGAAGGTTTCTATGCTCTAGATCCTCTCGATTTGAGTCCGGTCCCTCTCTCTAACGCCCTGGCACCTCCTTTTATAGACGAAGGAGGGGCACAGGTGTACATGTATTTCGAGTTCGCATGACGCTGATGACGTACGACGTTGAGGCCGATCATGTCGGTGCTGCTGTAGTGATGTACGTCGGTATGGGAGGCCCTGCAGCCGTCGCATCGGGAGTTGTTGAAGTTCAGCTCGAGGGTTCGCTCGGTGAAGTCGAGGGGCGACGGTCGAGGGTCCTGACCGGAGCCGAGGGGGTCGTGCCGAGGAGGTCGAGCTTCGCTGGATAAGATCGAATCCCAGAAAACACGGAAAACATGTTAGTTTATACGTCTCGAGGCGGTGCGGGTCGTGGCACAGCGCTCGGTATGGCGCAACAGCGTAATATGACTTGCGGGATTCCGGGGCATGGGCGGTAAAAGTAGATTTGACCGCCACGCCTGTAACTGTTACCGTAACTATGGCCATGCGGTTAGGCGGGGGTAGATAGATCGCATTAAATGCGCTCGGATCCATACGGGGGAGTTGGTGGCCGAGGGGTGCACTGTCCTCGAGGGCCGCCCATTCGCCCAGGTGAAGTTCCGTCCACGAGGGGAGGCTCGTTCGCTGGGCGAAGTTACGTCCTCGAGGGCAGGCTCGTTCGGAGGATGAAGTTCCGTCCTCGAGGGGTCGCTCGAATCGTACCCTTGCGTATACAGTACTTGTCCGTTCGGTATCCTCTCGGGTGAACAGTACTGGTTCGTTCAGTAGCCTCTTGAGCAGGCTTTGGTTTTGGGCCATCGTTGTACGTTCGCGGGCCAGTCCGATACGTCTCAGCCTATGGGCCTTCGTACGTTAGCGCGGAAGATTATTGGAGGGGTCAAGATGCTGATTTTGCGGGGCTTTAGTTTGTTAAGCAAGGGGTCTGGGATACCCGTTTCCAGGGTATCGACACTAGGTACCTGCTATCAAAATGGACATTGACGCTACATGCGCTGAAAGTTTGCTGGTCCTTCTGGAACCCAACCTGCTCTTAATGAAGAAGCTGATATTTTGGATGGCAATGATGCCGAAAGTGTCAATGAAGCCCTCGATGTGGTTATTGATGTGGGCATCCGGTTTGCTGAGAACCCGGATGATGAAGTTGATGATGCCAACTCCGGACAGCAATGCCCGCGAGGGCCAGCTTGCAGGGGCATATGCTATTTGCTGAATACACAGATGACCGAGGGGAAGCTGGACCAAATGGTCTATGACAGTTTGATGAGTGCTTCGGTGCACTCTAAATGTCATGTTCCTAGATTTGAGAGCATATTGACACCCTATCCCCATGAAGCTATGGTATTTAGGGACTTCTTTGTTGCTGGATTTCGATTGCAGCTTCATCAGCTAACTCCAAATACTATTTTGAGGCTCAATGTGTTTGCTATGGCCTTGAAGATGATGGGTTGCGAAGTGAATGTCAGTACCTTCATTCGGTATTATGACTTGTATCTTTGGGAGAGGTTTGGAGTGAACGAGGCAACTGGTGAAGGCCTCTGTGTGGAGACGTGTTCATATACTTTCATTCCGTGCCAAGCCCGGAATACTCCTTCCATTGTTCCCGTGTACAAGAACATGTGGATGGACTAGTGACAAGAATGGTTTTATCTCGGTGTATGCAGTGAAGCAGAGTTGGAACGAGCTATTATCAAGGACCTACCGAGGACAAACATCTATGTTTCGCTGATGACCCGCATGGAAGGGCAGAAACCGATACCACATGATCTGGAGGGCCCAAAAGAGATCACTGCTGATGATGCATTTAAAATGACCTGCATCCGGCAAACTAGCCGTGGCTTGATTGAGGAAATGGTTGCTCTGGATCAGTGGCCATTGTGCCGCTGGGTCTGATTCGGTGGAATCTTGGACCATGCTAAATATCGAGGACCTACTCTCCTGCATGCGAGGCCCGCTTGTTATGATAGTGATGAGGCTTATGTTGCTGAGATTGAGAAACTGGCCAATCGAATTGGCGGTTGCTACATCGGCCGGGAGTATCAGATGCAGGTTCACCGCCTGGGGAACCAAAATCGTATTAACTGTGCCTTTGATGCCATGAACATGTTTTATACAAATCGGCCCGTGCCCATGTCTTGTGTACAGCCACCGAGAAAAAAGAAGCCCACTGGTGCTTATTACAATGATCAAACCCCCAGAAAACCAAGTCGGTCGAAAGCCACCATTGGTCGAGGCAGTGCTCGTGGACCTCAAAGTACCCAGCTAGCTGAAAGGAAGAGGTGGAATGCCATTGGCCGAGGTGTTCATAAGGAGAGTGCTGATGTTGTTGTTGGTTGAGATTTGGCGAAAAGGGAATGGGTCAGATCGATAAAATGCAGTAAGGCTGCTATAGCCATGGAGGAATGCTCTTACAGCACCAAGCTAGGCGATTTGGTAGTTTTTTATTGGCTTACTTTAACACCATGCTGGTTGTTCTCTTTACATAGTTAAAATTGCCTAATTGATTCGGTTGATTCAAATTGTTTTGTTATTTCAGGAGTTTTCGAGTTCCGGCTCAAGTGCAATGGCGAAGAGGCCAATGAATCCGCGCATGATCCCCATTGGCAGTGACGCTATGTCAAGCGGTGGGATTGTTTTGAAGCCAGCCCGGAAGCGCGCTACTACCGATAGTGCTCTCGCCGTTTTGGAGAAAAAGCACAAGGCCGTGCCCCGCGAGCTCAGTACCAGCGCTTCCAGTGCCACTGCATGTGCTGGTAGCGCTGGGGCTCTTGATGACGAGGACAAGGCGCCTGTTAGTAAGTTTAAACTCCCAGGTGATTCCATTCGGTTGACTGCCGAAATGGAGAATTGCACCCTGTTTGGCTTTGTAAAACTACCTTTCGACAGTTTACCCGAAGATTACGGGCGCATGCGTGTGTATTCGAGTGACTCCTCTTCTGAAGAGATGAGCCCCAGGTGGGAACGATGTTATCAATTAGCTAGGGCGTTGGGTGTTAATTCGAATGCTCTATTGGTGTCATATGTAGACTTTCAATGAGTTGGAGTGGTCCCTTCATTGGAGGCTATTCGCTTCATAGAAGAATACGGCCGTGCTTTTGCTGCGCCCGAGGTGGAATGGGATCTTGCGAAGCAGCCGGAAAATGAGCTATTGCTTGCCATGGAGAATCATGCCATCTCGGTTAGTTTTTGTTGCCGTTATTATTTTTAGATTTCGGTTGTGCTGGTTTACATATGCGATTGATTTCTCTTGTATCGATTTACGCTTTGCTTTTAGAGTGCTCTGCTCTGTCGGGCATTGATGCTACAAGGCCATCCTCTTGCAACGGGCCGAGGCTAATGAGGCACAGGTGGAGGAACATAAAAAGTAAGTTGTAGCGCTAACGACGAAGGCAGGCACCGAGATGGTTGCCCAGGAGCTAGCGGAGGAAAATTTCAGCAAGGCCGAGCAGGAGCTGAAAGAGCACCACAAAGCCGAAAGGCATTTGATGAAGCATGCGGGCAGTGCGACGCAAGGTTGCATCGATGCCTATCTTTGGCTTCTCGATGCTATCGGTGGTGATGTCACCCCATCGGCTCCCGATACCATGTTCCTCCAAGACCGCCTAAAGTGGCTGGCAACCAAATAAAATGCTCTAGGTGTACTTCTCGATCTTGGCCGAGAGTGCATCGGTATTGAGTCAGTTCGGGCCCTTGTTACGGCTTTGTGGGAAGCTGGTTTTGAACATGTGGAGACGGTGCGCACAGCGGAGGAAGCTCAATCATACTGGCACATCGATCCGCCAAGTAGCGCTCTAGCCATTGACTTTTTCGATGCCTTTTGGAAATCTAGTGGTCGTGACCTTGCCACATACCGGGCCGCTATGTCTCGTGCTAGCGTAAACATTTTTCGTGGTTATTTTACTCAAAAATTTTGGAGATAGTCATGGCTTGATAGTTTTTTATGCAGAACAAGGCCGAAAGGGATGCTATTCGGGCTCAGATCATATGTATATCGATGCTCGTGATGCGAAGGAGGGAACCCCTCAAGCTGATAATCCTCCCCCGGGTCAGACTGGTGCCACCTCCGGAAGCGTTCCTCCTGAAGCCCCTGCCTCAACTTCTGCTCCTGCTACTGATGCAACTAATGATGCTACCACGAATAGGATAGTGTGATTGTCATGTGATGTGCTTGTGTTGAACTTCTACTTGGTGTTATGTTGGCACTTGTCCCATTTGGTTTGTGTGTACGATGTAAGACACATTTGTGCTGAAAACTTTTAATTGCGCAGGTTCCCCAGGAGGAGCCTTTTGGAGAGGTTTTTGAGCATTATCCCTTGATGATTAGATGTGGAAATTTGTTTGTGAAAGGTAACACTTGGTATCATTATCGAAACCACCATCCGAGCAATCCTTTGGGGCTATTTATTCGGCACCAATATCGACGCACCATGCAGAAGCTGCCTAATAACCGGGCCTATTATGTGCCTTGGGCGTTTGTGACCGAGGAGATGTTAGATTTGGAACGGGAGGCGGTAGAGGTTAAGACTGAATACAAAGTGGTGGATGATGTTATTTATGCGCATTGGGGACCTTGCCATGATGAATATAAATGATATGGTCAACTTTATTCATTGCTGTTTTTGATTGGGCCCCAACCGACGGTATTCGGTAGCAACGTTATCTGGTTTGGTATCTACTTTTTGGTTGTTTTTTAATTAAAAACGCCATCCTCCCCCTATATCGGAGCTGATAACACCATAGTGTGCCTGTGGTAATTTGACTCCGTTGATTACAATATGGCTGGCTGGCTTAGCTATTTATTAGGCTAGCCTATAGCTTGAATACACCGATATTGGCATTCTAATCTCTGATTTTACAAAGATCCTTGTTGAGTCGGTTGTGGGGCTGTCGTGTATCGCTTGCATATGCATTTGCCTATGCCTTGTGAATATACCACGCTCCGGCTGATGAGATGGCTGTGACCCTTGGGTTATTTATTATTGCAGAACCAAGTATTCTCATAGCATATGATGCACTCGTCACACAGGTCGATCGTGAGACCGATGCGCCCGATGCATTAGCAGTACCGATATCGTTGGCCTCTATCCTTGCCAATCACCATTTGCAGGCTTGCCTTGTGCTGTTGGTGATTGCCAGGTGTGGCCAGGACGCTTGCATCAATGGCTTTGTGACATAGGTATTGGCTCCTGCTGTGCACTGATGCCTTCCTGTTGTCCCCCGGTCGAATACTCAACTTTGAGTTCTTGAGGGACTTGTTGGTGATGGTTTGGAAGTGGAGCGGTAATTGGGCCACTTGGCTTCCACATTCCTGATGCTTCCAAAGCCCATTCTAGGAGCTAGCACATGAACCTCATTTTGTGACTGTGTTTGGTTTTTGTGGTTGGATTGGGGGAAGCCTCTCCTTTTATAGTGTGCCCTTGGCACTCTCGTGACGGTGTTGCGTGAGAGAATTGACACAGGTTATTAAAAGGGGGTTGTACTGTGTGTACTATAGTTGGTGGGCAACTGGGTTGCCTTGATGGGCGACTGTCTTGTTTGCCACTATTAATGCGGATGAATGCAAATGCATGATTGTATGTGTAAGGCCTTTAATTATGTGGGTTTGTTTTCCCGTTTTGGCCTTTTAGCCTAATGCTAGAGTTGGTAACTTGACCCTCCACTAATTGCAGCCTGTGGGCTGTGGAGTTGCTTGCAACTCTGGATATTATACTAAAAATCCATGGCATGCAGTGCACCGTATGTTTTCGGTTGTCGCTGATTCATCAATATTTTTGGGGGTAGCATAAAATAAAGTTCTTAGGGGTACAAATGGCTGCCTCATTAAAAAACCTCACACCCAAAGTGATGGGTTCCCCTATGAGGAAAAGAGTGCAATCCACCAAATGTTCAAAGTTTAAAATGATAGTAGCTAACTATAGTTATTACAGACCCCTTATAGGCCGAATTTGATCATGGGTAGAAGCGTCAAAGGTTATCGGCATTCCATGTTCATGCCAATTCAACTCCTTGATCGTTTATGAGCGTGTAGACACCAGGTTGGATCATCTTGGCGACAACAAATGAGCCATACCACTAAGACTGCAACTTACCTTGTTTGTCTGGGTGCCGAATGAGGACCATGTCCCTAGGGTTGATGTTATTACGTAGTACTTTTTTGTCTCTCCAGCTCTTGGTTTCTTTAATGTATTTGTCAAAATGATTTGTTGCATGTAGCCTTGATAATTTGGCTGTTTCAAGCTCCACTTATCTCTGGACTGGTGTAGTTGCTGCTACTTCGGTTCTGAATGACCCCAGCTTCATCTCTTTTGGAGTAATTGCTTCGTCCCCAAAAAGTAGATAGAATGCTGTGAATCCCATTGTCCTTTTCTCGGATATGTTGTATGCCCATACTGCTGGTATCAGCTCTTTCTCCCATTTAACTTTTGCTTTGGTGTCATCTAATCGCTTTGGTATGATGCCGAATATTTCGCCATTGGCTCTTTTGACTGTGCCATTTGATTCTGGGTGGTTCACGGATGCGAATGATAGCTTGATCCTGAGTTCTTGGTAGAAATTTTTGAACTACAGTGATTTGAATTGCTTGTCATTGTCAACTGTGATGTATGCTGGTACCCCGAACTGACATATGATTCTTTGCCATGCAAAGCTGATCAAGGTGTCGGATGTGATCCTTGCGAGTGCCTTTGCTTCAACCTATTTGGTGAAGCATTCCAGTGCCACTGCTGCACATTTCAAGTTACCGGGCGCTGCTGGCAGAGGGCCTACTATATGAATGCCCCACCGCTGCAGGGGCCAAGTCATATGTATGGACTTGGTCAGGTTTGTAGGTGCATGTTGTTTCTTTGCGAACATCTGACAACCTCAGCAGGTTTGGGTGATTTCTTTCACGTCCTGAACTGCGGTTGGCCAGTAGAATCCTTGCCTCATAGCTCTGTGTGTTATCTCGTGATAGCCCCTATGTGCACCACAGGTTTCGGTGTGTATATCAGCGAGGAGCTGTAGCCCTTCAGCTCTGCTGATGCATTTTAGCATCGGTGCGACAATGCCTTTCTTGTACATGTTTTCTCCCACTATTGTGTACTGCTTTGTTCTGGAACTCATTCGGTGCTGCTCTTTTTATTCTGCTGGTTCATAGTTGTTCGTTAGATAGGCCCATATCAATGCTCTCCAATCATCACTGGCAATTGCATGTACCACTGCTAGCGAATCTTCCTCCTCTTTGATGCCCTTGATTGTGAGTTCCTAGTTCCGGTGGCAGGGGTGCACCAGAAGTGGCTGATTTTGCTAGCTCATCGGCTTCTTTGTTTCTGGTTTGAGGTATGTACTTTAAACTGAACCCCATGAAGTGTTTCTCCATTCATCTAACCGCTGCCAGGTACTTTATGATTTTTGGCTCTTTTGATGTGTAGTCTTTCTCAACATGTCCTACCACCACCTGTGAATTAGACTTGATGATGCATCTGCGTACTCCTAGGGCTCTCAATTTTCTAATACCCAAGTGCACAACTTCATATTCGATGATATTGTTCATGGTTAAGAATTGTAGCCTTGCTGCATATCGCACCTTTGGTCCCGGTGCTGGAGTTAGAACTGCCAAAATTCCAGCCCCTGCGGAGCACCATGCGCCATCGGTATGGACCGTCCACATTGGCTCGTCGAATTGCAAGGTTGTGAGATCTGTGCGCCGTGTCTAGTCGGCTATGAAATCTGCAAGTATCTGTAACTTGACAGCAGAGTGGTGTTCGAAGTCGATGACAAACTCATTGAGTTCAGCTGCCCATTTTCCTATTCATCCAATGGCTTTGGTATTGCGAAATAGGGCCTCCAGTGGCTGAGCCAAAAGTACAATAATTTGATATGCTTGGAAATAATGCTTCAACTTCCTTGATGCCATGACCACTGTGTACGCTATTTTTTTGAGCTCACTGTAGTTGCTTGGCTCGAGATAATGCTTCGAAGATGAAGTAAATCAGGAACTGTTGCATCTTTCCATCCTGCTTCTTTTCTTCCACCAGAACAGCGCTGACTGTCGATGGTGAGGCCGCTAAGTAGAATATGAGCACTGCATTCGGTGATGGATTTGACAAGGTTGTAAGCTTCGTTAGGTAACTCTTGAGTTCATCGAATGCTTGCTGCTACTCCGAGCCCCAACCAGAACTATCATTGTCTTTTAATGTTCTGAAGAAAGGCATGCTTTTTTTTGGCTGGTCTTGATATGAATCTACTCAGCGCGGGGATTCTATCGGTGAGCTTTTGCACTTGCTTCTTTTTTTCTGGTGGCTGCTATTTTGTCCGAGTTTGCCTCAATTCCCCTGGCCGATACCAAGCAACCAAGTAGCTTTCTCTTGCTTATGAAAAATATACATTTCTCTGGGTTTAGCTTCAGTCCGCTTGCTCGAAGGTTGGCGAATGTTTCTTTCAAGTCTTCTGTGTGTCTGCTTCTTATCATTTTTGATGACGATATCATCGACATATGTGACCAGATTATTCTTATTTTTTTGCAACCAAAAGACTTCGTCAGACATTCTTGAAAAAGTTGGGCCTGCGTTCCTGAGCCCCTCGGGCATTCGCTTGTAATAGTAGGTGCCCCTAGGGTGATGAAATTGGTTTTTTCTTCATCTGCTGGGTTTAGCCATATTTGATGGAATCCTAAGAAATAGTCCAACAAGCTCATAAGTTCACAACCTGCAGCTATCCACCAACTTGTCTATTCGGGGCAAGGGTGTGGGTCTTTCAGACAATGCTTGTTGAGGTTTGTGAAGTCGACACACATTCGCCATTTCAAATTCTTTTTCCTCACCATGACCACATTCGCTAGCCATTCGGGATATTGGACTGGCCTGATGACCCCGGCATCCAATAACCTTTGCACCTCTACAGTGGCTGCTTCTGCTCTTTCGGTGGACATCTTTCGCAACTTCTGCTTTCATGGCCTAGCCGCTGGGTTCACATTTAGGCTGCGCTGCGCCAGCTTGTGATCTACCCCATGCAAATCATCCATAAACCAGGCGAATACATCGCTGTTGTCCCGTAGGAATTGTAACAATTCCAATGTTTCATCATTACTTAAGCTGGTCCCGATATGGATGCGTCTGTTAGGTCTATTCGGGTTCAGCAATGCTGTTGTGGTGTCTTCACCTGGTTCAGCCTTTGGTTCTTTGGTTTTCTCAATGTTTTGGTTAGAATCACAACCTTCTCCTTTCTTCTCCTTTACCTCATGCACCATGTTGTATCCCCGGATCGGCTTGCCATCGATTTTGTGAGCCGCAATTTGGTCTCCATGAACGGTGATTATCCCGAAAGGGGAAGGCATCTTCATGCAAAGGTAACTCTGTTTGATGATGATGTCAAACTTGTTTATGATTCCTCTACCAAAAATGGCTGTATATGGATACTCTATATCCACTATATCGAATGTCATCTTCTCGGCCTGTACTTTTTCATTTTTGAAGAACGCCACAGTCAGTGTTTTCTTATCGATTGCATCTATGTGGTTTCCCCCAAAACCGAATAACGCATTGCCTGCCGGTTGCAAATTTCATCTGCTAAGTTTCATGCTTTCAAATGCCTTGGTTAATAGAATGTCAGCTGAACTGCCATTGTCAACCAGTATGTTGTGCAGTGTATAACCACCAACGAACGCGGTGGCCAAAAAAGCATCATAATGCGGATAGTCTTTGACCTGGTAATCTTGTTCTGTGAAAGTGATGGAGTCTAATTTTTAGGCTGGTCTGTGTATCGGCATATGCGGTGTAACTGACAATACTCTTCTCTCATAGTCTCGGTGGGCTTTCTTGTTCTCGTGCTGTAAGTTAGACCCTCCGATGATAGCATAGATGTGACCATTGGTGGGCATGACTGTGTTGACTATTTGCAGTTCTTGGCAATTTTTTTGTTTCGGTCCTGTTTGCTGGGCTTGTGCATTGTGCTTAGTTGGTACCAATGTTGATGTGGCAACCAAATGTAGCTGCGATTGTTGTTGGTTCGGTTGCTGATACTGAAGACAAGGATGAGTCTTTTCCCAGGCGATGGGAGGTTGATAATAGGCGTATGGATTTACCATGTGAGAAGACTGAGGCAATGCGGGTGGTCTGTATGCCTGTGCTTGTAGTGTACTGTTGTCTCTGGTGGAGTTGTGGAATACCTGCTTCTGTGAGCCGAAAGGGCCTTCGGCTTCATCTTTTTCCCGCTGCTCTTTCGCTAGCTATGCCTATTTGCATTCTCAGGAGAAATGGCCCTTATCTTTGCCACAAACAAAGTAGTAAGTGTTGGGAATATGCCCTAGAGGTAATCATAGAGATGATGATATTCTAGTTGTATCTATGACATGCACTAAGTGTTCATTGAATATCCATTATAGATAACTTGTGTTGATTGGCAATTATGTGAATTGTTTGTGGAACTCAATTACTTGAATGGTTATTCTAAAGTTGTCCCTGGTCAGCATTCTTGTGAGAACACACTTGAATATTAGACCAGCACATGCATTAGTTGATGGCTATGTTTCACAAGTCATGGACATGGAGATGTCAAACTAATAATGTGGGCACATGTGAGACATGTAGGCTGGACTGACCCAACATGAGAAAGTCTCTATTCACGTCATATACGTTATGTCCTTAGACCTGAGATTGTGGTATGTACTCAAGATGTGAAATGGTCTATTTAGGGACTATCAAACACTGCTCCGTAACTAGGTAGTTATAAAGGTGGTCTTCGGGTGGTCAGGAAGCATGCTATGAGACATAGACAATCAAGATGGAATTTGCCCCTCTCTATGCGAGAGAGATATCACTGGATCACTCAAGTGATTGGATCAACAAATGCATGGCCGTGCTTGGGTTAAGTGTTAACCCATGAGTTGAACCATATATCGAGTGGCAAAGGGAATAACTTGTATGTGGTCGTAGTGGTTCGTCTGATATGATCTTTGTGTGCATATAGGAGTTGTCATGCCTTGCTATAGGCCGCTGTCAACTATTGGGTGAATAGGGGTACTCGACCCATGTCAATGTGTGTGTGAACCCATAGGGTCGCACGCTTAAGGGGCTGGAAGCCTAATTCGGGTTGGACCCGAATTAGACAAGGCTTTGGGTTCCTAATCGGCCTCCAACTCATGAGCTCATTGGAGATGCCTATATAAGCAAGGGGTAGGGCATGCGGTCATGGTGACGCCTTTGACAGCCGCCACCGTCCTCCCCACGCTCGCGCCTTTTGCTCCTCATAGACCTAGCAGTCCAAAGACGCATTACTTCTTCCCTGTACGTGTGGGATACCTTGGAGGTGCTGCATCTGGAGCACTGGGACGAACCGCAAGGGGATTGACATGATGGACGACCACGCAATTGCACTGCCTGCTGCGACACGTACGACTACATTGAGTCATCTTCCGCTGCATCCGCGCGTCTAGTGGTAATCCTGTGACCTGTAACTAGCAGTAGATCCTAGTTTATGAGGCAGAAAAGTTTGGTTTTCTGGCTAGCGTAGCACCCTCATAACCCTTCAGTGGTATCAGAGCCGTAGCTGTTTGTTATAGGTTCAGTTGATGGCATATAGATGATATGCAGAGATAGTAGATGCCATCTGCCAGTCTTGGTTGCACAGTTTGATTGGATCAATTGTGAAATAGGGCGGTAGATGGAAACTCAATCTGTTTTCGTGCTCTTGATGCGTGGCCATGTAATGACCTACTCATACCGGTCAGTTTAATCCGCCATCTAAGTTAAGTGATACACATAAGACCATACATGTTGGGCATAGATCAATGGGATTAATCTAGTAAAAATAGAGGGACTCCGAATGGTTCGGATTCAGGGACCGCCGTTGCTACCTGTCGTAGCGCATAGAATCGTTCTACGCCTAACTTGTTTTTGCAGGGTATGATGTGATTGGTATGGCCCATGTGTATGTATGTGTGTAATTCTTTCATGGCCTGCGTGTCATGTAAGCAACACGGCTGGAGCCATATGTGTTGCCATTTGATGTATTGGCCTGCGCGCCATCTTGTGATTATGCGACTATGTAATTAGTATAGCTTATGGTAAAATAGTCCTTGGAGGACTTATCACAAGAAGAATGGCACACATGGATCATGGAGATGGAGATCACCATGATGGGCAAGATGATGGAGATGGAGATCACCATTCATTAAAGGGCCATACCATGTCACTATGTGTGAATGTGATTCTCATTATTTGTTCTACTTTCACATGCTATTATGTTTTGTCTACATGAGTACGGTAGTGAAGTAGAACAATCCCTCAGCAATGTTTAAGTTAAATGCTTCCCCAAACCTTGTACTGTCATAAGTCTTGTACAATCGGTGTTGGGTCTATGAAATTAGGGTGCCACTGGTTTTCCTCGACTAGGCAGGTTCGTATCGGATACTTACTGCAAGAAGGTTTGGTTACTTGAACAAGGTCATCCTAACGGTTAGGGATCTTGAAGCATGGAAAGGTTGAGTGCTCGGCATAGGGATGCTAGCCCAACAACAAGAGTCATATGAGATATGATTAGCAAGGTGTTGCTTACCGATCTAACATACCGACCAATGGTGATGCTAAAGCTCACTGGTCGGAATGTTAGTTGTGGGTCTTGAATCACTAAGTATCAATTGAGGGATATTGATTTTTGTGGGAGTATATTCTATTTGATATAATCTACTCCTTCATGGATACATTGTCTTAGTATTTTGCACTACTTTTGTTTGTAGATGGCCACTCGCAATCAACCATTTTCTTTGCATACAATTCTTGAGAAAGATAAGTTGAATGGAACAAATTACGAGGATTGGATCCGCAACCTGAGAATTGTTCTTAGGGATGAGAAAATGGAAGATATTCTAGACATCCCATTACCAGATGAGCCTAGTGAAAATGCACCTGCTGCTGAAAGAGCCGCTTACAAAAAGGCATGCGATGCTGATCTTGAAGTAAGTTGCCTTATGCTTGCTTGTATGGAATCTGATCTGCAGATGCATTTCGATAACATTCACTCAGCAAACGATATGATCATGGCACTTGAGGAGATGTTCCGCACGCAAGCTAGGACTGAAAGGTTCAATGTCTCTAAGGTGCTTGTGGAAACCAAGCTTGCAGAGGGTGCAGCAGTAAGACCACACATAATCAAGATGGTTGGTTACACTCAAAGGTTGGAGAAGCTAGGCTTCCCAATCGGCCAAGAGTTGGCTACTGATTTTATCCTCTCGTCTCCTCTACCCAGCTATGGAAACTTCATCTCGAACTACCATATGCATGGGGTAGAGAGAGGCTTGAGTGAATTGTGTCATATGCTGAAAACTGCAGAAGCTGATATCAAGAAAGGTGCCGGCAGTAGCCAAGTGTTGGCGATCCAGAACCGACCTCATTTTAAGAGGAAGGGAAATTCTTAGAGGAAGAAGAAGGGCAAGGCTAAAGATGAGATCTCTAAACCAAACCTATCTGCTGCCAAGGCTAGACCATCTGCAAATTTAGACTGCTTTTATTGTAAGGGGAAAGGTCACTGGAAAAGGAATTGCAAGGAGTACTTGCCGTCCTTAGAGAAGGATAGCGGCGGTAAAGGTATTACTGCTACTTGTACCCTTGCCGTTCATGTTATAGACATTTTCCTCACTAACTCTTATATCAATTCCTAGGTATTTGATACTGGATCAGTTGCTCATATTTGCAATACGATGCAGGGAATGATAAGATGTAGAAGCGTGGAAAAGGGAGAGTTTGACTTCCACGTGGGCAACAATGCAAGAGTTGCTGCGTTGAACGTTGGGACGATGCAACTTCACCTGCCATCAGGATTTATTATGGAATTGAATAATTGTTATTTTGTTCCTAGCTTAAGTCAAAACATTATATCACCTTCATGTTTGATGAAGGATGGTTATTCTTTTGTGAGTAAAGACAATGGTTGTGTGATCTCCAAGAATGACATGTTTGTGGCTTTTGCATCCATTGTAAATGGGTTATTTATTTTAAATCTTGATAATGCACCTGTCTGTAATGTTAGTGCTAAACGGCCTCGGCTTAATGAGTTAAGTCCTACCTATATGTGGCATTGTTGGTTGGGTCATATAAGTGAGAATCGCATGAAGAGGCTCCATGATGATGGTCTTCTAACTTTGTTTGATTTTGAATCATACGAAAAATGTGAGGCTTGCCTGCTAGGCAAGATGACCAAGGCGCCGTTCAAAGGATTTCTTCAGAGGGCGTCTGACTTGTTGGAATTTGTACATACTGATGTATGTGGACCAATGAACATGACAGCTAGAGGAGGATTTCAATACTTCATAACTTTTACTGATGACTTTAGTAGGTATGGATATGTCTACCTAACGAAGCATAAGTCTAAAACATTTAAAATGTTTAAAGAATTTTAGAATGAAGTAGAGAATCAACGTGGCAAGAAGATCAAAGCCTTGCGATCTAATCATGGAGGTGAATATCTAAGTCATGAGTTTAGCAATCATCTTAAGAGTTGTGGAATTGTTCCACAGCTTACGCCACCCGGAACGCCTCAGAGAAACGGCGTGTCTGAGCGACGTAATCAGACCTTGTTGGACATGGTTCGGTCTATGATGAGCCAGTCAGACCTACCTTTATCGTTTTGGGGATACGCTCTAGAAACAGCCGCTTTCACATTGAATAGGGTACCATCTAAGTCCGTAGTTAAGATACCATATGAGATGTGGACTATTAAGAGTCCCAGTTTGTCTTTTCTAAAAATTTGGGGTTGTGAAGTTTATGTCAAACGACTTATATCAGATAAACTAACACCTAAATCGGACAAGTGCTTTTTCATGGGATATCCAAAGAAAACTTTAGGGTATTATGTCTATAACTGGTCAGAGGGCAAAGTGTTTGTTACTCAAAATGGTGTTTTCTTAGAGAAAGAGTTTCTCAAAACAGAAAGGAATGGACAAAAGGTGTATCTTGAAGAAGTTCAAGGTGAGCCAGTAGGGACTAACTCTACGAGTGATGCTATTGTAGCAGAGCAAGTTGAGACACCCGTGGCAGTGGAGACACCGCCACAACCACGAAGATCAGCAAGACTTCGCGCATTACATGGGGATTTGTTATTATTAGACGATGACGAACCTGCGGATTTTGCGGAAGCTATGATGGATCCAGATTCCGAGAAATGGCAAAGTGCCATGAGATCTAAGATAGATTCCATGGGAGACAATCAAGTTTGGAACTTGGTTGACCCGCCTGAAGGGGTTAGACCCATTGAGTGTAAATGGATCTTCAAGAAGAAGAAGGATATGGACAAAAATGTTCATGTCTATAAAGCTCGGCTTGTCGCGAAGGGTTTTCGGCAAGTTCAAGGGGTTGACTATGACGAGACATTCTCACCGGTAGCGATGCTTAAATCTATCCGGATCATTCTAGCAATTGCTGCATATTTCGATTATGAGATATGGCAGATGGATGTTAAAACAGCCTTTCTAAATGGGTATTTAGAAGAGGACGTGTATATGATACAGCCCGAAGGCTTTGTTGATCCTAATAATGCTGGAAAGATATGCAAGCTTAAGAAATCTATTTATGGGTTAAAGCAAGCATCTCGGAGTTGGAATCTTTGTTTTGATGAGGTCGTCAAAGGGTTTGGCTTCCGTCAGAATGAAGAAGAACCTTGTGTTTACAAGAAGGAAAGTGGGAGTGCTGTTGTATTTCTGATCTTATATGTTGATGACATACTATTGATTGGGAATGATATTCCTATGTTGCAATCTGTAAAGACTTCACTGAATAATAGTTTTTCTATGAAGGATTTAGGAGAAGCAACATACATCTTGGGCATTAAGATCTATAGAGATAGGTTGAGAAGGCTAATAGGATTAAGCCAGGATACTTACATTAACAAAATGTTGAAGAGGTTCAACATGGAACAGTCCAAGAAAGGGTTCTTGCCTGTGTCACATGGTGTGTGCTATAGTGATAAGTAGTGTCCTTCCACTGATGCTAAGCGCAAACGCATGAGTAAGGTTCCATACGCTTCGGCAGTTGATTCCATCATGTGCGCCATGATATGTACTCGTCCGGATGTAGCCTTTGCTCTAAGTGTTGCGAGCAGGTATCAAGCCAATCCTAGTGAGAGTCACTGGACGTTGGTTAAATGCATTCTTAAGTACTTACGAAGGACTAAGGATGTGTTCCTAATCTATGGAGGTGAGGAGGAGCTCGTTGTAAACGGTTACACCGATGCTAGCTTCCAAACCGACGGGGATGATTCACTATCTCAATCAGTTTTTGTGTTCACAATAAATGGTGGTGCAGTTAGCTGGAGAAGTTCCAAGCAGGAGACAGTGTCTGATTCTACAGTGGAAGCCAAGTACATTGCAGCTTCTGGCGCTGCAAAGGAAGGTGTTTGGTTGAGGAGGTTCCTCATTGAACTTGGTGTGTTTCTGAATGCGTCGGGCCCATTGAATTTACATTGTGATAATAATGGGGCGATTGCACAGGCTAAGCAGCCTAGGGATCACTAGAAGAATAAACATGTACTCTGGAAGTTTCATCTCATTCGAGAGTTTGTGAAACGAGAAGAGATCAAATTGTGCAAAATACATACGGATTTGAATGTAGCAGATCCTTTGACAAAGGCTCTTCCACAGCCTAAGCATGAGGCGCACATGAGGTCTATGGGGATTAGACATCTTAGAGATTAACTCTAGTGCAAGTGGGAGACTATTAGGAATATGCCCTAGAGGTAATCATAGAGATGATATTCCAGTTGTATCTATGACATGCATTAAGTGTTCATTGAATATCCATTATAGACAACTTGTGTTGATTGGCAATTATGTGAATTGTTTGTGGAACTCAATTACTTGAATGGTTATTCTAAAGTTGTCCCTGGTCAGCATTCTTGTGAGAACACACTTGAATATTAGACCAGCACATGCATTAGTTGATGGCTATGTTTCACAAGTCATGGACATGGAGATGTCAAACTAATAATGTGGGCACATGTGAGACATGTGGCTGGACTGACCCAACATGAGAAAGTCTCTATTCACATCATATACGTTATGTCCTTAGACCTGAGATTGTGGTATGTACTCAAGATGTGAAATGGTCTACTTAGGGACTATCAAACACTGCTCCGTAACTGGGTAGTTATAAAGGTGGTCTTCGGGTGGTCGGGAAGCATGCTATGAGACATAGACAATCAAGATGGAATTTGCCCCTCTCTACGCGAGAGAGATATCACTAGATCACTCAAGTGATTAGATCAACAAATGCATGGCGGTGCTTGGGTTAAGTGCTAACCCATGAGTTGAACCATATATCGAGTGGCAAAGGGAATAACTTGTATGTGGTTGTAGTGGTTCGTCTGATATGATCTTTGCATGCATATAGGAGTTGTCATGCCTTGCTAGAGGCTGCTGTCAACTATTAGGCGAGTAGGGGTACTCGGCCCATGTCAATGTGTGCGTGAACCCATAGGGTCAGACGCTTAAGGGGCTGGAAGCCTAATTCAGGTTGGACCCGAATTAGATAAGGCTTAGGGTTCCTAATGGGCCTCCAACTCGTGAGCTCATTGGAGACGCCTATATAAGCAAGGGGTAGGGCGCGCGATCATGGTGACACCTTTGACAGCTGCCACCGCCCTCCCCACGCTCGCGCCTTCTACTCCTCGTGGACCTAGCAGTCCGGAGGCGCATTGCTTCTTCCCTGTACATGTGGGATACCTCAGAGGTGCTGCATCTGGAGCACTGGGATGAACCGCAAGGGGATTGATGGACGACCATGCAACTGCACTGCCTGCTGCAATGCATACAACTACATCGAGTTGTCTTCCGCTACATCCGCGCGTCTAGTGGTAATCCCGTGACCTGTAACTAGCAGTAGATCCTGGTTTATGAGGCAGAAAAGTTTTGTTTTCTGGCTAGCGTAGCACCCTCATATTCCTACAGTAAGGTGTACACTGACCCTAAGTGTGTCCTTTCCCATAGCCACCTTGGCCTCCACGACCGCCCTGATGCTGAGACCCGCTTCCTTGTCCCTGCTGTACGGTTTGACTCTGGCCTGTCGGTTGGGCTGGCTCGCCCTGTACATTATGCACTGGGTTGCCACTCTGACTTTGCTTCGGCTGATTCTACTAGGGGTGCTCTATTTTAGCGAGTAGCATGCTGATTTTCTCTTCTGGAAGTCTTCTTCTGATCTCGTGAACTTTCTCATTTCATCAAACAAATCCTTAACTGTCTTCAGGGGTCTCTCGATAATGCTTCAGCGCAACTACCTACTTTGAGTCCCTTGATAACAGATGCAATGACAACGTCATCGGAGGCACCCGGCAACTATGCCTTAGGCTGGATGATGCACTCGAGGTACTTGGCCAAGGGCTCATCGTCTGGTTGAAACAGTAGTAGCAAGTCTAGCATTGTTCTTTATCGGTTTGAAACCCTTGGAATGTTATGAGTAATTCAGCTTTCACTTGCTGCCATGAAGAAATTGACAGTGGCTTCAAGGACATGTACCAGTCTTGAGCTACGTCATCCATCGCTAGAATTAGGGATTTTGCCAGGATGTAGTCGTTCCCTCCGGCTACATGGATTGCTGCTTCATAGCTTGACAGGAACTTCAGTGGGTTCGACCTGCCGTTATACCCCAGGATCTTCGGCTTGTAGCTGGCTGGCCATGGGTAACGCTATAACTCGGCCAATAATGGTGATGTGATGTCTATCGCCTGAAGACTGTTTCCCGTTAGGTTGCCATGCAATGGCATTGGTTGGGTTCTATCGTTGGACTGCAACGAGTTAATTTCATTCTGCAACCTGGCTTCCTGTTCCTACGCTCGCCGAATGGCTGCCTCGGTGGCTGATTCTCTGTTCTTTGCCCTTAATGCTGTTGCCAAATCATCCTATTGTTGCTACAATGCTTGTATTTTCTCCATGTGCTCATCCAATGCCTTGAGCAACTTACCATGTGTGGTGTCATGTTTGTCGCCCTAATTCTGATCTTCGTCTTCATCAGAATCTTGCAGTTGCGGTGGTTCACTCGTGCTGGCTGCATTGGTGTTCGGTGGAATCAGAGCATTTCCTGTGGCCGCACCAGGGCCACTTGGTGGTGCCTTCATCCCCGGAACATTTTGGATGACTGCAGTGCGAGCTGCTGTAACTGTCTCATCTGCTATTGTTCCGGTATCTCCGGTTCCCGCCCCCGTGCCTGCTGTTGTACCTGTTTCGGTAGCGTGAGCATTAACTGATTAACAACTTGTTCCGAGCTGCACCTGCGTCCTTGGACGTGCTGACATTCGTTTTACCCTTTGGTGGCATCTCGTGATCGAGCTACAACCACGGTGGGCGCCACTGTTGATAAAGAGCAAGATTGAGGCACTCTCTCTTCATCGAATAGACACATTCAAAAACAGGGAATCAAATTTATTGCAGGGTGATGTGACAATACATGGTCCGCCCTCACAATCCCGCTGGAGGGGCCTATTTATAGTGATCCATGGACCTTTACATTCCAGAATTACCCTCCTACCTACCCCTGATGCCAAGCATATTCACTGATGCTGAGGGTAAATTCGTCTCGTCTCCTGGGGATGCCTTCGGCCGTTAAACCACCGACAGCTCGAGGCCCACTTGGCAGGAGCTTGTCGGCTCCCATCATCCCTTTCTATTGCCATCTGCATGACAAATCAAGCAACTATTGATATAACTCCGTAGGACATCAAAACTTGATATCGGTTAGGCGACCGACGCGAAGCCTCCCTAGTCCCGCGTAACCGATATGATGACCTAAAACCGATATCACCTATCGGTGAGTTAACCGACGCTTCGTCTATCCCATCACATGTTGCCAACATCATCACCCGCCTATCGATACTGGCTTATAGAAGCTAGGAAAGGCACGAGTACTCACCCATTGGGTGCGGACTGTAGCCGACCGAATGCTACACCCGACCACCGATATGCAATATCGGTAGACCGAGCTCTATTTACTGTGTTCAGGGACGGTGATCAACTGGTGGGGGTGGCCAAGATTTCCCTTGCCCCCAACAGGTTGCATGGTAGTATATTACTTGATAGCCCTCCTTGTCGTAACCTTTCACCTGCTAACCCGATGTTATGTTAGCCACATGCTTATGCTATGTTTATATATATGTATACTTCACTCGCTTACATTTTGATGCGATGTGTTGAACCCTGGGAGGGTCTGACAGGGATGCCAGGCTTGATGTATTGTGGATCAGATGGGTTTTGTGAGCTGTGGTGATGCATCTGGGTTTGGGGTGGAACTTATGGAAGGGTGTAGGGTGAGGGTTGAGTCGATCAAGCTGGGATCTACAATGAGCTTTTGGAGCTTCTTGCCGAAGATGCAACCTGGGCATCTCTATCATCTTACCTGTGGTGGGTAAATCCTGTTCGAGATGGTGATCCTTAGGTGTGAGCCTCTGAGGGGTGGAGCCTAGGATGAAGGTGCCGTGGTAGCACGTTTGTTGTTACCGAGGAAATGGGTACCCATTTCCCTAGGTTTACTGAATTAAACCCCGCAAAAACGGCAACTTGACCCCTCCTGTGACCTCCCGCGCGAACGTACAAAGGCCCGCAGGCTGAGACACTTTGGGCCGAACCACGGACGACGACGGCCCAAAGCCAAAGCCCGCTCGAGAGGCTACCGAACGGACTAGTACTGTACACTCGAGGTTACAATTCAGGCGACCCCTCGAGGACGGAACTTCGCCCAGCGAACGAGCCTACCCTCGAGGACGTAACTTCGCCCGCTGAACAAGCATGCCCTTGAAGACGGAACTTCGTTCGTGCGAATGGGCAGCCCTCGATGAGAGTACACCCCTCGTTTTACCAACTCCCCCGTACGGATCCGAGCGCATTTAATACGATCTATCTACCCCCGCCTAACCGCATGGCCACAGTTACGGTAACAGTTGCACGCGTGGCGGTCAAATCTGCTTTTACCGCCCATACCCCAGAATCCCGCAAGTCATATTACGCTGTTGCGCCATACCGAGTGCTGTGCCATGACTCGCACCGCCTCGAGACGTATAAACTAACGTGTTTTCCGTGTTTTTCGGGATTCGGTCTTATCCAGCGAGGCTCGACCTCCTCGGCACGACCCCCTCGACTCCAGATAGGACCCTCGACCGTCGCCCCTCGACTTCATCAAGCGAACCCTCGAGCGGAACTTCAACAACTCCCGACGCGACGGTTGCAGGGCCTCCCATACCGACGTACATCACTACAGCTGCACCGACATGATCGGCCTCAACGTCGTACGTCATCAACGTCATGCGAACTCGAAATACATGTACTCCTGTGCCCCTCCTTCATCTATAAAAGGAGGCGCCAGGGCGTTAGAGAGAGGGATTGGAATAAAAACCAAGAGAATCTAGAGCATAGAAACGTTAAGGCTTTAGATCACAGAGTGACACCGTGAGCCTGTGCAAGGTCGAGAGCAAGGCGTCCGAACGCCCAAACTCCACCTCACACTCCTCACACCTGCTTGTATTTTCCCCTTTACTAGCACTTCGGTGCAAGATAACACGAATCATCCTCCCCCCGCTGGATGTAGGGCCTTCTTTGCCCGAACCAGGATAAATCATTGTGTCCTTCTTGCATCACCCACCGGATTAGGGAGCACGCGAATACAGTATCACTCGTTGGTGTGAACCCTCGAGGGTTAGAACACCGACAGTTGGCGCGCCAGGTAGGGGAGCCGTGTGTCACTAACGATTTCCCGCCATTTTTTTGGATGGGCGATTTCATTTCACCACTTCCGCACGCTACGGTGATCTGGTTCGGGAGCCTGGAGTTCATGACCCTCGGCCAGGGCTACAACATGACCCTGCTCTCGATCAGTGACCCGAACAGAGGTTGTGGTACGCCCCCACGTTCATGGGGTGCCGCTCGCCAGTCTCACGACCATGCTTCCACGTCCAGAAGGAGGCACGGTCGGCGCCGTCATCGCCGTCAACCCAAGTCGAGAAGGGTCCCCACCGCTTTCTCCATGCCCCTGACCGGAGATGAGAAACCTCTTGTTGAGGGAGTATCTGACCCGAGTTTCGAGGCAGAGGGCAAACCGACAGGATCCCAGCACAACCCTGACTCCACTTTCACCGTGCGCTCGTCGGGGAAGCGTGACGAAACCCCCGCTCGATCGAGCTCGCTTCCGCACGGGCTGTTCGAGCGTCGTCGGTGGCCTTCGTCCGACTTCAACAATCCCAGAACGACGATTGCGACAGCGACCCACTCCAACACGAGCACATTGGAGGACCGCCCAGGCACCCTTCTCCGCGTGAAGACGGGCGTGGGGACTGTCACACCGGCCTCCGAGGGTTTGGCCTTCGCAAGAGCGCCCGGCCCCCAGAGGTACACCGTGGGCACACTCCGATGGCGGCTGCAGGAGGAGGCACGGGGGCAATTCCCCGTCTTCTACTGCGGCGACCCTGACTCTGACTCTGATCATTGGGATCCTACCCGTGAGTGCCTCCACATCGATGGTGGCGTCGACTCCGATCAGGAAACCATCGATCCAGCGGCTGCGGCGGCTACCGCCGTGGCGAGAGACGCTCCCCCCCAGAGTAGAGGACCAACAACCAGACGCACCCCAAGAAGCGTGCCCCTGTCCTGGCGAACAGGACGCATAGCAGGCACAGATTCGGGAGTTGCAGGCGAAGCTCGTCGACGAGCAGGAATGCTTGCGCTTACTCGAGCTGACCCTCGAGCAAGAGCGGTGACCGCTTGGCGGTAGAGCCCAAGCCAGGGCCTGAGAAGTCAACCGGCAGATCATCGAGGAAGGAGCACCCGAGCAACCTACCCACCGTTATCCCCGAGCAAGCTAGAACGTTGTTGCGGTAGCTATGCTCCTTCGCAATATGCCCGCGCCATCCAACTCACAAGCTCGGCGGATACAACGCGAGGTTGAGGATCTCCTCCAAGTTGCTGCTGTCCAACAAGCCGAGAGCTTAGCCTTGAGGCGTCGAGGGGCTGCCTCTGAGCCTCAGGTCAAGCCCTCCCAGCCCGAGAGGGAGGGCTCGGTCGATCAGGGGGCGGCCCCCCCGATAGAAGAAGAACCCGGCCCGAGAACCTATCAACGATGACCGCGCTCCCCGCGACGCGCGCCTCGACATTGTCGAGAACCGCAGACGCAAGCACGTGGATGCCGAGGATTGAGGGTACAGCGCCCATCGTGGAGGGCGTTACGACAGCGAAGAAGACCAACAGGCCTCAGAGCCACCGGGCCCCCGGGTCTTCAGCAGGAGGATCCGCTGTGCCCAGCTGCCCGACAAGTTTCGACCCCCCATGAGCCTCATCAAATATAACGGCGAAACCAATCCCGAGCTCTGGCTAGCCGACTTCCGGTTGGCTTGTCAGGCGGGCAGGGCGCGTGACGATCACGCCATCATACGTCACCTTCCCCTGTTCCTGTCTGACACCGCACGTAGGTGGCTCGAGGAGCTTCCCCCCGACCAGATTCGCAGCTGGACCGACCTTGTCCGTATCTTCGAGGGAAATTTCAAAGGTACCTACGTGCGTCCCGAAAACTCCTGGGAACTGCGCAACTGCAAGCAGAAGCCAGGGGAGTCTCTCCGTGACTTTGCTCGATGATTCTCCAAGCTCCGCACTGAGCTGCCCCACATCTTCGATCTCGACGTCGTTCTAGCGTTTGTTGCGGGTACAACCTGCAAGGACCTAGTTCGCGAGTTAGGGCGTAACTGCCCTGACACCGTCGATGAGCTTATGGATGTGGTCGCCAACCACGCGGCTGGCGAAGAGGCCGTCGGCACCTTCTTCAGTGATGTGAAGGACAAGGGAAAAACACCGGTAGCCGACAACGCCGGAGGCTCGAGCAAAGGGTCGAAGAGAAATAACAAGAAGAAGAAAAATCAACAAGGCAAGCGTGAGGCTGCAGAAGATGATCTCGTCGCTGCAACCGAACGCAAAAGACCTCGAGGTCCCCCCGCGCCCCCGAGGGCGCCATCTTCGACAAAATGCTCGAGGAGCCCTGTCCTTATCACAAGGACGGGGCAAGGCACAAGCTTAAGGACTGCCACATGCTTCGAAGGCACTTCGAGCAAGTGGGCGTGAAGAACGGTGACGACAAGAAAGACCAAGGCGGCGGTGAGGGAGACAACGGGGAAGACAGAAAATTTCCCAAGTCTATGACTGGTACATGATCTATGGGGGTCCCTCGACCCAGCTCACGCCCCGACAGCGTAAGCGGGAGCGTCGAGAGGTCTTCTCTGCTCGTGTCGTGACGCCTCACTACCTCGACTGGTCTGATGCGCCCATCACGTTTGACCGCGATGACCATCCGGATCGAGTCCCCAACCCCGGGGCCTATCCACTCGTCGTCGACCCGATCATCATCAACACCCGCCTCTCAAAGGTCCTCATGGACGGCGGCAGCAGCCTAAACGTCATCTACCTCGAGACCCTCGACCTCCTGGGAGTCAGGAGGCACCAACTCCGACCCAGTGCCGGGGGTTCCATGGCATCGTGCCAGGGAAGAAGGCTTTCCCCGTCGGCCGTATCAAACTCCCTGTCTATTTTGGCACCCCTGCCAACTTTAGGAAAGAGACCCTCACCTTCGAGGTGGTCGGGTTTCACAGAACATATCACGCCATCATCGGCCGACCGGGCTACGCGCAGTTCATGGCAATCCCGAACTACACCTACCTCAAGCTCAAGATGCCAGGACCCAAAGGCGTCATCACTATTGCCTCCTCCTACGAGCACGCGTACGACTGCGATGTCGAATGCGTCGAGTATGGGGAGGCCGTCGAGCAAAATGCCATGATAGCCGCGACCCTCGAGCACCTCCCCGACGAGATGCCAGATCCCAAGCGACACGCCGGCAACTTCGAGCCAGCACAAGACACCAAGAAAGTCCCCCTCGACCCGAGCTGCCCATGCGAGAAGGTGCTAACGATCAGCGCCGACCTCGAGGACAAATAGGAAGCCGTGCTCGTCGACTTTCTCCGCGTGAACGCCGATATGTTTGCGTGGAGTCCTTCGGATATGTCGGGCATACCGAGGGAAGTTGTCGAGCATGCCTTGGAAATCCGGGCCGGGTCCAGACCGATGAAGCAACGCCTGCGCCGCTTCGATGAGGAGAAGCACAGGATCATCGGCGAGGAGGTACACAAGCTTTTGGCGGCTGGATTCATCAAGGAAGTTCATCACCCCGAATGGTTAGCTAATCCCGTGCTAGTTAAGAAAAAGAATGGAAAGATGCGGATGTGTATTGATTATACTAGTTTAAACAAAGCATGTCCCAAAGTTCCGTTTCCTTTACCACGCATCGACCAAATTGTCGACTCTACCACGGGGTGTGAAACCCTCTCGTTCCTCGATGCTTATTCCGGCTACCACCAAATTAAGATGAAGGAGTCCGACCAGCTCGCGACTTCCTTCATCACACCTTTTGGCATGTACTGCTACGTGACCATGCCCTTCGGCCTCTGAAACACCGGGGCAACGTATCAACGGTGCATGCTACACGTCTTCGGCGAACACATAGGTGACACGGTCGAAGCCTACGTCGATGACATTGTGGTCAAGTCCAAAAGAGCGAACAACCTCATCCGAGACCTCAAAATCGCGTTCGAGTGCCTTCGAGCCAAAAACATAAAACTCAACCCCGAGAAATGTGTCTTCGGAGTGCCTCAGGGCATGCTCCTTGGATACATCGTCTCCCAGCGCGGGATCGAGGCCAACCCCGAGAAGGTGGCGGCCATCACACGAATGGGGCAGATTCAGGATCTCAAGGGCGTGCTGTCTCGGGCTGTCTCAAGGGATCTCAAGGGATCTCAAGATTCGAGATCTCAAGGGATCTCAAGATTCGAGATCTCAAGGGATCTCAAGATTCGAGATCTCAAGGGATCTCAAGATTCGGGATCTCAAGGGATCTCAAGATTCGAGATTCGTCTCCCATCACACGATCGAGGCCAACCCCGAGAAGGTCACGGGCTGTCTCGCGGCTGAAACGACCTTGATTTCCACGAAGGGAAATCCACAGAGTCGGAGTGTAATATGACCATTTAAATCACATTACCCGATAACAGTTGAATCCATAATCCATACATCGAACAAAAGAGTGCAATTAGAGGGAGTTACAATAACTTATTACATCGCCACAGGGCGGAATCAGAGTTCATGCAGCATAACAATAAAAGCTTGAGGTGCGGAAGCTATCTTCTTCTCTCCAACTTGAGCGTAGGCACGAAACCCTCAATCGCTGTACTCCCCAGATGAGTACTCACTCCTTGAACCTGAAACCAAATTTTCAGTACGATTTGTACTGGCCACACTCCCACCCTATGCATTGCTTTGTGGAAGTGGATGCAAAAATAAGGGTATCTCAAAAGGAACCTATAAAGGCTGGGTTTTCCTATGCAATGTTCAAGTATATAAAACAAAAGTATAATAAACAAGTTTTAAGCACAAACCCATTCCCTTCATCTATCTCCATCCATAACTGTAGCATCACCTCATCTCATCTCATCTCCAACACCCTCTCAGACTCTGGTCAACAAGCCAACTCCCTCTTGGCTTGCCTCAGCGGCCTGCAGCCCTCAAACTGGCTCACGGCCGGAAAACACACTCAGAGGAAGGTAGAACACTCCACTCACTAGTCCGGTGCATGCGAAACATAGGAAAGGTCCATAGCCGAAGATTCGGCATATGTATCGATCGATCAACCATACACTCTGCAGAGGTTTTACTAATCCACCAGATAACCATCATCGATGCACGCGCGCACCTAGGCAGATTCCGGGCGCCTACTGCCATAGGCGATGCCACTCTACCATCCAGCACTGGATCACTGGAACTGTGAAGAGAGCATGTATCCGCTCCCGAAGAGGATGCCATGCCATGTACCCACTCCCGAAGGGGGTGCCATGATCGTCTCGGTAGGGTGTTAGCTCCATCCCATGCATATACCTTCCTATCACTTCTCGCCTAGCAGTAGTGGCATCGACCTATCCAGCGGTTCGGCCGTCTCCCCCCATGGAGAGCGAGTGGAAAGCAAGAGATTCCTAGGTCCGGATACCAGCGCAACAGTTCCTAGATTTGACCAAACCGGGATATCTTCATCAGGGTTTATCTTTAACGTGCTACCACGGCACCTTCATCCCGGGCTCCACCTTTCCGAGGATCACACCCAAGGACCATCATCACATCTCAGTTAGCCCGCCACAGGCTCCTCTCATGGGAATGTCCAGAACCATTCCCTGGCAAGACTTGCTCCAAAAGCTCGTCGTAGATCCTGGCTCGATCGACTCAACCCTCACCCTACTCCCTGCCGTAAGTTCCACCCCAAACCCGGATACAACATCATCAGCTCACATGCTCATCTGAAGCATCAACTCACACATCCAGCCTG
Source organism: Bothriochloa decipiens (assembly GCA_023333625.1). Lineage (NCBI taxonomy): Eukaryota > Viridiplantae > Streptophyta > Magnoliopsida > Poales > Poaceae > Bothriochloa > Bothriochloa decipiens. The sequence goes on along the minus strand of CM041637.1, from coordinate 25,300,157 downwards.
GCACCCTACAGGCCTTCCCCGGGTTCATCACGTCGCATCAAAATGTAAGCGAGTGAGGTATAGAAATTATAAGCATAGCAGATAAGCAGGTGGCTATCATAACAGCGGGTAAGCAGGTGATAGTTTACAACAAGGTAGGGCTCATCAAATAAATACTCTATCATGCAGTCCTAGCATGGGCATAGCATTATAGCAACATGAATGTAAAGCACTAGCCATACTATAATTGTCATGCGTAATGGGATCTACGAGGTTGGGTGGTGTGTGGCACCTTCACTGACGTAGCTGTCGGACTTCTCCTGGTAGTCACTGTCGTCAAGCTTGTCCTCGCTCGAGCCTGTAACGAGATTTAACGGTCGCGGAAGCGACCCCTATAGATTAGCACAAAGAACGAATGCAAAATAGAAGATCCAAATACACTCAAACATAGCCTAGATAGATAGGGCTCGATTTATAGAAAATTTGGATATGTGGATCATAATTTTCTGAGCTCGTATGAATTAGTTATGAATTTTCAAAGATTTAACCATTTTCTGAAAAGAGAAAGGGCTCGAGGGGTTACTGTCTCAAGGTTATGCTCTCGAGGGGTAGAACTCGAGGGCTAGAACTCGAGGGGGTAACGGTCTCGAGGGCACGGT
>CM041637.1:25261020-25271841 GCA_023333625.1 Bothriochloa decipiens | reverse complement strand
ACATTTCATCTATTTGGAGTTTTTGCTAATTCGGCCTAGTTCAAGAGTTATTAAGCAGCAAAGTTTGTTTTATATTCATGAAAATAGCTTTTTGGTGACGGTTGTTCCTGGCCGTCAGGGAAATGGCCGGCCACCGCCCATGTCGCCCAGCCCGCGCGCTCCGCGTGGCGTGCATCCACCGGCGGTCTGGGGCGGCAGCGGCCGTTCCGACAGCATTAAACGACCGCGGCTGCTCTCTCCTCGTTGTCCCCCACGCAAATTCGACTCTCCTTGCCTCCTTCCCGCAGCTCCGCGAGCCGCCGTCGCCGTCGCGCAGCACCGAGCTCACCTCATCGCCGTCCAGAAATCCGCCACCGTCAGCCGTGCATTCGCCTGCTTAACCCCGCAATCGAGAGCGCCTGAGTCCGCTCTACCATCCTCCACCCTCGCCTCAGCCTGTTGCATCAAGGTATACCCGAATCGACTCATCTTCTCCCCATCCGCCATGGCCGCACCTCGACCCCACCGTGGTCTCGCCGCTCTGGCCATCATCTCTCGCCATTTTGGTGCGCCTCAGACGCGCCGTGATGTGTAGATGCTAGGACGCTAGTCAATGGGGTCGATTAGGGTTCCGTAGGGCCGGATTTCGTCGGACCGCCGTGCGGATTGACGCCGGTCCGCCGCGCGCACATGGACGAGCCGCCGTAGTCGAGCTCTAGCCGCTTTGAGTAGCCGATAGGGTGCGCCGTGGTCCACTCGAGTGAAAGCCCTAGCCTTTGCCACCGGTCGAGCCCTCCTTCGCCGGACATCGAGCTCGCCGGAGTCGGGGAAGACCGCCGCTCCGCTGTGCTCGTGTCCTGACCCCGCCGCAGCCGCTCCCCTCCCTCTTTAATACCCTTAATCGATGCGCATGGCTCTCCTCTTTCCACCCCGCTGGTTGGTGTCGCCGGAGCGCCGCCAGGACGGCCGGCCGAACCTCGTCGCCGTCGAGGGCCATCGGGTTAGAATGTAGGAAACCCTAAGGGTCTTGGTGCAAGGTTGCCAGACACAGAGTATTGTTTTTAGGGCTCGGTTATTTTCTGAAAACCTCAGGGTCCCCGGTGCAAAGTGTTTTCCTTTTTCTTTTTCAAAACTGTTTCCAGATTTCTGTTAAACCTTTAAAAATTCATAACTTGCTCATTTTTCATCCAAACGAGTTGCTTCAACTTGCAATATTTTTCTTATGAGATGATCTATGCATGAAAAATATGAAATATGAAATTTGTGATACTTTTGTGTATAGCTTTATTTATCCCTATTAATTGCTTTTATCTTAGAAAATGCATAAGTAATTCTCTGTTGCTCAGAAAAATATGAGACCAAGTTTGTTATTCTTCTTATGTCATGCTTTATCTGTGAAAAATATTATAAGGTTATGTCATATGGAAGGTTTGATCTGTCTAGTTATAGTGCCTATTTTCATGTGATGATAAATAATTCATAATAAATAATATATAAGGAATTTGTGCATAAAACTTTTTGGAGAATATTTTTATGTCAATCTAGGGCTAATGATGTTCTGAGATCTATTGTTTGACATACTTTTATGTACAAAGTATTTTATGCCCCTGAAATTGTGCTGTCTTGTCATTTTTGTGTAGGATAAAGTACTTACTGTTTTGACTTAAAATTTTTATTGTAGTCTTTATTTGGTATGATTAAGCTCCTGTAATTTTTACAGAATTTTCTGAGTAGTCTAAAGTCATATTGTAGTTATACCCTGATTTCTTTTAATTATAAATAATGCTTTAGAGTTATCATTTCATATGTGTAAAAATGCTTTTTATGCTATTTGTGATATGTGTGATCTACTATTGGTTTTGGTTCAGTAGAGTGTAGTGTGCGAAACCATGGTTGTTTATAATTTCTTATAGTGTGTGAGTAAATTGTAATGCGAGGCCTATTTGAAGAATTGTCGGTAGAAGAGAATGCAGATGACATGTGCTTATCATACATGTTTTCAAATATCATATCATTCATCTTAGCTGAGCATTCATTCACCATCACCATCAACATTATATTTATATGTATGCACGGTACTCATACGCACTATGCATCATACAGGATCGTCAGAGCTCGAAACGGTAGTTCCCGGAGCACAAGCAGAGGAAGGCCAGCAGGAAGCTTTGGTGCGGGAAATAGCAGCAGAAGAGGATCCCAAAGTTGATCTTCCGGAGTGTCCCGACCACCAGCCAAGCTCTTTCCTGAAAGGCAAGCCCCGGAGCATTCTCCCTGTGGTTTGCAAAATATCTAACTTAAGTCCTTTACTTGTTTGATGCATTAAGTTATAGGCGTTGTTTTATACCATTGCTGCATTACTTATATTCCTTGCCACTGTTTATACTTCAACCCTGTTAGGTTCAGGTACGAATATTTGCTTAGCCCTGCTTTAACTAGATCGGTAGAAGTCGGGTGATTTCCTATCATCCGCGAGTTATAGGTGATGACTTGGAATGGTTGAATACATTGTTATCTTGGATAACCATGTGGAGATAATAAATCGAGACCGGGCGGGATTGGTGTTGAGACTGAACTGGAGGTTTGGTGTGGTTATTCCGTCTGTGTCGAACTAGGATCCCGTCCGTTGTACGTCCTCAAGTCATATTGAATTTATGCCTCACATTTACCTAGAAGGATAAGTCGTTCCGACCGTGAAGCCTAATTTTGATTTGGGCCGGGGGTCGACTTGCTGTACGCATCGTATTGGTGAAGATGAGGGACCACAGGTTACGCGGAGAGTAAGTCCGAGGTCAGGGTTGCCCTGAATAAGGCAGCCGGACGGTTCCTGGATACGATGGTACCTGTTGATCCCGCGCTTTTCCTGAATTGAATGTCGGTGATCTGTAGCTCACCTTAGCGGGTGAGTGTGGTTTGTGTGAGGAATACCCGCCAGCTGGTTAGTAATCGATTATAATCGCCATCGTTCCTAGACAGTGAACACTTGACTTGAGCAGTGGCATCATAGTAAGAACTTAAACAAGAGATGAGATGGTTGAGCTGTTGAGATTGAAAGATACTCAACCGGAATTGGTTACTTTCTTGTTGAATAATTATTACCATGCTTGTTTAGTACAGGTGCTCATGTAGCATGATAAGGTTAATTAGATTAAAGTACATTGCTAGAGGGTTCTTATTAATTGTTTCTTAATGCAAGCTTTTTCGTAATTAAATGAGTCAGCTATCCTACTTATACAGCCTTGCATACTCCTTGGAGTCACTTTATTTTAGTTTATGACGGGTAAGTCTAGCTGAGTACATTCTCGTACTCAGGGTTTTATTTCTCATATTTTTGCAGATGGTGAGATGTTTTATGGCTATTGTCAGAACTGCTTCTATTCCGCTTTAGGAGATAACTAGACCTTGGGCATGGTCACTCCTCTCTACTTAATGCTTTTGCTGGATGTTGACCAAGGGACTGGCACTGTATTTGAACTAAGTGCGTGTGTGGATTTGAACTAAATTGCTTCCGCTTATTTTGAAATTTAAACTTGGGTTGTAATAACTTTATTCGTACTCCGATGATTTAAACTATGTGCGAACTATGTACTTGTGAATGGGAACGCTAAACTATTACGATCTTGGTCGTGCCGGAAAAATTTGAAATCCTTCGAGATTTCAGTATGACTACAGGGTTTATTAGGTCTCAATCATGTAGTTGCCGCGTTAATGGTGAATTATGTGCTTGTGCTCTAATAAATTGGTCGGTTCTGTCACAGCTGGCATCGGAGCAGGTTTAGCGTGTTACTGTTCACAAGTATTTAAAATAAAAGAGTTTTTGGTTTGCGAAAAGTATTTACAAAAATTATAGGTGTATATAGGTGTTCAAATCTATGGTTTTGAAAACTAGAGTGTGCCAGTGGTCATATCCTTTGTGCCCAATAGGATTCAGGTGGCTTAATTAAGTACTGACTTGGGAGAAATTGCATCATATTTGTTATTTTGTCGTTACCTATACAATGACGGAGTCGTATGGGTGCCATTCACTTGAATGGTAATGTATGGATCAAATTGCCTCTACGCCCTGGTAAGTGTGAGTTGTGAGAGCATGATTGGATACAATGCCAGTCTAGGGGAGTGCTTATTGATGCCGGATTATTTACATGTTGCACACATGTATATATGAAGGTATCACATGTTGGGACCATCTTCTGGTGGTGTCGTCTTCTGCGCGACTGTTGGGGTAGCAAGTAATCGGTGTTTTCACCTTGTTCGGAAGGTGCGTGAATTTTTACGTCGAATTGCATTCATATGGGATATGGGCTGAAATGAATTTTCTGCAGGTACACTAACCGCGAACGGTAGAACGAAGTAGTTACGTATAATGAGAGAACGATGTATGCTACCGCATAGAGCGTTAGATTATTAGTTCGTGAGGACGTATGTACGTGCATGCATCATGGTTAAAATTGCTCATTCATACATTCATGGTTCCTTCCCTTATAAATAAATTGTCTCATTTCTTTAAAATTATAACTTATGGGATATACAACTTTTGGACAGATGGCGAGAACCAAGCAGACTGCTCGCAAGTCCACTAGAGGAGGAGCGCCCCGTGGTCCTTTGGCTGTCCGTGAGTCGGCACCAAGGGAGGTGGACACTTTTCTTGAGGAGCACGCCATGCCTAGCCTTCTTTGGAGGATTCTCTCCAACGCTGGGTACATGGTGGGCATGGAGCCTCACTACTATTGGGACAAGGATGATTTGGTGAACTATGGAGAGGCTCGAGTGGAGGTGGTAGTCCCACCTTTGGACAGTGACCCCCACTGGGTTGGGTGGCGCTGTTTTGGTGCGAGCAGGACTGCCAAGACGGGTGCCACATTTGCAGCTTTTGACGTGGTGGAGCACCTGATGGAGGAGATACCTCACCAGCTTGCCGAGGTTTTTCCTGGAGTGTTCCCCTTTGCTCACCGCCTTTCTAGGTGGCCACATGCTGAGGGAAACCCACTGGAGGCCGGTCCCGAGGAGGCGTAGGGTAGCAGCACGCCTGCCATGAGTGCTATGTTTGCAGTGATGAGGGCCTATGTCAACATGGAGACTAAGGCACTTCGTCTGAATGAGGAGTTCAAGGAGGCTCAAGCTAATGCACGCAAGGAGAACCGTGAGTTGACACGTGAGCTTCAGCGCTCCCGAGAGGAGGTTGCCCGTGTGTCTCAGAATCGAGACAAGGTTGTGCTGGAGAGCCAGAAGATGGCTCAGGCTAGGGATGAAGCCTGGTCCGAGTTCCGTCGTCTTAGCATCCGCCAGCAGCAGGTGCTAGAGGACGTGGAGGAAGTTCGTGCTTACAGTGCTAGTCTTCACGAGGAGGTGCACAGGAAGCAGGAGGAGATCCGTCAGCTGAGAGCAGCCTTAGAAGCAGCTAGGAGGGCTATGAACAGTGCTTCTAGTGAGAGTAGCAACAATGGAGAGTAGCCTTGCTGAGGATCGGTAGTCTCTAGTTGTTCTTTTGCGTTCCTGTTAGGTGGTCATGTAACTCTTTTGCTCGCTATTGAGACTTTGATGCAATGTTGGAACATGGTGTTTGATGTGGTGATATCGTACAACTTTTAAAAGTCTAGTGTATGTATGCTGGCAAAATGTGGATGTTGTAAGACGCTTTGCGATGGTTCGAGGAAATATTATTAGTGATGTTGTGATATGAAAATTGGAATTATTGTGCCTCTATTTATTATGTGAAATTATTTCCCTCGATAAATTCAGTTTGGCATGATTTTTACATTCACCTCTCATTATGACAACATTCACCTAATAAATACTTGTTGCTGAAATATGCAGATGCCGGTTACCCGTAGTGGTTCGGGTGCTAATGGCAGTGGTGGATCTGAAGAGGGTGCCGATAACACTGCACGTGGTGTGCCACCCCCACCTCTGACCAATGAGGAGCAGCTGTTTGCTTAGTTCTTGGGCAGCCAGCGCAATGTGGAGCAGCTTCTTCGCGAGAGCTTGGCCCGCGATGTTCGTCAGGGTCCTCAACAAAATCAATACAGCAGCTTCAAGGAGTTTCAGGACACTAAACCTCTTGTGTTTAAGGATGCTCCTGAGCCACTTGAAGCAGATGAATGGCTCAACACCATGGAAGATAAATTTCGTCTTCTAAGGTTGACAGAAGAGCTGAAAGCGGAGTATGCAGCCCATCAGCTTGAGGGACAAGCAGGGACGTGGTGGAAGCAACATCGCACCACCTTTCCGCAGGGTGTTCCTATTACTTGGGACCGCTTTGCATATGCTTTTCGGGGAAATTTCATTCCTCCCAGTCTGATGGCTATGAAGAAGACTGAGTTTCTGTCGCTCACTATGGGGACTCGCAATGTGAAGGAGTATCTGTATGCCTTCAATACTTTGAGTCGCTATGCTCCTGAGTTTGTCAACACTGATGAGAACAAGATAGCTAGCTTCAAGAGAGGCTTGAGTTCCAAGTTGATGAAGACCATGAGCACTTCTGCCCGTGTTACTTTTAATGATTTCTTGAATGATTGTATTATGCAAGAAAACAGTAACAACATTCATGCTGCCGCCAAGAATCATAAGAGAGCTCATGATGGAGGTGGTTCTTCTCAGTCAAGAGCCCCAACTGCTTTTCGTACGCCATTTCGTCCACCGATGTCTGGTGCGAGATTCAGGCCCCCACAGCAGAAAAGGCATAATAATTATCCAGCTCAGAATCCGCAGGAGCATCACAGAGCATTCAAAGTTCCTGCTCCACAGGGGAAACCAGTACAGAGCAGCTTGACCGGTGCTAACAAGACACCTGTCAATGGACCTTGCTTCAACTGCAACCAGATAGGACACTTTGCTCGTTATTTCCCTTTTCCCAAGAAGCAGCAGGGCCCATATCAAGCTCGTGTGCACAACACCTCGATTGAGGAAATTCTTGCTGGTGAACCAGTGACTGCGGGTATGTTTTCTGTGAATCAAATCCCTGCCGCTGTTTTGTTTGATTCTAGATTATCGCATTCTTTTATGAGTCAAGCATTTGCACAGAAGCATGATCAAAAGATACTTGAATTGAGCATTGAATTCAAGGTTAGTTCAGCTGGGGCTGATATAACTACTAAGCAGATAGTTCAGGGTGCAACCCTAGACCTAGATAAGTGGAGGTTTCGGTTGAACTTGATAGTTCTACCTGGCTTAGGAGTGGATGTCATCGTGGGAATGAGTTGGATGAAATTCTGGGGTGCTGTGGTCGATACAGGTAATAGGATGCTATCTATCAGAAATCCTCTTGGAGAGGGTACTTTTCAAGTGCCATTACCTCGAAAGTTTAAGCTAGAGAGCGTGTCCTATTCTACTCGTGTGACCCCTCTTCCCGAAATTCCTGTCGTGTGTGAGTTTCCGGATGTTTTTTCGGAAGAGCTTCCGGGTCTTCCACCCGATTGGGATGTTGAGTTTCGCATAGAGTTATTACCTGGCACTGCCCCGATTTCTAGGAGACCATATCGGATGCCACCAAACGAATTGGCAGAGCAAAAGATCAGTTGAAGGAATTGTTGGACAAGGGTCTTATTCGCCCTAGTGTGTCGGAATGAGGTTGTCCTGCTATCTTTGTGAAGAAGAAGGACAAATCTCTATAGATGTGCGTGGATTATCGTCCACTCAAAGCTGTCACCGTTAAGAACAAGTATCCGTTACTCCGAATTGACATTCTTTTTGACCAGTTGTCCAAGGCGAGAGTGTTTTCCAAGATTGATCTTAGGTCTAGCTACCATCAGATCAAGATTAGACCAGAAGATGTGCCTAAGACCGCTTTTTCTACCAGATATGGATTGTATAAGTATCTTGTTATGTCCTTTGGCTTAACAAATGCTCCTGCATACTTCATGTATCTGATGAATTCGGTCTTCATGCCGGAGTTAGACAAGTTTGTGGTGGTGTTTATTGATGACATTTTGGTGTACTTAGAAAACGAAGAAGATCATGCCGAGCATCTGAGGATTGTTTTAGAAAGGCTTAGGGAACATAAGCTGTATGCTAAGTTTAGCAAGTGTGAGTTTTGGCTTAAGAAAGTTCAATTCCTTGGCCATGTCCTATCTGATGAGGGAATCTCAGTAGATCCGAGCAAAGTACAAGAGGTTATGAACTGGGAAGCACCAACTTCTGTGCATGAAGTTCAGAGTTTTCTTGGTATAGCTGGATATTATTGTCGTTTCATTTCGGATTTCTCGAAGATTGCCAAACCTATGACAAATCTGTTGCAGAAAGAGAAGAAGTTTGTCTGGACAGAGGAGTGTGAAACAGCTTTCCGTACCTTGCAGGAATTGTTGACCACTGCTCCTGTTCTTGTGCAACTAGATTTGGGGAAACCTTTTGATGTATATTGCGATGCATCAAAAACAGGCTTAGGATGTGTGCTTATGCAGGAAGGAAGAGTCATAGCTTATGCCTCACGTCAGTTAAAGAAGCATGAAGTGAATTATCCAACACATGATTTGGAGCTAGCAGCTGTTGTGCATGCTCTAAAAATCTAGAGGCATTACTTGTTGGGTAACTTCTGTAAAGTCTATACTGACCACAAAAGTCTGAAGTATATCTTCACTCATCTCGAGTTGAACATGAGACAACATCGATGGATGGAGTTTATTAAGGACTTCAATATGGAGATCTTGTATCATCCAGGCAAGGCAAACATAGTCGCAGATGCGTTGAGTCGAAAATCACATTGTCATGCTATTCAACCTTTGTTAGCAGATGATTTCAGCCTCATGCATCCTGTTGTGCTGCGTAACATCCAAATTAGTTGCTCGCTTGAAAGTAAGATTATCGAAGGTCAGAAAACTAACAAGGGTATAGGTCATATCAAGGAGAAAATGTTGAAACAGCCGCTCAAGCATTTCAGAGTGGATGAGAAGGGAATCTTATGGTTTGATGATCGTCTGGTCGTACCAAAAGATAGAGAACTCAGAAATCAAATCATGGATGAAGCTCACTTATCAAAGTTATCTATTCATCCCGGCGGTAGTAAGATGTTTCATGATCTGAAGGTTCGCTATTGGTGGACCAAAATGAGAAAGGAGATTGCAGCTTATGTCGCACGGTGTGACATCTGTTGTCGCATAAAGGCTATTCATTTGAAGCCAGCCGGAATGCTTCAACCGTTGCTGATTCCTGAATGGAAATGGGAAGATATCAGTATGGATTTCATTACTGGACTTCCCACCACTCAAAAAGGGCATGACTCTATTTGGGTAATCATTGATCGACTTACCAAGAGTGCGCACTTTATTCCAGTTCGTACAGACTATCGACCGCCTCAATATGCTGATATTTACCTCAGGGAGATTATCCGTTTGCATGGGATTCCCAAGACAATCGTATCTGATCAAGGATCTCAGTTTACTGCTCATTTCTAGGAACACTTGCAGAAGGATTTGGGGACAAAGCTGAATCATAGTACAGCTTATCATCCTCAGACTTCAGGCCAAACAGAAAGAGTGAATTAAGTTCTTGAGGACCTTCTGAGGGCTTGTGTTTTATCATTCAAGGGTTCATGGGAGAAATGGTTACCTTTGGCAGAATTCTCTTATAACAATAGTTACCAAGAGAGTATACAGATGGCTCCTTTTGAGGCACTGTATGGCCGAAAGTGTAGAACGCCTGTAATTGGGTAGGACCTGGAGAAAGAAGATATTATGGTATTGACTTTGTTAAAGAAGCTGAAGAGCAGGTTCGAACAATTCAACAACACATAGCAGCTGCGCAATCTCGTCAGAAAAGTTATGCTGACAAGAGAAGAAGACCTCTAACTTTTGATGTTGGTGATTATGTATATCTGAAGATCTCTCCTATGAAGAAAGTGCAACATTTTGGTGTTAAAAGAAAACTAGCACCTCGTTATGTCGGTCCATATTAGATAGTGGAAAGGAAAGGATTGTGGGCCTATAAGCTCAAACTGCCTGAAGAGATGAGTGCAGTGTTTCCTGTTTTTCATGTATCCCAACTCAAGAAATGTCTGTGTGTTCAAACCGAAGAGGCCGTTAAAGTTAAAGACATTAAGCTGAGCTCAGATTTAACTTATGAAGAGAAACCTATGAGACTCCTGGATGTCAAAGACAGAGTGACCAGAAATCTTGTGGTCAGGCAATATAAGGTTTCTTGAGCAATCATGATGATAACGATGCCACTTGGGAAACGGAGGACTATTTAAAGGAAGTATATCCCGATTTTCATAAAGAATGGTTAGTCTACTCAAATCTTGGGACGAGATTTCTTTAAGGGGGGAAGGGCTGTAACACTCTGGTGTTAAGCATGCATAATCACTTGCATTCTTAAGCATAAGCATCTTTATGCATGGCATTAATGAAAAGATTGATTTTCATTTCATGTATCATGCTTGATTATTCAAACTATGCTTGCCTTTCACATGAATTGGATAGTGGTATGAGTGTTTGGTGTTTGATGACCCCTAAGGTAACCTAGACATGATTAGGACACCAAATGAACCTAGGTTTATGTTCATGGTTTCGGCTAATTAAGCTTTGTTGTCATGGTTGACCAAGGTGGACCATTAAAGTAGTTTTGTTTGACTGAATTGAAAGTGGTAGCTTGAGTGCTTGCATGTGTGTGCACCCTAAATAAAGTTTGTAGAGAATTTCATAAGAAACAAAAATTGTAATTACCACTTTTCATGAAAATGCTTGGAAGATGTTCAAAAATGTTGAAAAAGGGCAGAATTGGAGGCTGTTTTTCCATTTTTAGGGATTTAAGGGGTATTTTCTTTGGATTTCTGTATTTCAAAATCTATGCAGAATCTGGCCAACTTTGTATAGATGAAATGTTCTACTCTTCAAAAGCTACATTTCATCTATTTGG
>CM041637.1:25250071-25260920 GCA_023333625.1 Bothriochloa decipiens | reverse complement strand
CTCAGGTTTACAGTCTCGAGGGGTACTGTCTCGAGGACACTGTCTCGAGGGCACTGCTTTCGAGGGCATGCTCGAAGACGGAAAACTGCTCTGCTTCGACAGCGGGGCTCGGCTGGTTACGACGGGGTTAAAGATCCGGCGAGGGCTGCTCCAAGACTTCGCTAACTCGTGCATCGTCCTCGGGTCGTCAAGGCGAACACGTAGGCGGTCATCGAGTCAGGAGCTTGGTTCCGGTGACGTGCTGTATGGCGGACAGCGGCTCGAGGGTGACGGTGCTCGAGGTGTCAAACTCGAGGGTCTGTCCTCCGACGGTCGACTCGAGGGTCGGTTCTTCGAAGGGGTCGAACTCGAGGGTCAGCTCGAGCGCGTGATCCGTCTCGGACGAGATCGGCTCGGACGCTGAGTTCCTCCTCGGTGATCGACGGTGGAAGAACCCTCGATTCCTGGTGCCACAAAGGATCTCCGGTGCCATTAACCCGCCCATCGGCTTCGGGACTTCACGACGGTCACGTCGATGGGCTTCAGGGCGACTGGTTCACTTCTGTGTCAAGCTCGACGCAGACGGTGGCTCGATGGCGACGGTGCCCGAGGTACACTTCACACCGGGTCACTACAGCTCCGATTGGTGGCATCGACGGACGGTTGGAGTCACGCAACATCTGCTCGAGGTGCCGGCGGTGACCAAAACACACGGCGGAGTCCGCGCGGGCAGCAACTCCCACGGCGGAGCTTCGACAGGTCCTCGGTGCACGGCAACGGCACTCCGAGAGGGTCCATGGTCTCCATCTTGCCCACTCGATGCAGCTCGTCACGGCGGAGCTTCCCGGCTTCTTCCTGCTCCTCGAGGGTGATCGATGGTGGCAGGAACGACGGTGAACGACGGCGTTCTGGAGCGGCAACGTACTGACACGTCGACGACAAGGTGGTTCGGGTCGATGCTCTGGTGAGGCAAACGCAGAGCTAGGGTGTGCACGGGGTCCGTCTCATCAAGGCGAGCGCGGATCCGGAAACAACGGAGGTCGAGGCTCAACAGAAAGGCGACTGGGTGATCTTGCCACGGCGGAGCTTGGCGCGCGGCGATGAACTGGGCGGCTTCCATTCCGGCATCCTCCCGATGCCGTGGTCCGAGGGGCTCGGCTAGTCTCGTGTGTGTGTGCGGGTGTGTCCAGTGAGGTCGGTAGTGACCTGGGCCTACGCGCTCACGGCGGAGCGCCATGGCCAACAGCACGGCGGAGGGTTCGAGAGGGCGGCGATGGCGGTGCTCACCGACGGTCGAAGAAGATGGAGGTGCGGTACAAGACCAAGCGGCTCCGGCTCGCGGTACTGCTCCTCCTTCCTGCTCCCGACGCAACAGCGGTGGCTCCGAGTCGACGGTCTTCCTCCTCAGCTCCGGCGGCGGCGTCTTCTTCTTCCCCGACTCCTTCCCTCCTCCTCCCTTCAGCTCTTCTCCACTCGAGGCTGGCAAAGAGGAATGGGGTTTCACCAGAGCGGTGGCGGCGATCTGGGAACCCTAGGATGCCGGGGTGCTTGCTTTATAGGGCGGACGCGGTGGTAGGTAGCAGACGGACGGCCGATCACAGCTCTGCTTGATCGAGCGGTCAAGGGATGTCCAAGTCAGCAGCTGGGGTTCGAACTGGGTCCAGAGAACAGCGAGAGAGGGCTAGGGAACACTGGGTGTCGAGGTTCTTTATGGCGGCAGCGTTCCACTGCGGCGACAGTGCAGGTGCGCGCGCGCGCGCAGAGAATATTGCCTGCGGCCGTGGGAACTTTACGCGGGCTGGTCGGTCCAGGTGGCTTGCGGACGCGCGTCGATGCGGGGCGACACTGGATCGAGCGGTCGAGGGAGGTTGCTTAGGAGCGACGCCGGGGAACAGTGCTGACGCGAGCACGCACGGCCGGTCGGGTGACCTCAGCGGGCGCGATGACACGTGGGTTCCACTTCGAGGCCCCATCGTCAGCGACTCATCGGCAACAGAGGCTCGGTGCGGCGCGCGGACGCGCGCGGCTCTTGCTGGGCCGTCGGCCTGGTTGGGCCGCGCAGCGTGGGGTCGAGCGGCGAGCAGGGGGGTCGAGCGGCGTGCAGGGGTCGAGCGGCGAGCAGGGGTCGAGCGGCGAGCAGGGGTCGAGCGGCGAGCAGGGGTCGAGCGGCGAGCAGGCCGAGCGGTTGGGCTGCTCGGGCCGGTTCCTTCTTTTCTTTTTCTTTTTCTTTTTCAAATATATTTATATATATACTTATATATATATACGGTGTGCTTATTTTGTGTTACAGAATAGTGAGCATACATGGCCCAAATACTTCTAGGGTATTATTCCCTTAATATTTATTTGTCAAAATAAATATTATGTTGTTATTTTTAATAACCAGCACATAAACCAAATAAGAATCCAAATCACTCTTTTTAATGCAACATGATGATTAAACAAATGAAACATTAAAATGTAACAAGCGAACATAGAGCATGGTTATGAGATGTTAATTAACTTGCAACATATGAATGCCATGCATGACATGCTAGGGTTGATGCATATGTAAGGGGTAGATGATGACATGTCGCACCACATCACTCGAGGTTTTGTCGAAAAAAAAAATTTTGTAGTTCGAATTTTCGGGTTGTTACAGCGGCCCTCAGCCGCTTCATCTCACGTTTAGGGGAGAAGGCCATGCCTCTGTACCGTCTCTTGAAAAAATCCGAGCGATTCACGTGGACCGCGGAGGCCGAGGGGGCCCTCGACGAACTCAAAGCCAAGCTGACATCCACTCTGATACTCGTCCCTCCTCGACCAGCAACGTCGATTGAACCGCCTGAGCCCCTCCTCCTCTATGTCACCGCAACCACCCAGGTGGTCAGCGCGGCCATAGTGGTGGAGAGGCAAGAGGAAGGACGCGCCTTGCTAGTCCAGCAGCCGGTTTATTTTGTCAGCGAAGTGCTTTCGGAAATGAAAATCCGCTACCCACAGGTGCAGAAGCTGCTCTACGCCATCATCCTTACGCGTCGCAAGCTCCAACACTACTTCCTCAGCCACCTGGTTACTGTGGTATCCTCGTTCCCCTTGGGGGAGATCATCCATAACCGGGAGGCCGCTGGAAGGATTGCCAAGTGGTCGGTCGAGCTAATGGGCGAGACCATCACCTACGCACCATGGAAGGCCAACAAGTCTCAAGTGCTGGCGGATTTCGTCGCCGAGTGGACCGACACTCAGTTGCCACCAGTCCAAATTCAAGCCGAGCTGTGGACGATGTACTTCGACGGGTCGCTCATGAAGACAGGAGCAAGCGCGGGCTTGCTCTTCATTTCACCCCTCGGAGTCCACATGCGCTACGTCATTCGCATCCACTTTGCCGCTTCTAACAACGTTACGGAGTACGAAGCACTTGTCACCGGATTACGAATCGCCCTTGAACTCGGGGTCCGACGCCTTGACGTTCGAGGCAACTCGCAGCTAATCATCGACCAAGTGATGAAGACCTCAAGCTACCATGACGCCAAGATGGAAGCATACTGCAACGAAGTGCGCAAGTTGGAAGACAAATTCCACGGCCTTGAGCTTAGTCACATCGCTCGACGATACAACGAAGCCGCGGATGAGCTCGCGAAAATTGCATCGACTCGAGGTACAGTCCGTCCGGACGTGTTTTCGAGGGACCTCTTCGAGCCCTCCGTCGATTTGGGCTCGGTGGATTGCACTACGCCCTCGAAGCTACACCCCCATGACCTCGATCGGGGCCCCCTCAACCGGGGCCCAGGTTATGGAGATCCAGGAGACATCTCCTCCGTCAAACCCGCCATCGGATTGGCAAGCCCCTTTACTCAACTGCCTCATTCAGGGAGAACTTCCGAAGGACCGGACCGAAGCTCGACGGATCGCACGACGGGCCAAGTCCTACGTCATCTACGGTGATGGCAAGGAACTCTACAGGCGAAGCCCCTTAGGCGTTCTTCAGCGCTGCATTACCATCGAGGAAGGCAGGAGGCTCCTCGAGGACATACACTCGGGAGCCTGTGGCCACCACGCAGCACCAGGACCCTCGTAGGCAACGCCTTTTGATAGGGTTTCTACTGGCCGACTGCCGTTTTCGACGCCACGAACATCGTCCGCTCGTGCAAAGGGTGTCAATTCTACTCCAAGCAGACGCACCTCCTAGCTCATGCCCTGCAAATGATCCCCATCACTTGGCCATTCGCGGTCTGGGGGCTTGATCTTGTGGGGCCTCTCAAGAGGACAACCAAAGGGTACACGCACCTGCTCGTTGCCATCGACAAGTTTACCAAGTGGATCGAGGCCTGGCCCATCAGTAACATTCGCTCCGAACGGGCAGTCGAGTTCTTCACCGACATCATCCATCGCTTCGGGGTCCCGAACATCATCATCACTGACAACGGCACGCAGTTCACCGACAAGAAGTTCTTGGATTTCTGCGATCGCCATCACATCCGTGTGAATTGGTCCGCGGTTGCGCATCCTCGAACTAACGGCCAGGTCGAGCACGCCAATGGCATGATTTTGCAGGGCCTCAAGCCAAGGATCCTCAAACGCCTCGGCAAGCACGAAAAAAAATGGGCCGCGGAGTTGCCATCGGTCCTATGGAGCTTAAGGACAACACCTAGTCGAGCCATGGGATTCACCCCATTCTTCTTGGTCTATGGGTCCGAGGCCGTCCTCCCCACTGACCTCGAGTATGGTTCCCCTCGACTAAAGGCGTACAATGAGCAAACCAATGAAGAAGCCCTCGCAAACGCCATCGACCAGGTCGAGGAGGCTCGAGACATGGCGCTACTTCACTCCGCGAGGTATCAGCAAAAACTTTGATGCTACCACGACAAGCACGTGCGCCCGAGGGACTTCCAAGTTGGAGACCTCGTCCTACGTCGACGACAGAGCAACAAAGGACGTCACAAGCTGACGCCGCCATGGGAAGGCCCATACGCCGTAGCTGAGGTGCTAAAGCCTGGGACGTACAAGCTCGCTAACGACAAAGGCGAAATCCTCACCAACGCATGGAACATCGAACAGCTACGTCATTTCTACCCTTAGGGCACCAGTGCCCTTGTACATTCTCGCATATCTTGTACATTTCCGCATGACAAATATAAGGAGTACTTTTGATTATAAGTTCAAACTTGCTATTGTACATGCAAGAGGTAGCCTCGACCCTGTCTCACCAGAGTCGAGGCTCCCTCAGGGGCTAACGGGGGGGAACCCCCTAAGTTCCTAAAAATACGAACGATTTTTTTCGCACGCCTCCCTTTTCGCCTCCCAACTAAGTTGACAACGCCTCGAATTCCCTAGGGGTCGAGGGCTGTCGAGCCGGAGCTCTCCTACGCCTCCGGGCTATGGTACCTCCACTCGCTCCCCCCTCGAGGGATACGAGCTTGCGTCGAATGCTCAGTCGGAAAGCAAAAGTCAGGCGAGCAAAACTCGAGCGCTTCTTCTTTCTCACACCTCGATACGCTTCGCGACTAAGTAGAAAACGCCTCGAACTCCCTAGGGGTCGAGGGCTGTCGAGCTGGAGCTCTCCTACGCCTCCGGGCTACGGTACCTCCACGCGCTCCCCCCTTTGAGGGATACGAGCTTGCGTCAAAAACTTAGTCAAAAAGCAAAGTCTAGGTGACAAGAAAGCAGAAAAGGTTCGAAAGTAAAATGACACATCACATTACGATAGATGTATTAATGTTCAAAAAGGGCTTTTGAAGCCACATTGAATATAAGTTACAAAAAACTAATTCATTACATGGGCACCCTCGCCCAGTCTTGCCCTACAGGCCTGCCCCGTCGCCATCCTCCTTGACGTGGTACCCTCCATCCGCAGGGGGGAGGACTTCGTCCTCAAACAGCTTCGCCAATGCTCCCCCTGGCCTCTCGGCGTCATGAATGAGCCCTCGGCATCGCTCCTTGTTCTCTGCGTCGGTCTTCGAGATGTCTGGAACAAAGCCTTGGGCCACCACATTCATGTCAAAGACGAAGCCGGAGGAGACCACTGCAAGCGCCCACTTCACGCCGGTGTGAAGCGCCTCCCGCACGCGATCGCGAAGGGTGGCATCAAGGTAGTAGATCCGGTCCACGAGCGCGGCACCCGGGATGTCTTCTTTGGCACCCTCGACGGGCCTGACCTCCCAGGAGGCGCAGAGCCCATCGAGGGCAACCCGGAGCCGACCGAGAAGCGCCCCCTCCACCGCGAGGCTCTCCTGCAGCGCCTTGGCGGCGGTCTGGGTTGCAAGCAGCTCGGACTCAAGGCCTGAAACACAAAGCAAGAATTAGATAAACCATACGGAAAGAACAAAGATCAAAAACCCTTTAAGGAACTCACCAGCACAGCGAGTCTCGAGGGCGTTGCGATCCCCCAGCACGGCGTCGCGCTCCCCCCGAGCCTTGTCCCGCTCCCACTGGGCCTCTTTGAAGGCCCAGGTCACCTCTGTCTTCTCGAAGCGGAGGGTCTCGAGGGCACCACTAGCCAGGATGATGGCCTGCTCCTTGTCCTGGAGGGTGGCCTTCATTGCCCCGAGCTGGGTTTCTAGGCCGGCGGCACGGCTCTTCTCCTCCTGGACCAAGGCGGAGAGGGCGTTGTGCGCCGTAGAGACTTCAGCAAAATTGGCCTCGAGGGAGCGGACGCGTTCCACGGAGCTCTGAGCCTCCGCCATGAGTAGCTCGACGCGCTCCTGGGCTCGGACGCTCTCGCCCCTGGCCTTCTCTGATTCAGCCTTTGCCACGTCAGCCTCCTCCCTCGCACGCTTGAGCTCCTCCTTGAGGTGGGTGGCTTCCCCTCGAGCGGCGTCGGAGTCCTCCTTCGCCCGGGCGGCCTCCTCTTTGGCTTTGGTGGCTTCCTCCCTGGTCCGCTTCAGCTCCTCCTCGAGCTCGGCCACCCTGCTCTGCGCAGAGCGGCTGGCCTCGAGTTGGCGAAGCACTTCCTCCCAGCTGTTGTGCGTTTTGTGGAGGAAGTCTGACCTGGAGTAGGACCGCCTTCGCGCCTCCTGGGGACAGGAAATCGAGGGTTAAGGCATCCCATACGAAAGAACTTAAAAAAATACATATGGCCTAACACAGTGACTCACCGTGAGGTTCCGGTCAAGGCCTTCGGCGAGCTCGACGCCCAGTTTTAGCAAGTGCCACAGCCACGCCCAGGACCGCTCGGACTCCTCCCAGCACTTGACCTCCGCTGGGTCGTTCATCTCGATCCCCGGAGCGCTAGAGTCACCGAGTTCCCAGAGCACAATGTGCTCCTTGCCCCAATGCGGCAGGACCATCTTGACCTTGGCTCGCGCCAAGGACTCGATCTCCTCCACCACATCGCCCGGAACGCCGTAGCCCATGGCCAACTCCCCCGGGATGCGGAACTCCAACGCAGCGCGGGCACTCCTTATCCTGGGGTCGGACGTCGACCTCCTCAGCACGCCAGAAGCTGCCATCTCCTCCGGCTGCTCCGTCGACGGTTGTGGCGCCTGACCCAATGCTGCTTCTGGCGCCTTCGAAGGCAGCGAAGGTGACAAGGCCGTCGCCTCCCCCAACACCACGACTTGTGGCGCCGGCAAGACCACCAACGATGCGTCTTCCGCAGGGCTCGGTACCGAGGTATCCTTCGGTTGTGCCCCCGGCAGCCGCGGGACCATCGACGCCTTCGACGCCGTTTCCCCTTCGGCCAGCAACTTGTCCAGGGTAATCACAGACACCCATTGCTTGGGCAGTCCGGAAGTCGCTTCCGCCTCCGACGTCTCGGGCTGTTGCTGCGCCGGCGGGTCTAGCAGCGTCGCGTCCCTCGGCGGCGTCTGCTACGCTTACTGATGCTGGGGTTGGCCCCCAGTTTCCTCCTCCTCCTGCCGCTCCGACGGCTCCTTCTCCTCCTCCTGCTGCGGCCGTGGCAGCTCCGCTTCTTGCAGGGCCCCCTGCTCCTGCTCCCTCCGGGCCTCGAGCTCGTGCAGCCCCGCCGGCCAAGGCTGCCGCTCTCCCGTCGAGGGGGGAAGGGTCGAGGTCTCCTCACCCTCGAGGTCCACAACGGCTACCTCCTCACCCGGCCTGTGGCCCTCGGGGGCTCCCACCTTGGGTGCGGGGATCGACGCCTCTGGACCGCCAGGAACGGAAGCTCCCGACGTCGGGGCACCGCCTCCTGGTGCTGGGTCGAGCTCGAGGGCCGTAGGCGGCGATGTCAAGGAGGCGCTCCCTCTCTCATGCGTCCTCCCCAGCTCAGAGTCGCCACCCGCCGCGGCCCCTGGGACGCTCGACCCTGCAGCAGGAGTGGAACCCGTCAGCCTACCACGCGCCATAGCACCAAGGGCTGAGGACAACCACTTGGCTTCCCACGGGGCCAAGGGCCTCGACGACGCACCTGTAGCCGGGGCCTCCATCTTTGCGGCTGCATCCATCTTGAGCCGCTTGGCCGGCGCGAGAGACGCCTCCTCGATCTGGCGCTTAGGCCTGAATGGGAAGCAGAACGGCAAAAAGTTTATTAAAGCGCACAAAGAAGACGCAATGAAAAGAAAATGATTCAATGACACTTACCCGAAGGGTATAGAGGCCTTTCGGGTACCCCTCGAATTGCCCACAGATTTTGAGACCCCTCTCGAAGCCGAGCTCTTCGCAGGGCTGGGGCTACTCGGGGCCGTCGGTGGGGTCGCCGCGCTTCCCTGCTTCGACGGGGCCTCCTGGGCACGCCTCTGCTCCGCGCGCGCCGACGACCGGGACCGGGTCTCCCGGATCAAAGTGGGTGGGCTCCCGCCTCGAGTACGACACGAGGGGGGTGACCCCCCTTGAGGCGAGGCCTCGGCCCCCCTTTTTTCACGTCGGCGCTCCGAGGCCGACGCCGCCGGCTAAGGGGCGCGCTGCTCCGCCACCTCCTCCTGCACGAAGGGGCGGTCAGCATGGGAGGAATCCGATAGGATGCGGTCGAGGCGCCCCTCCACCCCCTCGACGTCATCACTGTCATCATCATCATCTTCATCTCCATCAGAGGGAGACTCCTCCTCTGGGAGCCCATCGCACCTCTGCTCAGCGCGGCGCTTCGTGAGCCTTTCGCGCTCCCGGAGCTTCTTGGCTTTCTTTTTCTCCTCCTCGTCCTTACTCCGCTTCTCTTGCTGGGCGGTGAAGCGTCTTACCTGACGATCGGGAGTGTCCTCCCTCAGTGGAGGCCTCGATCTCCGGTAGTCGATTCTCCCCTGCGCAAAGATGTTTAGTCACAGGGACAAGAGAAAAGGGAGGGGGAGAACTCGAAGGGCATGAGTCGGGGCACTCACCAGGTCGAGGCAACCCTCCTCCGGCCGCATGGGGAGGCGGTTGATGTCTTCCACCCTGAACGAGCCAGCCACCATCCCCTTTACCCGCGCGATGACTTCCGAGGTGGACAGCCTCTCATTGGACATCCGGCACCTCTTGAGAACCTCGGGCGCCGTCGAAGGAAGCATCTCGTCCAACCGCAACGGGCGCTCCATCAGAGGGAGCACCCGTCGACTGTGAAAGGCCGAGACGACCACCCCCGCCGTCAGGCCCGCTTCTCGAAGGGTCCTCATCGCGACGATGAGGGGATGAAGTCGACGCTGAAGGTCTCCCGCGACACCAAATGGCCAATTGTATGGACGCTCGACGATAAGCCGCCCGGTGTACGGCGGGAGGCAACCACCGTCGTTGCGAAGATAGAACCACTGCTCGTCCCACCGGGAGTGGTTGGACGTCAACCCGATGGGGATGTACTCGCGTGGCTCCTCCGACCTCCCGGTCTTCAATGCAAAGTTGAGGCACCCCGCTCTGACGATTCTTCTTACTCCGGCCGACACCGGGGAGGCGAACCACTCCCCCTTGTAGAGGTGGAGCCATAGCTCCCAATGTGGTGCCATTCCGAGGTAGCCCTCGCAGACGGCCGCGAAGATGGCAGCGTTGGAGATGGCGTTGGGGGAGAAATGGTGGAGCTCGACGCCGTAGAAGTTCGTCAGCCCCCGCATGAACTCGCTTGGGGGCACACCGAACCCATGCCGATGGAACTTGAGGAAACTCACCACGTATCCCTCCGGCGGATTTGGCTCTTCGTGGTCCTTGGGCGGTGCAATCCACTCCGGCCGATTCGAATCGGTGACGGGGCGGAGAAGTCCTTCTCTCACCAGCTCGGTCAGCCTTTGCCGCGTCATGGTCGACGGGCGCCAGGGCTCGGCGGGCTGGAGGACGGGGGCCAAGGTGGTGACGGCTGCACAGATCTGCTCGGTGGGCACGGCGGCGGCAACAACAGCACGAATCTCCTCGATGGACGGTCGACCAGGAAGGTTCCCAATCATGACTTCTCGCTCTAAGTTTTTATCCTCACGCGCGCAGGAAAGCAGGAGCTCGGCAGAATGGCGAAAATAGGGGCGAACAGCGCCTGTCACCCTCCATTTTTATACTCGAGAAGAGCAACGGGCGGAGTCCGGCGGTAGGGAAAAGGTAACTTCCCACAATTAATGCGTTTGCCTGACCGTTCCCCCCTCGACCCTTGACCGGACGCACGCGTCACACCTCTGACAGAGAGCCGTTGCTCGAACCTGCCACGATCGCACCGCTTAGCCCTTCTCCTCAAAAGGCATGCCTAACGGTAAGAAAAAAGAACCGTCACTCGCTAATAGAGTTTTCTACATAAGGTAAAATGGGCTCTGGCCCCACCTCGAAGTCTCGAGGGAGTGAAGGCCGGTCCTCGAGTGAGGGCTTAACAGCCGCCCTTGAGCACCGCAAAAGAACGGGCTCCGACCCCGCCTCAAGGTCTCGAGGGAGCGAAGGCCGGTCCTCGAGTGAGGGCTTAACGGCCGCCCTTGAGCACCGCAAAAGAACGGGCTCCAACCCCGCCTCGAAGTCTCGAGGGAGCGAAGGCCGGTCCTCGAGTGAGGGCTTAACGGCCGCCCTT
>CM041637.1:25228272-25249971 GCA_023333625.1 Bothriochloa decipiens | reverse complement strand
ACCGCAAAAGAACGGGCTCCGACCCCGCCTCAAGGTCTCGAGGGAGCGAAGGCCGGTCCTCGAGTGAGGGCTTAACGGCCGCCCTTGAGCACCGAAAAAGAACGGGCTCTGACCCCGCCTCGAAGTCTCGAGGGAGCAAAGGCCGGTCCTCGAGTGAGGGCTTAACGGCCGCCCTTGAGCACCGAAAAAGAACGGGCTCTGACCCCGCCTCAAAGTCTTGAGGGAGTGAAGGCCGGTCCTCGAGTGAGGGCTTAACGGCCGCCCTTGAGCACCACAAAAGAACGGGCTCTGACCCCGCCTCAAAGTCTCGAGGGAGCGAAGGCCGGTCCTCGAGTGAGGGCTTAACGGCCGCCCTTGAGCACCAAAAAAGAACGGGCTCCGACCCCGCCTCGAAGTCTCGAGGGAGCGAAGGCCGGTCCTCGAGTGAGGGCTTAACGGCCGCCCTTGAGCACCGAAAAAGAACGGGCTCTGACCCCGCCTCGAAGTCTCGAGGGAGTGAAGGCCGGTCCTCGAGTGAGGGCTTAACGGCCACCCTTGAGCACCGAAAAAGAACGGGCTCCGACCCCGCCTCGAAGTCTCGAGGGAGCGAAGGCCGGTCCTCGAGTGAGGGCTTAACGGCTGCCCTTGAGCATCGAAAAAGAATGGGCTCCAACCCCGCCTCGAATTCTCGAGGGAGCAAAGGCCGGTCCTCGAGTGAGGGCTTAACGGCCGCCCTGAGTGACGAAAGAGAATGGTTACTCGTCGATGGAGATTTCCACGAAAGGAGAAAACAGGCTCTGACCCTACCTCAAAGTCTCGAGGGAGCGAAGGCCAGTCCTCGAGTGAGGGCTTAACGGCCACCCTTGAGCACCAAAAATCAGGCTCCGGCCCTAAGTCTCGAAGGAGCGAAGGCTGACCCCACGAACAGGGTTCGACAGCCGCCCTCGAGCACCTGAGTCAGGGGTGACCAAGGAGGAGCCAACATGAGGCCCTGCTCGAGAACAAACTCTTGAGACCTATCGAATGGAATCGGTATCCGTAGGACCATTGCATTTTGCTTTAATGAGACCGCCTCCGGGCCTCCTGCCGACCTCTATCGAACGAGGAACGGGCTCTCGCTTGGATTTTCCCGTTACCAGCTCATTGAGAACTTCGTGGCTCGCCCTATCGGGGGTAGTCCGATGCTTCTCGCCTCACATCCGATCGAAAGGACTCGTGAGAAGAATGCCGAGGCCAGCAACGCCCCAGCCGCACGAGGCTCAGGGGCTCGCCTGTGCCCGGCGCCCCTCGACGAAAGAGGGTCAAAAATCCCCCGGGGGCTCCCCTCGGTAAAGCGCTACGACTCCAGTTCAGGCCTGTACCTGACTGGACGAGCACCCTTTAACTAAATATAAATAAAGCCCTCACAGGAGTCTTTCGACTCCTACGAGGCCTCGGGGGCTACCCCCGCGGGGGTCGCCCGCGCGTCCCTCACGAGAAAATCCGAATCACGTCCCATTTTCAAATTCCTGACCCCCTACCCGAATGCCATCACTCGAGCAGGGGCTCAGGGGCTACTATCGTTACCGAGGAAATGGGTACCCATTTCCCTAGGTTTACCGAATTAAACCCCGCAAAAACGGCGACTCGACCCCTCCTGTGACCTCCCGCGCGAACGTACAAAGGCCCGCAGGCTGAGACACTTCGGGCCGAACCACAGACGACGACGGCCCAAAGCCAAAGCCCGCTCGAGAGGCTACTGAACGGACTAGTACTGTACACTCGAGGTTACAATTCGGGTGACCCCTCGAGGACGGAACTTCGCCCAGCGAACGAGCCTACCCTCGAGGACGTAACTTCGCCCGCCGAACAAGCCTGCCCTCGAAGACAGAACTTCGTTCGTGCGAATGGGCAGCCCTCGATGAGAGTGCACCCCTCGTTTTACCAACTCCCCCGTACGGATCCGAGCGCATTTAATACGATCTATCTACCCCCGCCTAACCGCATGGCCACAGTTACGGTAACAGTTGCACGCGTGGCGGTCAAATCTGCTTTTACCGCCCATACCCCGGAATCCCGCAAGTCATATTACGCTGTTGCGCCATACCGAGCGCTGTGCCACGACTCGCACTGCCTCGAGACGTATAAACTAACGTGTTTTCTGTGTTTTCCGGGATTCAGTCTTATCCAGCGAGGCTCGACCTCCTCGGCACGACCCCCTCGACTCCAGATAAGACCCTCGACCGTCGCCCCTCGACTTCATCAAGTGAACCCTCGAGCGGAACTTCAACAACTCCCGACGCGACGGTTGCAGGGCCTCCCATACCGACGTACATCACTACAGCAGCACGGACGTGATCGGCCTCAATGTCGTACGTCATCAACGTCATGCGAACTCGAAATACATGTACTCCTGTGCCCCTCCTTCATCTATAAAAGGAGGCACCAGGGCCTTAGAGAGAGGGACCGGAATAAAAACCAAGAGAATCTAGAGCATAGAAACGTTAAGGCTTTAGATCACAGAGCGCCTCCGTGAGCCTGTGCAAGGTCGAGAGCAAGGCATCCGAACGCCCAAACTCCACCTCACACTCCTCACACCTGCTTGTATTTTCCCCTGTACTAGCACTTCGGTGCAAGATAACACGAATCATCCTCCCCCCGCTGGACGTAGGGCCTTCTTTGCCCGAACCAGGATAAATCATTGTGTCCTTCTTGCATCACCCACCGGATTAGGGAGCACGCGAATACAATATCACTCGTTGGTGTGAACCCTCGAGGGTTAGAACACCGACAACGTTAAAGGATTAACCCTGGAAGAGATATCCTGGCTTGGTCACACCTAGGAACTGTTGCACTGGTAACCGGATCATAGGAATCCTTGCTATGCACTCGCTTCCCATGGGGCAGACGGCTGAACCACTGGATAGACCGATGCCATTACTATCAGGCGATCGTGTGTTAGGAAGGTACGGGCATGAGAGACACACCCTTTTGAGATGGTCATGACACTCTGCGGGATTGGGATCATGAGCCCTCATAGTATCAGCCACTCTAAGGGTGTTCCAGGGCTGAGAGGTAGGATGGCATCGTTCTATGGCAGTAAGCACCGGGAATCAGCCTAGACGAAGGCCTTGTCAATGATGGTGATCTGGTGGATTAGTGAAACCTTTGCAAAGTGTATGGTTGATCGATCGATACATATGCCGACTTGTCAGCTATGGACCTTTTCTATGTTCTGCTTGCACCGGACTAGTGAGTGGAGTGTTCTACCTCCCCCTAAGAGATGATTTTTGGCCGTGAGCCAGGTTGAGGGCTGCAGGCCGCTGAGACAAGCTGAGTGGGAGTTGGCTTGGTCAATATGAGAGTGAGTCTTGATGGTGATGATGGTGGTGATGTGGTGATGGATCTGGGATGGATGGATTGGTGGTTGAAGGTGTGTGTGGGATGGGAATATGTTAAAACTTGACTTATTATAAACTTGCTTGCATGCATAGGAAAACTACAGCCAAATTATTGGATCTCCAGATCCATTGTTTCTTTTTCCACTAAGCTCATCGGTGCTAACCATGGCCTGCACATATCTGGCGGTGTGTAGATTTACCTGCTTTACAGTGATGTTGGGAATATAAGGATTAAAAGGTCTCATGCCTGTGCTCAAGATGGTTCATGATGGTCCTTCCGCGAATGCTCTTCTACTTCCACAGCTGTTCTAGATGTTTGTACTCTGATGACTCGCCATGTGGTAATGTAATAAATGATGTAAGCCCTATTATTGTATTCCTTTATCTAGTTTTGATGTATGGATTTGATTATCAATTGTTGTATAATAATGTGTTGAATTATATTTTCACATTATTTTTCATTCTATGGATTTTCCCTTCGTGTAAAATTTGAGGATGTTTCAGTTGGTATCAAAGCCATGCTTGACCCTAGGACGAGACCCCTTAGGTTTGGATGATATAACAGGATGAACGAGCCCTTCTTTCGGTTATATACTGACCCTGCACAATTTTGTGTGTGGCTTATCTCTCATAATTGACTTGCTATCCCTTTCCGGACCGAATGAAGATGGCCACCCTTGAGATCGTACCCCTTTCTTCGTCAAGCACCGGAGTGGATAAGCCCAAGTCCAACAAGAAGATTTGAAGAAGCTGGCAATTTTTGGAGAAAAACTACAATAAATGTGTTGCAACAAGGAAGAGCCTAGAGGAACCGTGATCTGCTTCAAGGTGACCCTGCAGATTCTCCCTAGCGAAGACATTCCCACAACGATTGTGTTGTGGAGGAAACCACCCCCACAATCATAGAACTCACCACAAAGGCTACACTTTGACTTGAGATGCAATGTATGCACAAATTCCTCGAGCATGGCCCCTGCCATCTATTGCCCTGCGCCCTTGATGCCTCAAAAGTGCCATAGGGAATGGGATAAAAGTTGGATGGTGTTTCTGCTCATGCAGAACGATCTCATGACTTGAGCTAGAACATGACAAAGACCTCTATTTTTATGAAATTGTCTCTGCATACTCTTTTATGCACAGTTGTTGGTATAAATTAAGTGCAACTAAAATAAGAAGGATTCCGCAAGCGCACAGATTAAACCATTGTAGCATTTTGTCGGGAGTATCTAGGTATCATTATTTATATTTTACCATAGAGAAGCATAGGTTAAATTATCTGATAATTCACCATCATGTATCTACTAACTTTATAAACCAACTAGATTATAGCAGGGGTAAATGATAAATGATATATATGATAGGATTTATTCAATATTATACACAGGGGATAGGTCACTAAAGATATGCAACTAGTAAACTTGAGAGGTCATGGGTGAGGTAGATTCCTATGACATTCTTATCACATGGTAAAGATATACCCAACTATGCTAAGACTTACCATACTCTTGTGCAATTCAGCACACCACTAGATAGGATAGAGTACCATAAAAGATACCTCTACTAACATGACTACGGTCCTCCAATTTAAGAACTTGCTTGATTCGATATGGACGGGGCTGTCACCTCCCGTAACTACCATACAACCAAGGAATAGGGTGCACTCATAGGCAGAACATCATATAAGCACCACACTTACACGAGGCTCGGCTACTTAGCCCAACCGGTAAAACATAGACTAAGCGCTCTATGAACTAGCACACAAGCAATGATAAACTCAACTAGCAAGATAGATTCAAAGTAAGCATAGCCATTTAAACAAGAAAATAAGTATGAGTCTTACAGAATGTTGAAGTGAAGATACAAGGCTTTACCAAGCCTCCAAGACTAGATCTAGAACCTCGAGCAAGAGCCCATCTTGACCCTCTCTCCCTAGCAACTAGATGACTACATTGGAGAGTCTAGTCCTAATCCTCTAGGGTAGAGAGAGAGGTTATCTTTTCAAGGGACACCTCTCAATCAAATGAATAATGAATTAGGGTTTCTCCCAGGGCCAGGGGCCTTGCTTATATAGCCCCCTAGGATGCACCATGGCCCTCGGATCAAACCAACCTAAATAGACAATTATTATTCATCCTCAAAGGCGGTGGAAGGGGAATCCATGAGACGGAGCCTGATTGGTCCAGGTCAGTGGGCTCCCACCCAAGGGTTTGGGCAGCCGCCTGGCCACCGAGCCGGTTCGGGCTCCCGTTTGGTCCAGAGCCTTCTCGAACCTTCCAGATTATAGAAAATTGTCTGGATCCCGATTATCTCTATGTAAACCTGCCATGTGGGCCTTTCTTGGTTCTTTCTAGCTGACACCCTGTAGAAAAGTTGCCAACCTTGAGGGCCCGAGTAAGGGTGCCTAGAAAAACAATAACAAGAAGAAGAATCAGCAGGGCAGCACGGGGTTGTGATCGATGACCTCATCACTACGGCCGAGCGAAAGAAGCCTTGAGGCCCCCGACGGGGGCATCTTCGACAAGATTCTGAAGGAGCCATGCCCTTACCACAAGGGAGGGGCAAACCACAACCTTGAGGAGTGTCGCATGCTCAAGAAATGCTTCGAGAGCTTGGGCCTCAAGAAGGACGACAAGAAGGAGGACCCCAAGGACCAAGGCTGCGACAAGGAGGATGACTTCCCTGAGGTCTAGGGCTGCTACATGATCTATGGGGGCCCCTCGACCCAGCTCACCACGTGTCAACGCAAGAGGGAGCATCGAGAGGTTTTCTCTGTGCGGATTGTGACACCCCACTACCTTGACTGGTCGAACACGGCCATCACATTCGATCGTGGTGACCATGCAGATCACGTTCCCAATCCTGGGGTGTACCCACTCATCATTGACCCCATCATCACCAACATTCAGCTCACCAAGGTGCTCATGGACGGGGGTAGTAGCCTCAACATTCTCTACGCCAAGACCCTCGACCTCTTGGAGATCCTGAGGGAGAAGCTTCAGTCGAGCGTCAGGGGCTTCCATGGCATGGTACCGGCAAAGAAGGATCACCCCATCAGCCGCATTGTCCTCCCTGTCTGCTTCGGTACTGCCACCAACTTTAGGAAAGAGGTCCTCACCTTTGAGGTGATCGGGTTCCACGGCACGTACCACGCCATCATCGATCGACCCAGCTATGCCAAGTTTATGGCGATCCCTAACTACACCTACCTCAAGCTCAAGATGTCAGGGCCCAAGGGTGTCATCACTGTCAGCCCCTCCTACGAGCACACCTACGACTGCGACATTGAGTGTGTTGAGAATGGGGAGGCCATCAAAGAAACTGCAATGCTAGCGGCGACCCTCGATAGGTTCATTAGTGAGGTTCCTTACCCCAAGTGCCACGCAGGCAGCTTCGAGCCAGTCGAAGACACGAAGGCGCTGACGATTAGAACCACCCTTGACAACAAATAGGAAGGAGTGCTCATCAACTTTCTCCGCACGAATGTCGATATGTTTGCGTGGAGTCCCTCAGACATGCCGGGCATACCGAGGAAAGTCACCGAGCACGCCTTGGAGATCCGGGCCGAGTCCAAGATGGTGAAGCAAAGCTTGCGCCGCTTCGATGAGGAGAAGCGCAAGATCATCAGGGAGGAGGTGCACAAGCTTTTGGAAGCCGGATTCATCAAGGAGGTTCATCATCCTGAGTGGTTAGCTAATCCTATACTAATTAAGAAAAAGAGTGGGAAATATAGGATGTGTGTAGATTACACTAGTCTAAATAAACCATGTCCTAAAGTTCCTTTTCCTTTACCACATATTGATCAAATCGTTGATTCAACTACGGGATGTGAAACTCTTTCCTTTCTCGATGCTTATTATAGTTATCACCAAATCAAGATGAAGGAGTCCGACCAGCTCGCAACTTTCTTCATTACCCCTTTTGGCATGTACTGCAATGTGACCATGACCTTCGGCCTTCAAAACGCCGGGGAAACCTACTAGCGATGCATGCTTCATGTTTTTGGCAAACACATAGGGTCAACGGTCGAGGCCTATGTCGATGACATCGTGATCAAGTCTAAAAAGGTCGATAACCTCATCGAGGACCTCAAGATCACATTTGGATGCCTCAGGGCCAAGAACGTCAAGCTCAACCCCGAGAAGTGCGTCTTTGGTGTCCCTCGAGGCATGCTCCACGGGTACATAGTCTCCCAACACGTTATTGAGTCCAACCCTGACAAAATCTCTACAGTTACCAAGATGGGCCCGATTCGAGACCTCAAGGGCATTTAGAAGGTCACAGACTGCCTCGTGGCCCTCAGCTGCTTCATCTCACATCTCAGAGAAAAAGTGCTGCCTTTGTACCGCCTCTTGAACAAATCAGACCACTTCACCTAGACACTCGAGGCTGAGGAGGCCCTTGCCAAGCTCAAAGCCAAGCTGACCTCACCTCTAATCCTCGTACCTCCAAACTCAGTCGAGCACCTCTTACTCTATGTCACCGCCACCACCCAGGTGGTCAGCGCGGCCATAGTTGTTGAGAGGGCAGAGGAAGGGCACGTACTGCTTGTCCAGTAGCCTGTCTACTTCATCAGTGAGGTACTCTCAGAGACAAAGGTCCACTATCCACAGATTCAGAAGCTGATCTACACCATCATCATCACACAACACAAGCTCCAGTACTACCTCCTTGGCCACCTGGTGAATGTGGTCTCATCCTTCCCCCTCAGTGAGATAGTCCAGAACCAGGAGGCCACGGGAAGAATCACCAAATGGGCGGTCGAGCTCATGGGTGAGACCCTCACCTATGCGCCATGCAAGGCCATCAAGTCCCAGGTGCTGGCGAACTTCATCGCTGAGTGGATCGACACCCAGCTTCCTCCAGCACAGATTCAAGCCAAGCTGTGGACAATGTTCTTCGACGGGTCACCGATGAAGACTGGAGCAGGTGCGGGCCTACTCTTCATCTCGCCTTAGGGAATCCATATGCACTACGTCATCTGGCTCCACTTTCCTGCCTTCAACAACATCGTGGAGTACGAAGCCCTCATCGATGGCCTGTGCATCGCCATCAAGCTCGGGGTTCAACGCCTCGATGTCCGAGGTGACTCGCAACTCATGATCGACCAAGTCATGAAGGCCTTCAGCTGCCAAGACCCTAAGATGGAGGCTTACTGCAAGGAGATTTATAAGTTGGAGGACAAGTTCTACGGTCTCGAGCTCAACCACATCGCGCGGAGATACAATGAAGCCACGAACGAGCTGGCAAAGATCGCATCGACTCAAGGCACTGTTCCACCTAACATCTTCTCGAGGGACCTTATCGAGCCCTTTGTCGCTGGGGCACAGGGGCTGAAGCTCCACCTCACGCCATCGAGCCACCCCTCTCGACTGAGGCCCCTCGACCAGGGCCGAGGTCATGGAGATCGACATGTCGCCCCCACCTCCAAGTCCCAAGCCAGACTGGCGCGTTCCCTTCCTCGACTGCCTCATTAGAGGGGAGCTTCCAGAAGATTGAACCAAGACTTGATGAATCGCTCGACGGGTCAAGACTTACGCTCTCTAGGGTGACAATAAGGAGCTCTATTGATGTAGCCCAACTGGAGTCCTCCAGCGCTGCTTCACCATCGAAGAAGGCAGGAAGCTGCACAAAGACCTACATTCAAGGGCTTGCGGTCACCACGCTATGCCAAGAACCCTTGTCCAGAATGTGTTCTGGCAAGGCTTCTAT
Organism: Bothriochloa decipiens; assembly: GCA_023333625.1. Lineage (NCBI taxonomy): Eukaryota > Viridiplantae > Streptophyta > Magnoliopsida > Poales > Poaceae > Bothriochloa > Bothriochloa decipiens. The sequence goes on along the minus strand of CM041637.1, from coordinate 25,240,903 downwards.
TGGCCGTCCATGGTCTCCAATGCCATCAACCTCATCCGCTCGTGTGAGGGGTGCCAATTCTATGCCAAGCAAATGCACCTCCCCGCCCATGCTTTACATATGATCCCCATCACATTGCCTTTTAGTGTGTGGGGGCTCGACCTTGTCAGGCCTTTGAAGAAAACAACCAGGGGCTACACCCACTTGCTAGTAGCCGTCGACAAATTCAACAAGTGGATCGAGGCTTGATCCATCACCAACATCTAATCCGAGCAGGCAATTTCATTCCTCACTGACATCATCCACCGCTTCGGGGTCCCCAACGTCATCATCACCGACAACAGCACGCAATTCACTGGCAAGAAGTTCTTAGACTTCTGCAATCATCATCACATCCGTGTAAATTGGTTCGCAGTTGCCCACCCTCAAACTAATGGATAGGTCGAGTGTGCCAAAGGCATGATTCTCCAGGGCCTCAAGCCAAGGATCTTCAATCACCTCAAGAAGTACGGGAAGAAATGGGCCGCTAAGCTGCCCTTAGTCCTGTGGAGCCTAAGGACGACAACTAGTCGAGCCACCGGGTTTACTCCATTCTTCATGGTCTATGGGTCCAAGGCCATCCTCCCCACTGACCTCGAGTACGGTCCCCATGACTCAAGGCCTACGATGAGCAGACGAATGAGGAGGCCCTCACCAACGCCATCGACCAGCTCAAGGAGGCTCGAGACGTAGCCCTCCTCAACTCTGCAAGGTACCAACAAAAGCTTCGACGCTACCACGACAAGCACGTGCACAAGAGTGACCTCCAAGTCGGTGACCTCATCCTCCATTGATGGCAAAGCAATAAAGGCCGCCACAAGCTAACTCCACCTTGGGAGGGCCCTATGGGGGTATAGCCCTATATACCCTCGTAGCTAGGCTTTGGGCTGCTTGGTGCATACGGTGCAGACCAGAAGATGAAGGCTGGTCCATCATCCTCCTGGTGGGTGGGCTAGATGATAAGACTAAGCCCATGGTCTACTACCACCTAGGTCGGTGGGCTGCATGGGTGCTGAAGGCTGCTTGGCATGCAAGGAGTCTTAGTCGGTTAGATCTCTTCATGTCCTCCAAGAATACGGTGCAATGTAACTGACTATAGGGAAACCCTAGATATGTAACCTTGTCCCCCGTCTATATAAAGTGGAGAAGGACCCCCTAGAACACATCTGAACTCATCTCATTGTACTCTGGTACTCATCAATATAGCAGCAGAGACACAGGACATAGGCTATTACGCTTCTAAGCGGCTTGAACCTAGATAAACCCTAGTTGTCCTGGTTGTTTGTCTTGTGTCTCACATCTAGATCTTAGGTCTTAGCGCGCCCTCATCGCAAATCTACTACCTTGGGGTATCCTATGGTAGACTACCGAGGATATTTCATCGACAGTTGGTGTGCCAGGTAGGGGTGCGTGATCTGATCATCAGATGATCCAGATGGTTTTGTTCCCAGCTTCCATGGACTTCGAGGCGGATATCTCCCTCACCATCAGGACGTTCACCTAGATGACCGGCGTGGCGATGTCCCTCGCGTTCACGGGAGCAGCGCAGCCAGTCCCAGCTCTGGATATGGTGCAGTCGGTCCCAGCACTGACTGCACCAATCACTTCACCAACAACTCAGATCTAGGGGCCGTCCCCGGGGTCATCCGCGCCACCCATGACGGCCATGGAAAGGATGGATATGTCGGCAGCAAACTGGCGGCTTCCTCGTTACTAGAGGAGGCACATCGACAACTCCGATCTGATCAAGTTGATCGATCGGCAGGGTGAAGGCCTGGTCAAGATCTTGAACATGTTTGAGTCCGCTCGTCCGCGTTTCGCCCAGGGTCCAGATTTCTCAGACTTCACCCCAGTCCATCCACGTCGACGCAATCATGTCGACCACCCATGTCATGCAGATCCAAATCTGCCCATGGTTCATGGGCAGCCACCTATCCCTCAGGATGGCAACATTCGACGCCGACAAGGACGTACGGGCCATGCAGTGGCCCATGCTGATCAGATCCAAATATGGCTCTGGCCCGAGCACCACATGCAAATCGCAGAGGAGGACCACCGGCCGCTCGTGGAGGTGGACCTCCCACTGTGGTGGAACGCCATCAACAACAGCCTATGCCCAACCAGAGGCACCACCAACAACACCCTATGCACAGTCAGGCTTGCAGCCCATGTCGATCAAGTCCAACTCTGGCCACTGCGCGTGCTCCGCCTGCAGTTAGGCTGGACGAGTTCATCAACATGCACTAGCGCCGGTGCATGCTCAGTTAGGCCACTCGTCAGGCCCGAGCGGAGCAAAGATGGCAGTGTCGAGCATAACAGATGCAACCTGCATTGGGGCCAGCAGATCCAATTGCTCTCGGCCCGAGTAGTGCACCAGTCTTCCTGCACGGGTTGAGCAAAGCAGCCGTGTCCTACACGAGGAACCTATAGATTGATCCCCGACGACATGACAACCACCTCCTAGACCTAGATCCCAATCTGACTCTAGTCCCGGAGGATCCAAGACCCATGGTTAGCATGGTTGCTTTGCAGCAGGTCCCTTCCAGATCGAACAGAATGATTCCCGAGGATGGCACCATGTCCGATCTGCTCTCAGGGCTTAACAGGACGCCCTTCATCTCCTTTGACTTTACCGAGTATCTCCTCTCCAACGAAGAGATTCCTGAGGTCCAAAGTCAGGAGAACATTGAGGACAAGAGCCTGACCACACTGGTCCACCAAACCCAGTCCACGGACATGGCACCAGACACCCCTAGTGTCCCACCTGGGTTCGACGGCACGGTGTTCATTGTCAGCGTGAATGAGCCTCCTGTTCCAAACAAAAGGAGCAGGAAAAGCAGGCAAGGGAGGCTCGCAATGCTGATCAGGAATGCTGATGCCTCCTAGAAGCACAAGAAGCAAATGTCACCAATAATGGCTACAACAACGCTGTCAATGGTGGCAGCGGTGCGGGCGCTCAGCCGCACCGGCTGCAACGCAATCTCAATGGCGAGTTCAACATGGTGGGGAATCAACCCATCCATGAGCTCCCATGGCAAAACATCACCATGGCCATGGATCGGCTCAACAATCTTCCCCCGAACACACCCGGGGTCAAAGAAATCCATGATTTTTTGATCGTCAATGAAGCACAAGTGGTTCAGCTTTGCTCTGCCGGTTCTTTGACCATGTCACATCGGTCATGGCGATCCCGAGTGGCATCGACAATGGATCCAACCATGGAGGGCCTCCACTCGAACACCCTCGGTAAGCCAACACCAATGACACGCCACGCGAGAAGCCACGTGATGACCAACGCCAACATGGCAATTGTCAGCGTGGCAATCAGCAACCAGCCACCCACCGCGCTGAATGCAATTAGGAAGTCGAGCAACCCTAGGATCATGATCTTTGTGGCCACCTCAATGAACATTATCGTGCTTGTCAGCACATGAGCGGACCAGCACTGTTTTTAGAAGACCTCAAGGCTGTTCTTTGGCCAAAGAGCTTCCGCATCAGCGATGTCAAGATGTACGATGGACAAGATGATCCTGAGCATTGGATTATGCTGTACGAGGTGGCTATCCGAGTAGCTGGCGATGTCATGGCCAACTACCTCCTGGTAGTCTTGAGCAACATTGCTACCTCTTGGCTGCTTCGCCAGCGTGCCGACTCCATCCACAGTTGGGCTCAGCTCAAACAGATGTTTGTTGACAACTTCAAACCCACCTGCGTCCAGCTAAGCACTAAGTACGCCCTGATGTAGGTATGACATCGTCCAAGGGAGTCACTGTGACAATACATCCGACATTTCTCCAACACATGGGATCATGTGACTGACGTCACTCTGGAGGAAGGAGTCAGCCTCTTCATCACTGGTCTGGTCCAACCATGTGGTCTGGACCTCAAGAAGGATTTTCTCGTTGAGCAACCTAGAACCATGGAGGAACTCCTCTCCAATGCCCACAGATTCACCCACCTCGATGATGGGCTGAACAAGGGCAACCCCAGCCCCTCCAACCGTAACTACCACCGCGACGATGACCATGATCGCGATAGTAATCAGGACCGCCGACCAGATCGATGAGATGATCGCCGTGGCAACCGTCGCAACAACTGTGAGCTCGACCACCATGATAACGATCGCTCCTTCAAGCACCATGGTTGGGATGCCTACAATGGTGGTCGGCATAACCGCAATGACCCTTCTGTTAACGCAGTGAAGGGCCAGAAGAGGGGGAATGATGAAGAACTTAACAAGGTCCTCAGCCAGGACTGCCCTCATCATCCTCGCAAGGGCCACACGCTAGGCGAATGTAGAGTCCTAGTGGACACACCTGAGAAGACAGCCAATAAGAAGTCGTGCTCAGCCCCAAAAGGAAAAGCTAAGAACGCTGTCCCACAGGACGATGTCGATGAGGAAGAAGCTCAAGATCCGAACCCATGGCATGCCTACAGGGAGCCTATGAAGAATGTGACTGCCATCATCTTTTACAACAAGGTCAGACTGGAGAACACCCAGGACAAGAAGCTGCTGACGCAAGCCATCATGGCCATCCAGGAGGCTCATGATTTCATCGTGGATGTCAAGGTGCCCACTTGGTCCGAGCAGCCCATATCATTCAGCTGCAATGATATGTGGGCCAAAATCCCCGATGTTGGTCGGTTCCCACTGGTCCTTGACCTAGTGATAGACGGCGTCCAGTTTGAGAAGGTGCTCATTAATAGAGGTAGTGCCCTGAACTTTTGTTTCTACCTGGCCTTCAAGGAACTAGGGCTGAAGTAGGAGAACCTCAAACCATACGAGTCCCTATTCTAGGGCATCATGCTGGGCAAGCCCTCATATCCCCTTGGGCAGATCACTTTGCTCATCCAGTTCGGGACGAAGCAGCACTTCCGCATCAACCACGTCAACTTCATTGTGGCTGACTTCGAGGGCATCTACCATGCCATCCTTGGCCGACTAGGGATCGCCAAGTTCATGGTGGTTGCCCATTACGGGTACCTTGTGCTCAAACTCCCCACTGATCAAGGCATCCTGTCCCTACGCAGCAACATCTTCATGGCATGGGTGTGCGATTCTAACGCCTACACAGCCGTGGAGTTTGAGGAGTTGAAGCATGCCATGGAGCACACCAGCTTGGGGGTCAAGGAGGTGCCCCCAGCAGAAGACCGCTAAACCGATCAAGCAGAAGATGCGACGGTTCGCTCATGACCGCAATGAAGTCATTAGGGTAGAAGTAGCTAAGGTTCTAGTAGCTAGCTTCATCAAAGAGGTGTATCACCTGGAGTGGTTAGCCAATCTGGTTCTTGTACTCAAAAAGAATAATGAATGGAGAATGTGCATTCATTACACCAATCTAAACAAGCACTGCCCTAAACAAGCTTTCAATCTCCCTTGAATTGACGAGGTTGTAGACTCTACTACAGGTTGCGAGTTGCTCTCTTTCCTAGATTGCTACTCGGGCTATCACCAAATAGCCCTCAAGAAAGAGGACCAGGAGAAGACCGCCTTCATCACCCCCTTCGGCGCCTTCTGCTACATGACCATGTTGTTCGGCCTCAAGAACGCTGGAGCTACCTACCAATGGGCCATCCAGGCTTGTCTCAATGATGAGATCACCAATGATCTTATTGTGGCGTACGTAGATGATGTGGTGGTGAAGACCAGGTAATCCCATTACTGGTCAAAAACCTCAAATAGACCTTCATGGCCCTCAATGAGTTCCAGTGGAAACTCAACCCCAACAAGTGCGTCTTTGGCATGCCCTCCGGGATCCTGCTCAGTAACGTGGTCAGTCAGGATGGCATATGCCCAAATCCTGAGAAGGTCCAAACCGTTCTAGACTTACAACCACCATGATGCATCAAAGACATCCAGAAGCTTACGGGGTGCATGGCGGCGCTGAGCCGCTACATCTCCCGTATGGGTGAAAAAGGGCTCCCCTTTTTCAAACTTCTGAAAGCTAAAGAGAAGTTTGAGTGGATGGAGGAGGCCGACCAGGCCTTCAAGCAGCTCAAGGAGTACCTTGCGACTCCCCCAGTACTCACGGTCCCATGTCCAGAAGCTGCTCTACGCACTCCTGATCACCAAGAGAAAGCTTTTGCATTATTTCCAAGCCTACTCGATTACGGTGGTCACTGAAGCTCCACTCGGGGATATTTTGCGTAACAGAGACGCCAGTGGCTGTATTGTTAAATACGCGCTAGAGCTCCCCGCATTTACACTGAAATTTCACAATCGCCAGACTATCAAATCTCAGGACCTGGTCGACTTCATCTTAGAGTGGTCAGATATCAAGCTGCCTCTGGCCGATGCAACCACCAACCACTGGCAAATGTACTTCGATGGTTCCTCGAAATCAGATGGTGCCGGAGAAGGTGTGTACTTCATCTCTCCATCCAAGGACACACTCCGTTATGTTTTGCGCATTCACTTTAAGGCATCCAACAATGTGGCCGAGTATGAAGCTGCCCTGCATGGCCTCTGCATTGTAGTTGAGTTAGGCATTAAACGGCTCCTGGTGTATGGAGATTCTGCTCTAGTCATCCGACAAGTCAACAAAGAGTGGGATGTTTTCCACAAAAAAATGAATGCTTATGTGGCCGAGATTTGCAAGCTAAAGAACAAGTTCTATGGACTAGAGTTTACCCATATTCCTCACACCGAGAATGTAGGTGCTGATGAGCTATCCAAGCTCAGATCAAGCTTACAACACACCTACGCCAAGGTACCTCTCGGCATGTTCATCGAAGACTTGATTAAACCTTCGATTCCCGATCAGGCTTAGGATGCACCTGCACCCAGTACCACTACCGACCAGCGTGTGGCAAAGCTGAAGAGGTCAAACAGAACTGAAGAGAGCTACCTCGACCAGTGGCAAAGCTAAAGAGGTCGAACAGAGCTGAAGAGAGCACCTCAGTGGCAAAGCTGAAGAGGTCGAATAGAGCTACCTCGACCAGCAGGGATCTGACGATGGTAGTGAGCCAGCGAAGCAGGCAGCGCCTCCCTAACCCGACTAGAGAGAGCCCTTTGTCAGATACCTGAATGATCACCTTATTCCGGAGGATAAGATTGAAGGACAATAGCTGATCCATAGAGCCCGTGCCTACCTCATGGTTAACGGTGAGCTGATGCGCAAAGGTCCAAGGTCCATGATCTTCTAGAAGTGCATCACCCATAAGGAGGGTATGGAGCTTCTGAAAAATATTCACGCCGGCACTTGTGGTAACCATGCTGCATCCCGAACGCTAGTCGGCAAAGCTTACTGAGCAGGGTTCTACTGGCTAACAGCTGTTACTAATGCAGAAGACTATGTACATCGATGCAAAAACTACCAGATGTTCGCTAAGTAGATTCATGTTCCTGCACATGAACTTTAGACCATCCCGGTAGCTTGGCCATTCTCATGCTGGGGACTTGACATGATCGGTCCCTTCAAGAAGGCTCTTGGCGGCCACACATGCGTTTATGTGCTCATCGACAAGTTTTCCAAATGGATCGAGTACAAGGCCATCAAGAAAGCCACATCTGAAAAGCGGTGCAGTTTCTCGATGATGTCATCCACCGGTTTGGCGTACCCAACACCATCATCACCGATTTGGGCTCACAGTTCACCAGCGATGAGTTTTTTGACTTTTGTGATTATAGCAGCATCAAAGTCAAATATGTGTCCATTGCTCATCCTCGAGAAAACAGACAGGTGGAGCGAGCTAATGGTATGATCATCGACACCTTGCGCAAATGAGTATAACGGGACGACAAGGATCTCAAACCTGGTTGGTGGCTCAAGGAATTGCTTGCTGTGGTGTGGGAACTGCGTACCTAGCCCGGTCGCAACACTAGAGTCTCCCTGTACTTCATGTTGTTTGGATCTGAGGCTACCCTACTAGCTGAGGTCGCTTTCCTCTCACCATGTGTCCTGCACTACAACAAAGATGGCTAAAATGAAGCTAGAGAAGTAGACATCATGGCCAAATAAGAGCATGCGCTCGAATCTTGTGCTCGTACGGCTAAGTGCCTAGCTTCTGTGTGTCGTTACTATAAATACAATGTCAAAGCCAGGTTGTTTGTGGTTAGCGACACGGTGTTACAATGAATCTAAAACATAGATGGTCAGCACAAGCTATCATCCAGATGGGAAGGGCCGTTCAGGATCAAGGCTGTTACACGCCTAACATCCTATCAGTTCAAAATGATGAAGGGTGTAGAAGAAGACAACTTGTGGCACATCAACCACCTCATATGCTTCTATCCATAGAATAAGATATGTACCTAGTTTTTCATTACCCAATATTTAACAAAGTTCCTTTTTGTTCTCCTTTCCTTATCACAACTCTATATTTGTGCACACATCTGTTATACATGCACCCTGCATAAGCCACATTTAAACTTTGCTTCCTGCCCACCGAGAACAGCTTGACAAGGCACTATCTCAAAGCTTCTTATGATGTGTTACAGCTCCGCGCTACATGGCACTAGAAGATTCAGCAATCGCTCTCTAACGGTGCAAGGTACCTAGTATCCTAACGGTCCTATGCTGTTCACTAGTGCATCCCTAGTTACCCGACAAAGTTAGCTCCTTCGAGGGCGGGGAAAAAACTTAATTGTCAACATATTTTTTTCTACAACTAAAAACATCACATATTTAAAAACGGCAATATGTTTATCACCCGCTTAAACATGCCTACTTATCTGCATCAAAAGGCTAAAGGTTTACTAACACCAAGTGCTTGGCACAACTTACAAACAGTGTTTTCATACAAATACATTGTTTATGGCCTACTGACCACCACCATCTGCTGCAGGATCATCGATTAGCATCATGTCTTCAACAATGGCAGTGGCAGTTGGGCCAGATGTGGCCCGAAGTGCATCAGCTTCTTCATCAGGAACCTCTAGGGGGATACCGAGCTCGATGGTCTCCAGCTCTATGTTGTGGTAGTTGGCACGGACCACAGTGAGCACGGTGGTAGCCACATAGCACCCAGCACCTGCGATGAACTCCTGGAGTGCCGGTCATAGCCTCCTGCACTGGTCAACGACAACAACCGACTCACCTACTGGATCGGTGGGGTGCTCCTCAAATTAGAAGATGGCCTTTAGCACTAGCCTGATGTGGTCAGTGATCGCCCTGATTCTTCCTTGGAGAGAGGCGTTGGCATCCTCCAGCACTTTGAATTGGGCCAAGTGGCGCTCCCTTAGATCTATAACAAGAAAATGGTGGTTAGCATACATTGGTCCGCCTAGTTTGCAGTAGATACAATCAACATAGCTGGACTTACCAGTTAGCTGTGTGATTTGTTCCACGTCTTCCTTCACCTTCTCCTCGGTGGCCTCCTTCTGGCCTAGCAGGGTGTCGATTTTCCTGTGCCATTGCCTCATTCTGGTTGCTTAGCCCTACAGCAAATGCACATCAATATGCAGATGATGTTAGCATGCAAGAAGTGTGTGACAAGCTTACTCTCATTTTCTGCCTCCAGAACCACCAGGACTTTCCCATGCTAGACCTCCTGCTGCTGGTACACCTTGGCCTACACCTCCATCTAGGACTTCATCACCCGTAGAGTTTGACACTCCTCCCAGATGGGCGCCAAGCGGTCAATGGTCCTGCCGCGCTGAGCACATGTCTCCTGTAGGGACTGAGCATACCAATTTCTGACTTGAATGGCTATTCAAGAAGCATGTATAAAATTTCCAATAATTTTATCACCAGGGCTTACCTTGACCCGATTGAGCAGCACCTCGACAGCATCCTGGACTCCCGCTTCCATGTCGTCATCTAGGATCTCCTCGTACGACACGAAGTCGTTTCCCACCTTGCACCTGGTGTATACCCACTGCTTGGGGATGTCCATACGAGGGACCCTGGGCAGCACCCTGGGCACCTCCTCCACCACGCCTGGCTTCGGTGCACTAGATGACCCTGCCTGGTGTTGGCGCTTCTTAGCGTCCGTAGAAAAGTCCACAAGCGCACCAAAGTACCGTTATAGCACTTCACCTAGAAGTAGTCAGGGTATCGTATTTTCCCAAAGGAACGGTCTATGTTAGTAGAGTCTTAGCTAGTTGACCCTAGAAAATATAGGAGGGATAACTTGGGCGGAGAGGATACACTAGGGCAGAAAACACTAAGTGAAGATAACCTTCCCACTACTTGCTTCAAGCACTGACGCACTTGGTCTGCTAAGCGATATCAGTATAAGCTCTACTCCACGTCCGAACGTGGGGAATGCAGGTACAAGTGGACAGGGCTATCACCACCTACCACCTACCCCTCTTCCCATGGGCGCGCATAGCATACGAAGGTAGACTCTGACCTAGACACCATGTCTATGAAGGCGACTACTACTCTAGCGATGGCCAGGAACTTCCGTCTCGATCAGGAGTCCTCTAACTAGAGCACCTGTCCAAAGGACGAACGACAATCCCACAAACAAGTAGCTTTATGAAAGTAACTCACTTAATGAATCAAAAACCAAAGTGTAGCACAAACCTCTTACTTGAAGTAGTAAGATGATCGTAGAGGTACAAGTTGGAGCAAGAGCTGACAGGTCCGGCACTTCGTCCACCCGAGGGTAGAATTGCTTCGACTCCGCTCTTTCTCTAGCTCTTGCCTCTGTCTCACAAACCCTAATCTAGTCTAGCTAGAAGCTAAGCTAATAGAAAATGTGGCACCACTCCTTTTTCTTCTCTATTGTATCTTATTATATTGATGGAGGGAGTGGGTGCACAAATTTATAGCTCCATAGGATGGTTCAGGCTCGGTCCCATATAGAAGCAGGTGAAACCACCTTTGGGTTACTGCCTAATGAACCGCCTTTGAAGGATGGGCCCGAGAGGCCCCACCAGGGGCTATCGGTCCTGGGGGCAGCCGGTCCCCTAGTGGGCCAACTGGCCACCGCGTTTTGGTGGTCGGTTTGTTGTTGGGCCAGGACCTCCCCCGTGGTTACGTTTGAGTCCAGTTCGGTGTTTGAGGTGGGCTTTCTCTTTTGTCCTTGATTTGTGCCTTTTCTAAATGTGTTTTCTAGAGTGCGCTTTTCTTGTTTATTTTGTGCATTTCCACATGTCAGACCTGCAAGTCACATATACAACAAAACTCATGGAAAGGTTAGATAAAAGCCATACCTCCTATTTATTTTAGTATAAAAATGGTGATGGAATTTAGTCGCTAAGGACCGCCAACAACTCCCCCACACTTGGTCCTTTGCTGGTCCTCGAGTAAAGTGCTAAGGACCAAATGGGTTCATCTTCCTTATTCAAAATGATCTGCATATAGGTTATTCCAAGCTTCACTTGGATTTATGAACTTCAAAGTGTCTACCAAGTCATCTTGGGTAATTGAAAAATGGAATAGCCTAGATTCAAATCCTCTTACTCTGTCCCTGCATAGATACTTGGGTTTTTGCAAGATTTTTTAAAACATAAAATAGCTTGTGTTCCTTGAATGATTCTCTCAAATCGCTCATATATATGTAAGTGGTTCCTTACCAATGCATGAAAAGGTAATGCCTTCACTTGATCATCCTATCTCTTAAAAAGGCTTATCTGGAGTTTTTAGGTAGGAATGAGAATGATGAGGCACACTTACCCTACATATATTGTCAAGTCAAACCCTAGACCATACCGGAGGGAGTGCATCATACTCCTAGATCAGAATGTGCATGTGTGTGGAAATATGAAGGTGGAAACCTAATTGTAAATCTTTTTGATACTCCATGCATCATGATTCTCTTTGGATAAAACTTGGAGAGATATGGGCTATGAGACCTTTTATCATTATATATATATTTTTCTCTTTTTTTGAACGGGTATTTGGAATTTTTCTTTCCCGTTTATTTTCTTATTCCCCTTGTCATAGTCTTTCTCTTTTAGCACAACCCCATATATTTTATTGGCATATGAAAAACTTTGAATAAGGAGATATCATGATGGCGGATGGAGTAAAACTTTGCATAAGGAATGCGCAGTTCTCAGGATAAGAACCGGCATTTTTATTTGGTGGAGAAAGGTGCACTACTCCTAGTGTAAGAGTTGGCATATTCTTGGTGGATGGATAGATGCATGTTTTGTGAAATTCTCAGGGTGAGAATTGGCTTTATTTGGTGGGTGCATGTGAATTTTGATCTTGGGAGCATGAAACATCTCTCAACAGCGATCACAAAATTTGACCAAACTCAACACAAAGTAAGTGGCATAAGTGGAAGGTTTTGTCATGTAGAATCACATATGGCCTTGGTAGGTATTTGCTAATCATTCAAGGAACATGCTATTGAATTTTCATTTTAAAAATAAATCCCAAGTACTTTGCAAAAATGAGTAAGCATCATGTCATCCTACTATATCTCATCCGTCAATCACCTAGATTAAATGGGTCCCTAAGCAGTGTTCACAAATCTTTAGGAATATTAGCAGGGAATAAAAAGTATGCAAATATTTCGAACATGGGAAGACATGTTTGATGGAGTATGAAGGATAAATTATTTTAAACTTTTTATCTTAAAAACCTTTTAGCAATGAGAGGGGAAAAGATTGCACAAACTGAATTTTGATTTTGTTTTTGTGCAGTCAAATTGGAGAGTCCTCCCCCACACTTGTTTTCTTCCCTGTCTTAATTAGCCACAAAATATATATATG